>OX465592.1:48839270-49261770 GCA_950022655.1 Alentia gelatinosa | reverse complement strand
AGATATATTTTGAATCTGTTTGCTCTACTGAGTCTACAAAGGACCAGAATATAGAGCCCAATACCAAAGTTTAATTTAATGAGTCATTGTAATACTTGAAACAACACAGAACTAAGTAATGATTTTCAGCACTCAGAATTATAGGCGTTCAGGCATTTTGACGGTAGGTCTCTTCAACAGCTGTTGTCATGGTAATCCGACCACTTGCCAGAGTGACGACAAGTAGAAAGGTTAACTAGAAGGATGGATCTACAAGATTAAACAATAAACAAATGTTTCCCGGGGGGGGGCAGCGGAAATGAAAATTTGGGGTCTCGGCCCAGGGACTAGTACCCCCAAAATTGGATGTGAGGTTATAAATATCTTTTTTCTTACCATATATAGCTAGGAGAAAATGGTATGTTGATCATTGATGAATGAGCGTGCAGTTATAACAATAAAAAGGTTTTGGATATATTCAGTCTATAGACCATTTTCTGTAACCCACTTGCACCAATGCAACTTGCCTTTTCTACAACTACCTGAGTTGGGAATCCTAAACATATCAAGCACCAGTAGGTTACAGTCCATGAAGGTGTAACAGAGCATGGCTCTGACTGGCCAGCCACCTTTAGTGAGAGGAATTTCGTGGTTGGCTGTTCTATTTATAGCATCGGTTCGACAAGCACGAACCTAAGACTGTAGTATGTCCCGTTGTCGCCAGGGCACACCACACTTCAATGTTACTATTTTCTTTTGTGTATCTTTGAATTAAATAATCATTATCAATATGTTTGATGATGAATGTTTTGTATCAAGTTTCTCTGCATTATAAAGGCAGACTGAAAACATCCTTATTGAGCCTAGAACTATTCTGGGAATCATTATACTTCTCCAATCTGATTTATTTGGTACATGCCCAGTAAAAGCTACTCTGCTTGAAGAGAAATATACTGGTTACTGGCGAATTAATCAGGACAGGTTAGTAACAGCGAAGGCAGGAAAACCTGCCTCAAAATGGCAGTGCATAACAGTCTGAGTTTGAGCCTGTGTGCCCTGGCCCTTGCATCAACAGACTGTACTAGAGTCTACTGAGACACTGGCCCTCTGATCCTCTCACAATATCACAGTGAATAGCACGCAGATAGTGAAGGGGTAGTTCTTTTCAAGTTCTTTTTGTAGGTCTATAACCAGACATAATTAGTTTCTTATGGTTTATTTCTAGCTCTCTTGAAAACAAAATTGAATGCTGTCGTTTCTATGATCTTTTTGCCTGAGACGATCCACTGACAGCCTCTGCCATTGCACAATGGTGCAAGGTTTGCTCGTCCCTAAATCATGCTACCATTTTATCACATCCGCAAAAGGATAAGGGTAGAAAGGCAGCTTTGGTAAATAAGATATTAATTAATTTTATGAAACTATACATTTGATATAGATAAGTTATATTTTTGGTGAATGACTTGAATATTAAAATATGTAGAGGTTGATATGATAAGGTTGAAATGCTGCGCAAAACCACCAGTTTATTCATATATATGCCATCGCGTAAGTGCATGTATCAGCTGTATATTGACACGTTTCCTCTTCTATACATCAGCGTAATGGCTGTATTTGCCGCAAAGCGTATCTGAAGGGAAATCTTGTGTGCGGGACATGCATTCGTGGGTAATATACATTTTACATGTCTATAGATGAGGCGTATACACAACGGAAAATAGGACTTCTTTGTATATGCAAAATTATACCTATATACACCGGGTGTATACATATATAAACTGGTGGTTTTTTGCGCAGTGTAAAGTGATAGGGTATGGTGAGTGTAATGTAGGCAGAAGTGGAGGTAGATTGGCAACCAACCCCTGTATATGCTGAACTACAGCATAGGTGTAATGTTCATATTTGAAGACAATAGATTAATCATTCTTAAAGCATGCGAGCATCTCACGCCATGCCCAAAACCGGAAGTGGTTTCTTTATTTAGGTGTCACAACAGTAAGTACAAATATGATATCTCCCTTTCTTCTTTAAAAAAAAAAAAGAATATAGGATAATAGTATTTAGCTGTATGACATTGTCCTTTGACAAATTGTCTTTTGAATATGTCTGTAACACATATTGAGGAGCTAGATCAATCTTCAATTAAAGAAAGCAATGTTATTTCTAGTTAAATGTGGTACTTAAATGAATGCTTGTGAAAATGAATTGGAATTAGCATGACATATAACACAACTTTTTCTTAAAAACTAATCAAGTGTCAAATGTTAAATGTTCAAGCTGGACTATTGCGACTTGGGCAAACTGCGAAACGCCTAGTCTGTGAAAACTGGGCACAGATTGAAAGTGTATATATATGCGGAGGCGTGTGTGATATAACGAAAAGGGATAGATGGACAAAACAAGTCACCATGAGAGACAGTTCAACTCTAAAGTTCATGAAGCTACACCAAGCCAGAATGTATGATATCTACGACAGTTTGCTTGAGTTAAATCCGAATTTACAAGCAGTTTTCGGTACCTTTTTTGCCTTAGACCTCGTGGACTATAATAAAACAGAGTACATTGAGGAGACCCAATTGGAACTAGATCGCAGAGCCCAAGCAATGAATCTAGTAATCGTAGAGTTCAATCAAAGGAACAATCACACAACTCCCCACATAGCCTCGATGATCTATGACTTCCATAGCAACAGGAACCTTGTAACCAGGAAATACTACAAGTTATGGGATGGCTGTCACCTGAACTATACACACGATAGGAGACTGGCGCATATAATACTGCAGTGTGTATGCCGCAATCGGAGAACATAGGAGCAAAGTGTGCAGTGCTGTCTGTACTTTTGGGAAATGTCCGTAAGGTATTGTCCCGAGGTTTCGATAGCATGCAAACTGAATCGACAAACTGGCCGTAAGGCAGTATTCCTATCTCCCGACTGAAGACGGCCTATATAACAAACCTATTGTGAAAAGATAAGTATTTCCTAGTACGGGCGATGAATCAAATCGTAATTGCAAAACGGTAGTGGTCCAATTCATTTGAGGATATATCAGTCCTGAGTAAAACTATGTTTTTATTATAGTTCATAAGTATTGACGTATCAAGTAATATAATAGAAAAAGAAATTAGTGAATATTAATTATTAACTATTAGGCACAATTAAGAGAAAAACTGTAAACTTGTCATATCTTACACCTCTATATATATATTTATGTGAGTTTTTTCTTTCTATATTGCCTAGGACGCTGGAAGAGTTGAATCATCTACGACACACCTTGCAATGGATACCCATATAGCAGACAATTGACATTGCCAAACCGATAGCAATTAATGCTGGACTACAACATTGTCTGATGGGAGTATACATTGTGTGTGTGTGATCAGTTAATTAAGTAATGATAATTTCTCTGTATCTAATCCTGTAAACACTGAATGACGGTTTTATCTAAATGGATTATTGTTATGTGAATCTCTTTGTTATTATATTTTTTAATGACTAAAATCTAAAATCAACTATTTCACCTCCCTCCTCTGTCCTTTCACGGAGCCTGGAGCCACCATTTCAACCGAACCCCCCTCCTCGACCTCCCACTGATTTACCAGTGCTAAATTGTCCCTAGGAAATCATACACTTACAGGACAATTCAAAACTAACTCGATTTTGAATTGTTCTCTCTTACTGTCTGGCATTAGCCACACAGTAATATTTACTCAACATATTCATCTTGATCACCTTGTTCATATAATACCTCATCCTGAATGCATATCAAAATCTGTCATGCAAATGTGAGAAGCCTCTATCCAAGTCTAGATCACCTAAAGTTATCACTGCCGGATTTCAACTTTGTGACCTTGTCGGAAACGTGGTTAAAGCCTGAGTATGATGATAATATGCTCCGCTGGTCAGGTTTTGACTTATTCAGAGAGGATAGGATTGATAGAATAGGTGGAGGTGTGGCATGTTATGTGTCAAAAGAGTATAGTAAATACACCACTAGGGTACCAGAGTATTCAACCGTAAATGACTTTATTGAATGTTTGACTATAAAGGTATCAAAACCAGGCAACAGAAAAATGCTAATAGTGATATGTTATCGTCCTCGTAAAGGCTGTATGGATAGTTTTACAGACTATATCACCAACTTGTTCTCTTCTGATGTTGCAAACAACTGTGAACTCTGGCTGCTAGGAGACCTGAACTGTGACCAGCTGAACAGGACCAACCCACAACGTCGTCGACTGCAGGAATGTATGTATGACCTAGGACTAAAACAGTGGATCACATCCATAACCCGACCGGAAGGTGGGAATGGGACGATCCTAGACCTGATCTATACAGACTGTCAATACATCAAGGAAGCTGGAGTGACCATTTGATGGTATACGCAATAAGAAAGAAGGATAGAGAGATGAATGAAAAAATTAGTTTTAGTGGTAGGAGTTATCGTGGATATAGCAAAGAGTCCTTGATGGAACACTTGCAGAATATGAATTGGGAAAGATTTTGGCTATTGTTAACACCAGATGAACTATGGGATTTCATAGCTAATGGCATAACGGAGTACTTAGACAATGATTGTCCGATAAAGAAGATGAGGTTTAAAAGGCGGAAAGAGCCTTGGATAAATGATTATTTACTATCACTTTTTTTATGAAAGGAAAGTAGCAATAAATAGTTTTAAGAATACGGGCGAAAATCGGGACCTAAAAGAGGCTAAAAGACTAAGTGCATGTATATCAAAGGATCTAAAAGAAGCTAAGGACACTTACTGTAAAGATAATTTAGATAACTCAAAAGATACCCCCAAGGAATTTTGGCGAAAGATTAGAGAATTATATGGAGGGGTAAAAGACGATACGAACTGTAGGCTCATTGACCCAGACACAAATGAAGATATTGGCGAAAGTGACCTAGCTGATGAATTTAATAAATTTTTTGTGAATATTGGGGAATGTATTTTTAATCAAAATGATAGTGAAAAGTTCGATACACTACTAAAGGACCTAAAAGCTATGCCAGGCAATACTGAAAATATATCTTTAAAAACAAATGAAACCGAAATATTGAAGTTAGTCAAAGAACAATCAAACCATAAACCAACTGGCCTTGTTAATATTGCAGCACATGTTTTAAAAGATGCTCTCACTATATTAATAACAGAATTCACCCACTTGATAAACGTATCACTGCAACAACACATTCCTTCAAGTTGGAAATGCGGTGTCGTCACTCCGATCCCTAAAGGGGGGGAAATGACAAATATAAACAACTGGCGCCCGATTAGCATTCTGCCTACTCCAAGTAAAATACTAGAGAAAGTAATACACGATCGCCTGTACAGATGGTTAACTGAAACTGAATATTTAACACCGAGCCAATATGGCTTTAGGCCGAAGATGAGTACCGGAGACGCTATCTTTAAATTTGTGGGAGACCTGTACGAAAATAGGGACAAGTCAAAAGCCACATTGGCTTGTTTTGTCGACTTGCGCAAAGTGTTCGACACGGTGTCTCATGAATTACTTTTGGAAAAACTAGGCAAAATGGTTCATGCCCCCCAAAACTTTGTATATTGGATAAAAAGTTATCTAGAAGGCAGGTCACAATGTGTTAAAATAAATAATAAGACATCAGAATCACTTGGTATTAAGTTCGGCGTCCCCCAGGGCTCGGTCCTGGGGCCGCTCCTGTTTTTAATATTTGTAAATGACATGTGCGATAGCTTGGAATCATGTAGAGCCATTCAGTACGCGGATGATTTACTCATGAGGATCCTTATGAAGCCAAAGAGTTAATGAAAAGAGACCTAACAAAACTTGTTGAATGGAGTAGGACTAATGGCCTAGCAATGAACGAGAGTAAGACCAAAACTTGTTGGTACTCCTCGCAGAGCAAGTCGAGGTTTCTTCCGAGTGGAACGATTGAGTGTGGAAATATGGTATTTAACTGTAAGACCTCGTACTGTTATCTAGGGGTTACCGTGGATAAGTATTTAAATTTTGAAAAACACACATCTCATACTATAAAGAGCTTTAATAACAGGTTATTCAAACTAAGCAAATTTAGGAAAGGGATATCCAAGGACGTAGCCAGGAAAATCTATTGTACAGTAATCAGACCTGTAGCCGAGTACTGTAGTTATATAATAGATGGTAGTAACCAGAGGGAAATAGAGAAAATAGAAAGGCTGCAAAACCGGGCAATGCGGGTTATTCAGGGTTATACAGTTCGCAGACAATCTCTAGAAGATCTAAGGATAATTTCGGGAATAACTGAGTCGTTAAAGGAAAGGAGAGCAAACCAACTTAAAAAACTCATGTTTAAGTTATCCAAAAACCAACGACTCCTGGATGAAACAATTAGGAACACAAGACAAGATAACAAAATTAAATTAAAAAATACCGGCATCGTGGTGCAAAATATGAAAGATCACCCTGGTTTAGGGGCTTATCATTGTGGGATGCATTGGATAGCTCTAAACAGAAAATAGTAGGTACAGCTGAGTTCAAGAGAGCGATTAAAATGTAATGTGGAGTTGTATTTATGTATATAATGATATCCTGAACGTTCTTCATTCCATCCCATACTCATCCCTTCATCCTCTGACTGTATTGCATAATAATGTCTAGTTTCTGTATATTATATACAGCGAAATTAAGCTACGATGCATGTAACTGACTGTGTTATGCAATCCATTGGAAGAACTGGCTTTGCCAGAAATGGCTCTGAAATAAAAAAATAAAATAATAAAAAAAGAGGAATATACAAGTCTTGATGTCATAATGTAGTACAACGTTTATTGGGAAGGAGGAATTTTTCCTCTGGAAATGTGGTTTCGTATTTCCAAAGACCTTTGCTTAATACAATCAATCACCAAAGAAGTTAAAAAAAACATCAACAGAATAATGTTAAGTAAGTGAGAGATGCAATGATAAATGGCTCAAATAATTGAATTGAAAAAGTAGCAGGAGTAGCAACTGTCAAGGTTATACCAAAAAAAAGGTCACCAAGGTTAGGGATTAGTAGCTGTAATGAGTGCACTAAAGACATCACAACAGATACAATGTCTGCATCTATAAAGTATATAAGTTTGAAATGTGCCCCCGCTCGATATGGTTTGTAGGTAGCTTTATCATTTCAAAAAGAAAGAAAAGCTATAAGTATGTGTATTGCAATGGCACCATTTTTGAATAACAAATTACGTAATCCTTATCTTTCTGACCATTTTCAGGTCAGTGGCAGATTATTATTATTCAATGAAATATCTTTGACCTTTTTTTTATTCATAGGAGGAAGTTCTGTAGTATGCACTGATATTTGCACACTAGAATACAATCCTGTATGTGGCTCCAACCTCCAAACCTACAGTAACCTCTGCGCCCTAACAGCTGACACCTGCGCCAGGTAATTGTTTTTCTGAGTATTTTCTTACAATGCTCCATGGACATAGTCGTTTTTGTGAGCCTAGACACTACAGGAGTGCCAGGAGCATAAGATCCTCTCAGGATGTCCAAACTTTGAAAACACATCCCTCTGAAACCTCAAATGAACCTCATCTACTACTGAGTATGGCAATTCATTTGTCCACAGCCTACTATAGCTACCAGCATTAGTCTATGTTACATAGTTTATATATGTTATGATAGAAAATGTCAATAGATGCGAATTGTTATCCAAAGTCTGTCTTTTTAAAAATCATTCTTAAATTTTGAGATACAGGACTACCACATCCCATAATTCAATATCCACTTTTCAATATTCTTAGAATGCTAATTCTAATTGTTATTCTTGGAATTGGAATTGTAATCCATTTCTTTCTAAAACACAGGTAAAGGTTTTGTTGGTGTTTAGTGACCTTTTTCTAAAGTAGAATTTATTACATGGTAACAGTTTTCACATCACTTCCATATCTATACATACACCCTTTATAACTGTATTTATAAAGCAACTTTAAGCCCTTGTTGTGATTTGGCCATTCTTTCTTATTCTTTTTAGAAATCTGAACTTAACTCTACTGTTTTATGGAAAGTGTGACTGCACTGGGAATCCATACTGCAATGAGATAAGTGCACCCCGCTGTGCCTCAGATGGTGTCACCTACTCCAATGAATGCTACTTCGACATTGCAAAACAATGCACGTAAGCATGATTCTATACATCCATGATTCCACAAAGAACTGGTATTAATGATGGGAAATAACCAAATACAATATCAGATAAAGATACAGAGACAAAATGAGCATTTATAGACTAAGGAAGACAATGAGAGGTGGTTGGATAATAAAATAATTTATGATTATGATATACACATAGAGTAAAGTATAGCAAAGTACCAGAGACTTGGAGTCTCTAGTTCTCTGAGTGTAATATGTATATAAAGTTATACACGTAATATTTTCTACATTTGAAGGTGAATTGACATAAGATATAGATTAATTTCCCCATTGAGAGAAAGGACTACCCCTGAGACATGACAATGTAAATATGATTTCATTATATTTAGAAAGATGTCAAATAAAGCATAACCGATGATTTATACCAAAATCTGACTTTAACCAGGATTTTATTCCCCGTTATTTCAGTGCAGGCAAAAAGGACATCGTAGTGAAATCTTCTGGGAGTTGTGCGAACAATGGTAGGTGGTTCTATGGTGATGTACATTTACAACTGCTACGCTTTAAGTGAAACTAATATTGTATGTTGGTTAGTTGGCATTGAATAGGCATATATTAATTGCACAATCGTGGTTACTGTTAACATTGTAGAAACTGCGATGAAATCTTTAAATCATAATGTTGACAACCTTTTTTAAATCTAATTTTATTTTTTTGTCAGAAATGGAAACTACATGTGAGACATGATCATTTAATCATTGGTAATTACAGAAGCTATTACACGATGCTTCATTCTTTAAAATGTATCTAATGAATCTATCAAATCACCAAAGGCATCCAGAAATAGCCCGAAATGGTACGAAAACACAGCCATTGCATGTGCTTATGACGTATCATATTAGCTTGAGCGACTGTCAGTGTGTGACTGGAACTGTACATGTTCCCACCGTGGTGAGAGTTAATTATGCATAGACCTCCACTAACCTCTGTATTCATTGGACGATCTGAGCATGTGATCTTTATGAGCCAATGGTTTGGATCTACTTTATACGGAATATAGCCTATGAACCATGGGGGCCGCCATGACACCCCCCGAGTAGGTGTTCTTCACTAAAGGAGGTGTGAAAAAAGTGAGTGATAATTGGGAAGTGTCACAACTCTAGCCTAGCTGACATTTGTATATAAAGTGTTTCATGTAAAAAACCTCATGTTCTGGGTTTCATCATTATGTCATCCTTCTCTATGATGGGTATAGAGAGTCAAGGGAACCATGGTATAACATTAAAAGGTAGTTGAATTTCATAAGAACAAAGAGCTAGAATATAGATCTGTCCCCCCAAAGGGGCCTGACATACTGCTCGCCATCTAGTGACTGTTTTATGAACTAACAATGGCTCTGTCCCCTATAGACAAAGATTGGCAGGAACCTCTCTCCTCCTAGCTCGGTGGGTTATTTAGAGTTATATCGAGTCCTGTGTGGGTATTGGTGCCTGGTTAGAACTGTCTTCATCTGGGACCTGGGAGCTGTTTCAAAAGTCGGGAGGGTGCTAAACGAGATACTCACCGCCAAAGCGAGAGCTAACAATGGCACTTGAAGCGTCGCTGCCAAGGTGGAGGTGCCTCTTGCTATTGGGTATTGGTAGCGGTTTTGCTGCCGCTTTGATTCAAAGTACCACTCGCTGTTGTGGCCTCTCGCTTTGAAATGTGACGTGCCGCTGGCGAAACTTCACTCAACTTTTGAAACAGTTCCCAGTTTCACTAGTCCTGTGACAACCCTTGTTGGTGTCCATGACACAACAAGGGCAGGTAGCATTTCAATAGTCCCATGATAACACAATTCACGACACCGAAGACAAGACATGCGTCAACAGTGGTATGTCACGTTTCAGAACCCCAAGACCTCTTGCTGTTGCTGCCACTGTTGTGTCACTATTCGTAAGATGGTCTACCCTCTCGCGCTGTGGTCACAGTCACAGTCGAACAGGTCAATGGGCTGTACCGGAAAACAAGATTTAACTCACCCGTCAGAATTAAGCTATACAACTTTAACATGAGTTAGGAACGGATATCACCTATAGGCACCCCAAATATGAAGAAGATCAGCCACTCCGATCCGTCGATATTCGCGGTACACAGGCGACATGCTAACCAGCCAACCCTCCCCCCCCTATTCCTTGCCGACCCCATTGGCGTCCATTGCTGTGTCTTTTTCTCTGCATTTTGCCGATGCCTCCGATAATTTATGCAGCAACCTTGATATTGACTGTGCTTGTTCCTGGCATGCATCAATGGCTAAGACTTGACTTTGCAAGAGGTGAATAGGTGTCGTGTTTGACATTTGTAATGGAATGCAGAATTTCACTTCTCATAGGAATTAAGCGATGAAACACGAGTTTGGGAAACATATAACCTATATTCACCCCAGATATGAAGAAGATCAGCTGCTCCGATCCGCCGATATCTGCGTTTTAATTGGAAATATTGGGCTAGACTTGTACTGTCTTTTGCAGCTGTGATATTGCCAACAAAGGGCAGGTTGCGAACAGTAGCACCAACAAGGAGAGCAACTTAGACGTTGCATTTACTGCCACTGTTGCTGCTTTTATTTATGTCTAATTTTGGGTAATGTCTCATGACTAGTGAAACAGGTCCCTGGTTTCTAGACCAAACATTACCTCTTTGTCACAGGGCTGCCTAGGGGTTGGTCTGGTCTGATCACTTTCTGGCCAAAGAGCTTAAGCCAATTATCTCGAAACAAAGTACACTTTGGGACTTCATGAAATATAAACTATGAATACTTACTACAAATCATTACTAACTTAACTAATTGAAAACAAAGTCTAATTTCCTGGTCTCTTTATCAAAATACACAAAAGAGGAAATAATTATATGGATAAGGGCTTCGAGAGTACTACAATCTCCAACAACAATAGCCTGTTGTGACAGAGACTGCCAAGACAAAAGATCTGCTTGAAGAATGATTTCTAGCAGAAATTCTGACTCTGGTAGTAAGAAGATCAGCTAGGTGAGTGAAAGTCAAGGTGGTTCAGATCGGATTCCACCAGAGCTAACGTCAGTGTAGCTCTGGCGGCCAAAGTAGGCTGCATCCTTGTTAAACTGGCAACCAAGCTACACAAAGTTAGCTCAGGGACCCATTTCAATACAATGCGTCACTAAGCCACTTAGTGACATGACTAGTGACAGCAATAGTGACAGCAATAGTGACAAAATTTAAGTCGCATTTCATAAGGCATGTCATTGTAGGGGAGGTGTGTCTTGTCACTGTTGTGGATGTGTCCCTAGCTTGGGACAAAACATGTGGGGTACCCCATCTCACATACTCATGTTCTAACTTGAATAATTCTACACTGGCCACCAGAGCAACATTTGTTATGACAAAATTCAAATGTGAATATCTCTGGATTACATGAGCCGATCTCCTTCATATTTGGCATGTTTATAAGTTGTATATATATGTCCCTAACTGGGATTAAAGTTTCACAGCTTAATGCCTACGGGAAGAGAAGTTACACATTTGTGACAATAGAAACAAGAGGGTATACCCTCTCGCTATTATAGACACTATAGTGACCCTTTTTTGTGACCAGACAGCCACTTCTGAAATGGTACAAGCCACTTGCCCTATGTCCCAGAAATGTTCGTCCCTTAAGTTCTGAAACGCGAAGTACCGCTATTGTGTCACTAGACCCAATAACGGACGTCCTACAGACTATTGAAACGGATCCCTGGTTGGGTTAGATAAGCCCAATAGCGGGACCTGTTTGTTACTCTCATATCATCCACTGTGTTTAGGTCCAGTGGAGCTTGGGATTTAAGCAATGAACCCAATTGTATTCGATCCTTAGCCTTAGATTATAACTGTGTATTTAAAAGTAGTTTTCCAGTAGATCTTGGCTGGTTCTCAAAGCCAGCCATTTTGTTCAGTTTTCCTCGTTCCCTGGCTGCTTAGCGCCTCACCTAATAACATAGACCAGCTGTTCACCCCTGAATGGAGATCAGGGGTGAATTCTTTACCTAGGTTGACCCTATCTTTGGGGTTATGTCAGCACACTACCGACAGGTCGACAAGCCCCCTTCCCGTAGGAATTAAGTGATGAGACTTTGCCATGAGTAAGGGATACATATAAACTATAATCCCTCCAAATATGAAGAAGATCGGCCTCTCTGATCGCCCGTTATCCACGTTTGAATTTCCTCATAGCAAACGTCTGCTCTGGTGGCCAGTGTACTGGAGTTCCAGTGTCAACAGCGGCCATACACTGCGCCGCTCTGTCAAAGTTTCTTGTAGGTAGATGGAGCAGGGCAGTGCTGTCTGCGGCTGCACCCACTGTGGATATTGATCGATTACGGACTCGGAATGCATTATTTCAAATATCAGCAGATCGCAACGTCCGATCTTCTTCAAACTTGGAATGCTTATAGGTTATATGTTTCCCTAAAGTGTGTAAAAGTGTTATGGCTTAACTCCAATGGGAAGTTTCATTCCGCGTTTCATTCCGGCCCGTCTGACTGAAGTCAGACAGGTAAAAATACCTCCAGTCCAGATTTCACAGGTGAGTGACACCCACAAGCATGTTGCACTCCGGCCCCCTTCCCAAATTTTGCCAAGGAAGGTATATATGTTCAGGAGTAGCAAGGAGTAGGTTAGAGATAGTATGAGTATAAGTCTAACCAATATAGACAAGTGTTAAAAGATCCTATTCTGTATGATAAATGGCTCAAATGATTAAATTGAAAAAATAACAAGGGTTTACCAAAAGAAAGGTGACATTTACCAAGTCCCGGGGTTAGTAGCTGTAATGGGTGTACTGGATATCATATCTAGTGCAATGTATGCTTTATACCAGTTCCAAATGTGACCCCCTTCATATGCTTTGGAGGTAACTTCATCATTTGAAAAAGAAAAAAGGTAAATGATATAACTATGTGTACTACAAAGGAACAATTTTTGAAGGACAAATTAAATCATCCTTATCTTTCTGAACTTTTTGAGGTAAGTGATTATTTTCATTCAATAAAATATATTTGACCATTTATTCTATTTATAGGAGGAAGTCCGGTGGTATGTGGTGGTATTGTCTGTACAAAGGAATACAATCCTGTTTGTGGTTCAGATGGTGTGACCTACTCCAATGAATGTTACTTTAACATTGCAAAACAATGCACGTAAGTATGATTTCCATAATTTTATAAGGAACTGCTATTTTTTTTAGGCTCATTGAAAATCAAATGTATATTTGAATGTGCTTAATAAAAAAAAAGAAGTTTTTAAAAATTATATGGGAAATTATATTTAAATGCAAATTCAGGTTGAGATTGAGAGACGAAATGATCACCTATAAAATTAGGTATGGGGTTGAAACATCTAGATTGTAAATAAAAAGGGATGAAAGGCTGAAAATACAGTGTCATATTGTTCAAGAATTATGGTGAGGTGAGCATTTGTCAAAGTATGTCAGGGAAATCCAAGAAAAGCATCTGTACATGGTCAACTCTCCCAGCACGGTGACCAATAATTCAAAGGGTCCTTTTCATATTCATATATCCTTTTATAGTACCAGAAACAAAATTGTAGTATGTAGAAATGAAAGATCTAGCAGGGGAAACCTGTTTCATGTACCTATATCGTGAAAAAAAATTCATAAACCCCTGAAATAGGGATTTTTAGCCCAAAATTCATAGATGGAACCTATATAATCAGATTTTGAAGACCTCTTGTATACTTATCTGTTCTGAATATGTGATACACACAAATGTGTTCAGAACTTATAGAACATGATAAATGTTTGAAGGGGGAATTTTATATGCAGTCAAGGTGTACAAAATCAGTGGTGAAGGGTATGTCACCGTACATGAGAAAGGCACATGTAAAGGTAAAAAAAAACATAGCAAAATAATCTGTCAGGTATTTTTCAATAGGCTAAATAAAGGAGCCATGTGTAAAGATTGCATAGAAATGAGCCCTTCATTGGATACATGTGTATAAAGACGGGGCGTATCAAAAGTTCACCTCCTTCGTCCACCGCTTGCGACCACGTAATAGAGAGACAAGGGAAGTGGACACGGGGAGGTTCCCGCATCCTACTGCGTACCCTACTTTTGGCGTGTTTGATTGGCTGAGGCATGCACGTGACCCTCAGCGGGTGTCTTATTGGTTGTGGCCACTCGGCGCGTCCCGCCGGGCGGTCGACTATTCGTCTGAGTTCGCTTGTCGTCGATTCGCGTTTATGATCGACTATCTGTGTGTAGGTGCATACTGCTCCTACCACTGCTCCAAATGGAATCTCTGGCTTTGAGAGAGTCCTGAGTAGGGAAAAATCTTACCCTACTGGCCCAGCTTTGTCCAAAGCTGAGAGGAGACGCCTTTGATGTATTTAGTGTTCAACTGACACGAACCAAGTCTGTCAGAGGTTTTTTTGGGGCGAATGTAGGTAGGGGTAGGGTTGTTTTCGTTCCCTACCCCCCGAGTTGAATACATACACAATATTACCATGATATCGATCTGAGTGGCCATATTCTCAGCGTAGTTGACGCACCGTAAAACTCCGAGCAAAAGCAAGGAGTATTACATAGAGTCAACTACAAGGAGAATACGGCCACACAGATCGAAATCATGATAATGTTGTATTTATTACTCGCCTTTCGAGTAATCATTAGGAAAAAGATCTTGTATATCATTAGAAATTAGACCTAGCACCGTGCTTTGTTTGTATGAATTAGTTCCTATAGTGTCCGTCAGGTGGCCGAAAAAGCTGTATTCTCCTAGGAGATTCCGGAAGTCCATATTCTACTCAGTAGCGATATGTAAGCTCCATAAGCTTAGTATGGAGACTCCGTATTCGGTGGGTAATAAACTACCACACATGACTGTATTGCTTGTATTAGTGTATTTTATGAAGTTAGTTATTTTGAGGTCTCATCCATGACTGAAGTTGTGATCATTTTATTTGAATCTTACACATTAACTTATCAAATTTGTGAATGACTATGTAAAACTTAAGTAGGTAACATATCATTTCATTTTACAAAATGTTGAGAAAAAGGACTACCGCTAAGACTTGACAATGTGAATATGATTTCATGATACGGAAAAAGATGTCTGAAAAAGCATCATTGATGTGACTACAATTATTATATAGAGACATAGTTAGTGTGACTGAATGGAATCTGATCAGATATATTTTGGTTTGAAATACTCACCAAGTTCAAAGAACAAGGTGAATATTTCTGACCAAAATATCGAGGAACAGATGTAATTAAGTCACACTCACTGTGTCTCTTTATTACTATATACCTGGAAATCATTAAAAATGCCATTACACAACTCACTATATAGAAGAATGAATGATCACCTGGTACGGAGGGGCGAAAGAATAGTCTTTCATCACTCAGAGACGAACAGAATTTGTCCGCCTAGTCAGTAAAAGTTAGACATTCGCCTATAGGTATGTGGTGGTCGCCGCCTGTCTAGCAGGTTGGATGACCCTAATCCGGAACGCTAGTTCCAGGCAGGATCCCACCCTACGCACTCTACGTAGGTTGGTTCGGTTTTTGGTTAGTTTGCACAGACCTAGTCACACACAACACAACACTCGTCTTTAATAAACAGGGATGTTTATTAATCACTACTTCCCAGAAAGATCTGGAAGATCTCTCCCACAAGTATAGTACCCTAGCACATAAGTGCCAGGTGACGCTGGAGAGGCTAATCTGAAAGACTCGCCTAACCACCAGGAAGGTTACAAGAACCCGCCTGCAAAGTGAGGGCCCAAGGGTCTGTTCCGTAGAAGAGACGCGCGAGGACAGCCTGTCGACCTACTGTGAACGCTGAGTATATATACCCAGCGTTACGTAATCCCAGCCTCCGCCACGCCACTCTCGTGTGCGGTGTTGCCCGGAATCACTACACAGTTAGGATTGGCACGTCGCGCCACCTTCCGTAGAACACACAAACACTGCTGGATTCCCACCACCCCATTACAGGTATATAGGAATAGAGGGAAACTATGTTCCGGTGAGAAAAAGTTTAAAGTTACGAGGTAAGGCTCGGAAAAATTACTTTTTCTGAGCCTTACCAAATAACTTTGACTTTTGATTACAGGTACTTGGTTTCCCTATTCCTATATACCTTTAAATATCGATAAAAATGATTATTTCTCTTTCTGCGAATGCCCGAGAAAAATGGCCACCCTTATCGCGTAACTGCAACAGCTAAGTTTTCGTCACGCTGCTCTTTATGTCACATGGTCAGGCCGGGATTAAAATGTCAGCCTGGGACGAAAACGTCAGCCTCGCTACATAACTTATAATTACTGCACCCCCAGCAGTAGTATGTAACTATCGAGGTTTCGGAAATGGGTATATAGGAATACATATTATTGGGAAAGACATGAGGACAAATCTAGATTTCTAGTGTAGTGTACACCTGCTTTAATCAATACCAAAAAATGAGTTTAACCAGGATTTTATTCACTCTTATTTCAGTGCAGGCAAAGAGGATATGTTGAAATCTTTTGGGAGGTGTGCGAACAACGGTAGGTGATTCTGTGGCAATATGCACTTACAACTGTTACGCTTTAAAGACAAATGCTGATAGTTGGATGATTTCTAAATTCTATTGATTTTTGCATATAACTCTGGATAATATAAGTTCCATATATCAGCAAATAGAAAATGCAAAAACATTAGCATGTCACCATGCTAACTTCTATGGGAAGGCCATCTAAAAATGTAAGTGCTTAACTATTGGTGTCTATGGGAAACTGCAATATTTTGACTTTGTTGCTAAATGACACTGATGTTCTATTGCTATCTTCAAGTAATTCTTGATTATGATAGTTGGGAACATGTACAAATGAGAAATGATAAAAAGATACTATGTCACCATGCTAATTTCTATGGGAAGGCCATCTGAAGAAGGTAAGCACTTAATCTATTGGTGTCTATGGGAAACTGCTATATTTTTATGAAACCAGATGACAGCACCAGTGTTAAATCTAGTAAACACAGGGGGCAGTGCGATACCTACCCAAATTTGTCTTTAAGTGAAACTAATATAGACCCTATTGAGGTATCCCAAAATTCAGTCTGTTTACAAGTTTCGGTGTTCGCTGGTTGCCGATGTATGTACGATGTATGAGACCCTTGACCCGTAACCCAGAATAATGCAGTTTAACCGTTTTCAGACATCTTCAATTTGAAATTCTGATGCCAGAAATGGAAATTTCAGCTATTTTTATATGTATATCCGAAATTACTTTCAGTTTCTCCAATTATAAATCAGAAAACTGTGGTTCATGCGGTCGTAGTGTGGCCAGTCTGTCGGGAGCGGAACTTTTACTTACCCGGGGCGATAATAGGGAGTTTAGTAACGTCTGGAGGCTCTATTGTTAGCTGGTATTGAATAGGGATATACTGATCGAACACACGCGGTTACTGTAGACGTTGTGTGCACTGCAATGGGATAATTAAACTATTTGAAAAAAACAGAAATTACATTACAGTACGGACCGTTCTTTAAAATGTATTCAATTAATCTATCAAATCGCTGAAAGCATCTAGAAAGTGCTTTATCCTGCAAGTGACAATGCTGAAATACTATGGTATGAACTGATGAGATATTTAAAAACAATCCAGCTGTTTCTTTAAACCACTTTATAATGTGATCCCACAGTCTTTTCCTGATTTTACATCACAAATAACAGGAAGGAGTATATAGTATTTACCATATAATATGTACCATATAATATATGCATCTCCCCTTAAAACAGGACTCCTCAAAGTGTTCAGAATTTAGGATGTATGAAAGACTGGCATATGTAGCAGGTTTTGCCCCAAACAGGTAGGTCGGTGCAGAGATATAAGCTGCCACAGGATGTAGGGCGCAGGATTTATCTCACCCCTGGTACAGGTTGTGCCATTGAGTTAACGTTGAAATAAAATATGCCATGCTCACCTACGTATAGTGTCAATTCTCCGCCACTGGATTGGAGGAGAATCTATGTATGGTGCGACCAATGAACGTCGCGGAAAAAAAAAGTTCCGGCGCCATTGTTTGAACCAGAGCTGCCGCAACATGGCTTACGACATGTAATCGACTGTACGGTCCGTGTTGGGGGTGAGATAAAAACAGAACCGCTTTCGCATCGTATTTTGAACGACTACGCTCACTCGTTTGGATGCTCCGTATCGTCACTCGGCTACGCCTCATGACGATTACTAAGCATCCAAACTCGTGGCGTAGTCGTTCAAAATACGTTTCTAAAGACAGTTCTGCTTAACTATGCTAGGAGAGAGGCTGATTCCACCAACATACAAGATAGACCGAGATTAGCCACGATTTGGTTGTCTTGCTAAATCTTACTAGGTTTTGAATATTCGCGTGCATATTTCTGCCTCCCGTGCTAAAGACGTACATCAATTCAACCCAAAGATTCCTATAATCTCAATGATGCCACCTAGCAGGAATACTGTGTGCCAGTGGATTCTCAAGGCTCTAAGCCTAGTTCGTTAAGAATTCTTCTCCCATAGAGCGCAGTGAGAACCTTGTACAGATTACGACTTAGAGAGTGTAAGATCATTTGAGAGGGGTGCCTTAAAGGCTTGATAAATATTTAACGTGTTATATTTCTATTTTCGTATATTTGCCTTTTTTGATGAGATTAAGGAAATAACCACATAACTCCGTTTTCACATTTCGTTCACTTTATTGTGATCTATTTTGATTGCAGCTGCAAGTGGACCAGAGGCCTCTGTGCTGACAATGATAGTTGTGTTCTTCAGTTTGGCGATCGTATCAGTCCCTGGGTGAATAAAAACCTATAAAAAAAAATAATTTTAATTTAAAAAAATTTAAATGCTGAATACACTAAAAATGAAAAGTGTATTGGTAAATGGTTTGCTGCAGATGGTGCTGTGACGATATCAATATGGATTTGTCCTCTGTTTTATGGAGGAAAATACTGCTTGAGCGAGCAATATTAAGTGTGTTCAATTATTCATCCCACCGTATGTTATATGATTGTTTTGCCTTTTCAAAGATATGTGTCCTCAACTCGCAATTACTCAGTTGTGTTGACAGTGTAACGCTTGTTATTTTCGCAATAAAAAAGATCAATAAATATTGTATATCAACTCCAAAGTATGAAATACTTACCTGTACTATAAATGAACCGAATAAGCGGAAAAAACTCATTATATCAGTATACCGGCCGCCTCATAAAAATGTCAAATCTTGCTATGACTACCTAGAAGAAATTGTAAAAGACCCCAGTTTCCGGAATGCAGAAGTTTGGATACAAGGAGACCTAAATGTTGATGCCAAATCACGAATGAGCCAGAAATACAGAACAATGAGATCTTTTCTAACCAAAACTGACTTAAAACTACTTGAAACCGCAGATACCTATGTACATAATAAAGGGAAAACAAAGATCGATAATTTTTACACGAATTGCACACATGTAACAAAATCGGGTAACCTGAATATGTACATCTCTGATCACATTGCTATCTACGCACAACGAAAATGTCAAAACAAGAAAATAAAGGAGACGTACATTGAAGGGCGAAACCTAAAAAAACTAACACATGATATGATCAATAATCATATGACAAAATTTAATCATCATACCATAACGGATACTAACATTGATCCAAATAAACTGCTGGAGACTCATTTATACGACCTGATAAACAAGGTATGCCCAATAACACGGTTTAAGTACCACCTGAAATCATATTGGACATTAAAACTAGGGCACTCCTCTTAAAGGAATTAACAAAAAGCAACTATGTAGACATAGCAACTCTCACCAAAGTCAGGAGATTAAGAAAAAAAATACACAGAGATACCCTGAATCATAGAGCGAAGTTGATAGAGAACCAGTTGGAAAAAAATAAGTCTAACACTAAAACCTTTTGGAAGAGTTTGAATAAATTATGGAATCCACCTGAAAATAAACACAATTGTGGCCAAACTCATGAGGACAACATTGCTATACAAAAGAAAGCGGACGAGATGAATCTCTTTTTCATAAACATAGGCCAACAAATACTAGACAAACTTGGTCAGATAGACCTCGACCTCCTGCAGGAGCATGATACTGTAATAACGGATTTACTCGTCTTCCAAACGGTAAATGACTCCACACTACTAAGAATATTGAAAAACCTCGATTCAGATAAATCTACAGGTCTAACTAAGTTGAATTCTACATATCTGAAAAAAATATTGATGGTAAATCCAAATACTATTACTAACCTGGTGAATACAGTCATAAACACGCTAAAATTCCCTGTATCGTTATTACATGGGACTGTCACGCCCATACCTAAAACCGGAAACTTAGATAATTTCACAAACTGGCGCCCAATAACAGTGATACCGACAATATCTAAAATAATAGAAAAAGTTCTCCAAATGCAAATCCAACAACATCTAGATTATCACCACATTATAAATACCATGCAATTTGGCTTTATGCCACACAAATCAACCGGACAAGCGATTTTTCACCTGCTGACAGCAATACACAATAACGCGAATAGAGGTCAGATGACCCTTTGCACTTTCGTCGATCTGCGAAAAGCGTTTGACAGCATCAGCCACGAAATCTTGTTTGTTAAACTGAAAAAAATTGGCCTAAGCTGTGAATCGATAAACCTATTGAAGTCCTACCTAAATAACCGTACACAATCAATGAAAATCGACGGGATTGAATCTAATAAACAAAAAGTGTCCTGTGGGGTCCCCCAAGGTTCCGTTCTGGGACCGACCCTATTCATTATTTTCGTAAACGACATTTTTAGAATTATAAAAAATGGGCAAAGCTATATGTACGCTGATGACTTAGCTATTATAAATACAGGGACGGATACTGAAACAATCAGATGTAAAAACCAGATAGACCTCGACAATATTGGACAGTGGTTAGATGAAAACAAACTAGAAATGAACACGAAAAAGACAGTCCAAATGTGGATAGGTAGGAAATCGAACCACACTGAATTAGAGGGAAACTTGGTACGGGGTGCCCATTTGCACTTTGTAGATAAATTCAACTATCTAGGAATCATAATTGACAGAAAATTGACCTTTAAGGACCAAATAAATAAAATAATAAACAGTGCTAGAGACAAACAATCGAAATTAAGAATATTAAGACACCAAATACCACCAAGCGCCCAAATAACGATTCTGAAACAAACAATATTACCGATATATGAATATGTTGATTTCATCTATACTGGAGTATCTAACAGAAACCGTCAAAGACTGGATGTATCTTTCAATCAATGTATGAGAGCTGCTCTAGGTATCAAGGTACTAAGAAAGTATTCAATTGCAGACCTATATGATAAATGTAAACTCAGACCCCTCTCCTACCGCAGACACTTACATTTGCTAATGTTTATTTGGTGGTCAGCTGACCCCGCAAATATCAAAACCCATTCTCGAATGACTAGGCAACAGGAAAAGATCGGACTTAAAACTGAGCACCCTAGAACTGTCCACTATGCCGTGGAGTGAGAATCTGGGATAAACTACCTAAGTACATACAAGAAACTATGGATAGTTCCTATTTTAAAATGTCTGTTAAATCTTATTTGCTGGAAAACAAGATAGAATGGGAGTAACTTAACTAATTGATATATCGAAGTTCATTGATCCAGATCACCCTATATGCCGGCCCGGACGCCACACGCTAACTTATACATATTCTATTACCTACCTGTAATTGTCCTGTGTGTCACTACCTCTATTCTCTACTATCTTTCATTTGTTAAATGTCTACTATTGTATATATGTTACCATGTCAACATGTAATAACGCCCTGTTGTGGGTGAATGTTGTCTGATTATTGAATAAAAAAAAATTAAAAAAGATAAATTTGCAATATTAATGTTAGAAGAGCATGGTATTAAACATATATACAATTAGATCTATATGTATCATATACTTTACTATTGTGCACCTAATACAAAGTGTCCATAATAAACCTATAAGAACTCTGTATGGACATACTCAGAGCATGCGGATATGCTGTATGCTCCTGGCTGCAAAGGCCGGCCCATACGGAAAAATAGTGTGTATTCAAAATAGCGCATAACTATTAGAATTTAACTTTTGATCGGCATGCCACCAGTTGGACAAATGTGGATGATAAATATAATTTAGATTATTTTCCCATAAAAGCGGTCGTATGATCCTCAGAGTTGACCCTACGCAATATCCTCACTAACTCTCGGATATTAGAGGGAAACTATGTTCCGCTGAGAGAAAGTCAAAGTTCTGAGGTTAGGTTTAGAAAAATTACTGCCCAAGGCCTTGGAATACTACGCGTTAACTCCTCGGAGCGTACGGCCACTTGTATCTGACACCAGTGAATAGTGTGTATTTATATCATCAAGAAACACCACGAAATTTCAGATCTTTGTTCTTATGGCCTGAGTTGTCTTTGCGGAAAGATATCATGAAGCGAAACTGAGTGATATCTATAGCAGAAGACAATGAATGCCATGTAAACAATTATATGAAAATGGGTTTTGTTTAGATTTTATCCTACCCCAGCACATGTTTTTAACTTCAAATGTCACGCATGGCAAATATTTTATGGCATAATCAACCGTGGCATACAGTCACACCTTGTTACGTCTATGGAGATTTATATGCTTACATAGACAATAATCAACGGTTTTGTGGACAGGCGGTTGTAAACCATGAGAGGTTAATGCGTAGTAATATATGAGCGCCAGTGAGTATATTACTACGGCAACCTCAAGTAAAATAGTCCCTTTGAAAGTAAAATAGTCCCTCGGGAAAAGTCCCTTTGTGCTATAGAGGAAACAAATATTCCCTATTATTATACCCTTTAATATGGCAATTACTATGTTTAATATATTTGAAAAATTGATAATAAATGCAACAGACGATGGTTAATACATTCGCCAGCACTCGTGTATTACTACGCGTCAGCCCCTTATGGTTTACGGCCGCCTGCCCACAAAAACATCGATTATGGTCTATTTATACCTGGCTTTGAGGCGGTATACCACAATTTGGAATCGGTATACCACAGACTTTATGATATCTGACAGGTTTTATGTAATGGGTCGTGGTTTACTGAATCCCCATACATTTTCAATGAGGTCTTTGTATACAATGGATAATAAAGCACATGTGAGCAACCTGGAGTGGTTTACAGAGCCGCCTGTCCACATAACCATCGTTTGTTGTATTTACGAGCCATCTTTTCAAATGAATTAAACCCAGTAATTGCCATATCAAATGGTATAACAATAGGGACTATTTCTTTGCTCTATAGCACAAAGGGACTATTTTCCCCGTATACCATGGCTTTGAGGCTGCATACCAAATATGTGAATCTGTATACCACAGTTATGGTATCTGACAGGTTTTATACAATGGGCCGTGGTTTACTGAGTCCCTATACATTTTCCATGTGGACTTTGTATTCCATGGATAATAATGATCTATTCTCAGTATTTATATAGAACGTCCTGACCATGCTGTACAATTCACAGAACGAGATGGTAATTTACAGTTTGTACGGACCGAGGCGTTTACGCCAAGTTCCATACAAACTGTAAATTACCATCGAGTTCTGTGACATGGTTGGACGTTATATATTTACTATATACTCGAAATTTAAAAAAAAAAAAATTCACATAGCTTAACAGCCAATATCTCAATAAACGTGTATGGCAAGGTGGTCCGTATTTTAGTGTACGGACCAGTGGTCTGTACAGTATTTTTACGTCATATGGCGAAACGGTACGTATTTACAGTATATACGGCATGGGTATATAGTAAACGGTACGTATTTACAGTATATACGGCGTGGGTATATAGTAAACGGTGCGTATTTACAGTATATACGGCATGGGTATATAGTAAACGGTGCGTATTTACAGTATATACGGCATGGGTATATAGTAAACGGTGTGTATTTACAGTATATACGGCGTGGGTATATAGTAAACCGTGCGTATTTACAGTATATACGGCATGGGTTTATAGTAAACGGTGCGTATTTACAGTATATACGGCATGGGTATATAGTAAACGGTGCGTATTTACAGTATATACGGCATGGGTATATAGTAAACGGTGTGTATTTACAGTATATACGGCATGGGTATATAGTAAACGGTGTGTATTTACAGTATATATGGCGTGGGTATATAGTAAACGGTGCGTATTTACAGTATATACGGCATGGGTTTATAGTAAACGGTGCGTATTTACAGTATATTCGGCATGGGTATATAGTAAACGGTGCGTATTTACAGTATATACGGCATGGGTATATAGTAAACGGTGTGTATTTACAGTATATACGGCATGGGTATATAGTAAACGGTGCGTATTTACAGTATATACGGCATGGGTATATAGTAAACCGTGCGTATTTACAGTATATACGGCATGGGTATATAGTAAACGGTGTGTATTTACAGTATATACGGCGTGGGTATATAGTAAACGGTGCGTATTTACAGTATATACGGCATGGGTTTATAGTAAACGGTGCGTATTTACAGTATATACGGCATGGGTATATAGTAAACGGTGCGTATTTACAGTATATACGGCATGGGTATATAGTAAATTAGTAAAAACAGTCAATGTGGGAGTATGCAGGGTAACATCCTCCTGTAGCGTGTCTCTCTCTATTGTCTGGTTAATTAGTATCGTGGCTTAATGAGGCTAAAGGCATGTACTAAATATAGGCATGATGATACAGTTCGCCCATATGACATACTTGGCTTTCCATAGCCATGACCCAGATACTTCCCAGGGCATCTTAATCGATGTTTGCCAGCCGGAAATCACGTGACCTATTGCTTCATATATAGGGCGTGTAGTTCGTCCTACTGGACTCTACATAGGACAACCTCCACACCTCGTACCGCACCAGGCCGCCACCCTCACACGGACCTCTAGTAGTACACCATCTAGGTACGTGCCTATAGGCTATTAGATCTATATCATATATGTATCTCTGTATGATTCAAATATAGCGGATGTGTATACACATATATATGCATGATCATGAAGTCATGTCTAGCTGTGCTCATCTAGCAGAACGAGTCAATATACTCCAGCTGTTCACTATACGCCCTCCAGAGGTTACTCGTCTCCCTATTATCGCCCAGGGTAAACACAAGTTCCGCTCGCGAGTGCCTGGGCACACTACGATCGCATGACCCACAGTTTTTCTATTTATATTTGAGTAACCTGAATATAATTTCGGGTTTACAAGTAGAAATAGCTGAAATTTCCATTTCTGCCATCGGATTTCCCATTTAAAGATTTTTAAAAGCCGTTAAAAAGCAATGATTGTGGGTTACGGGTCAAGGGTGATTACCATATAACGTCGGTAATCAGCGCACACCGGGAACTGTAAACAGACTGAATTCTGGGATACCTCAACACCATATCAGCTGGCCTTCATATATCTTTAACGTATGTGATACGGATTCATATGTCAGTGGAAAACTGCGCTAACATCCATCCCTTTCCGATCAAGTTTGCCCGTTGCATGATCTTCCTTTGGTGGAAGATAGGTTTTGTGGTGAGTCATACACTCTTTGCTGCAAAGTTACCGGGCTATTCGAAGCTGAGCGTGGATTTCAAGACAAATAACGACGTAACACATTCGCCTCGTTCACGTTCTTCCATGTAGGAGTCACATTAGAGCTATATATAGAAAGACAAATACAAAAAGGAACCCTCACAAAAATGCACAGACAATGAAACATAAAGATAAGCCAATTTACATTGATATGGGTGAATTATATGTATCAATGTATGATGTATACATGTATGGACGATATATATGAGGGATACATGTATGGATTATATATGTATGAGGGTGATATATATGATGAAAACATGTAAGGATTATATACATGTATGGATTATATGTATGATGGATACTATGATGGTTTCCGGAGCCAAAACTCCAGGAGTAGAATGCGGCGGCCACGATTAAACAAATCAGGTTTTGATTTTACCCTACCCCGTCTCCTCGATTTTGGAATATTATGTGATAACAATTCTGTATGCCACTAGTGGCATATAAAACTTTGTATGCCAGTCAGCGTGGCATATGGAAACTCAATGTTAAGCCTATGGGATTTTATATTAGGGGTAGGATGAATGTATGGATGAAATATACCTTACAAGTATATATTTGTATATACAGGGCACCAGTCGCCACCTACCGTTAATTAGTTAATTGAGCCATACCGCCTGTGTGCGGGGTACTACATAAGGCACACAGGTTAGTACCTCATTAAATGTATTTTTTACGGCAGGTATTGTTAATAAATTCCTATATACCTATGGCTGTACACTCTATGCTTACACCACGCTCTGGGGGGTGGAGTAACTATCTGATACTACCCAAGGTTGGTATACTACCCAAGGTTGCCGTATACTACCCAAGGTTGACATTTAGACCAATCAGATTGTCTCTTATTAAACCACATTTGAAGGTATATAGGAATAGGGAAACCAAGTACCAGTGAAAGGAAGTCAAAATTACTCGGTAAGGCTTGGAAAAATTACTGCCCGCGGCCAGGGCCTTGGGCAGTAATTTTTCCATGCCTTACCTCGTAACTTTGACTTCCTTTCACCGGAACATAGTTTCCCTCTATTATTGTCAAGCGCCCAATCAGCTGTTTCAGTATTTTTTATTGGTCTCAAATTTTATGTAAGTTTATGTAGTATTATTCATCCTCCATATATGTTTATCCTAAATACAGCCGGGGGACATTTATATGATGGCTATACATGTATGGATCATATATATGATGTATACATGTATGGATTATATGTGTAGTGGGGCGGGAATCCAGCAGTGTTCGGACGTTCTTCGGAAGATGGCGTGGAGAGTCAATCCTTACTGTGTAGTGGTTCCGGGCAACGTGGGATTACGTAATGCTGGATATATATACACAGCGTTCGCAGTAGGTCGACAGGCTATCCTTGCGCGTCTCTCCCTGAGAGCGGACGCTTGGACCCTCATCTTTACAGGCGGGTTCTCGTAACCATCCTGGTGGTTAGGCGAGTCTATCAGATTAGCCTCTCCAGCGTTACCCGGCACACAGTGCTGGGGTACTGTACTTATTCCAGATCTTTCCGGGAAGTAACTTGTTAATAAACATTCCAGTTTATTAAAGGCGTGAGTTGTGTTTTGTGTTACTAAGTTCATGCAAACCTACCGAAAGCCAAACCAACCTACGTAATTGTTTGTAGGGTGGGATCCTGTCAGAAACTAGCGTTCCGGAAAGGGGTCTTCCAACCTGCTAGTCAGGCGGCGACCACCACATATGTATAATTTTTCCATCCATCAGGGATGCACATATTTGGACATATTTCCCCATATTGTAACTGGTATTACTATATTAAACCTAATACCACGATTTGCATTTACATTTCCCCCCTTACCACAACTAGACTAGCATTTCCATATGCCTTTTATCCCTGACCATGACTTGCATTTCTATATTCCCCTGACTATGACTTGCATTTCTATATTCCTCTGAAAATGACTTGCATTTCTATATTCCTCTAAAATATACGAAGCTCTTATGGCAATTTTACTGGAAGGTGCATTTAATATATATTTCTATATAATATAGAACACTCGGACTGAATAATGATGCCTATAGTGTTTTTAAATCATTTTGAAAAAATTACGAACGTCTATGAATTTTATGACATAGAATACTATTTTTAGTAGTGGCCCCCCAAAATGCCTGGAGGCATTCATCGTCCCCTGCCTGGGAGTGCCTCAAGGCATTGCTCGTACTGATAGGGTCAAATTCAGAAACACCTCCCAGGCTAGTTTAGCCCGAGCCCGAGCAGGGCCTTGAGGCACTCCCAGGCAGGGGACGAGGAATGCCTCCAGGCATTCTTTAGGACCATTACTTAAAACGGTATTGTATTTGACAGAATTCATAGACTTTCGTAATTTTTTTCAAAATAATTGAAAACCACTATATACATCATTATTCAATGTAAGTGTTCTATATGCAACTAAAACAATGCATATCAAATGCACCTGTTGGATAACTTCCGGTACCATTGCCTTCAGAGCATCGTCCCCTGGGGGTATATTGTTACATGTCTGTAGGGCTTGGTAGGTGGGCCTCCCGCTAGGGGCTCCGACTGAAAGTGTTAGCCTGTTCATCGCCGGTTCATCGCCGTGTGACCGCGCCGGTGTGCATGTACCCTGCTCCACTGCCCTAGTTTCTATACTTGAGATATAACCGGTGCCGTTTTCATCCCATATCAGCGGCCTATTGTCATATTCACTTCACCATGACTTGCATTTCCCGATCTCCACTTACCAGGGCTTGCATCCTCTTTATCAATTACCGCTGATATCCCTGGGCATTCATGATGCTCATATCTACACGTGTTGATAACGCCGACACTTGGAACCCCCTCATGGGTTATAGGTTATGACCAGGGAGCTGTTACAAAAGTCGGGAGGGTGCTAAACGAGATTATCCTACCCCTAATAAAAAACTCCATAGGCTTCACATTGGGTCACTGTATTCGGTCTGGAGTCCAGAAAAATGAAAAATATTGCTCTAGTGGGATACACTTGATAAATGATGTCATCTGTTAATGTAGAAGTAATTTAGACAGGCGGGGTAGGATAAATTCTAAACCAAACTCGAGTTAGTCGTGTTGTTGTTCATCGCACTCCGGCAAGATCACGTATTACTGTTCTCGGCTTCGCCTCGCACAGTAATACGCGACCTTGCCCGTTGCTGGAGCACCCCTCTCATAAGATCTCACACTGTCTAAGTGGTATTCTGTACTCTCACTACACTCTATAAGAGAAGGATTCTTAACTAACTTGGCTTAGAGCCTAGAGAATCCACTGGCCTGCCTCCCGTGCTAAAGCCGTACATCAATGCAACTAAGACGTTCCTTTAATCTCAATGATGCCACCTAGCGGGAATACTGTGTGCCAGTGCATTCTCAAGGCTCTAAGCCTAGTTCGTTAAGAATTCCTCTCCCATAGAGCGTAGTGAGAACCTTGTACAGAATACCACTTAGAGAGTGTGAGATCTTATGAGAGGGGTACATAGTGAGAACCTTGTACAAAATACCACTTAGAGAGTGTGAGATCTTATGAGAGGGGTGCGTAGTGAGAACCTTGTACAGAATACCACTTAGAGAGTGTGAGATCTTATGAGAGGGGTGCATAGTGAGAACCTTGTACAGAATACCACTTAGAGAGTGTGAGATCTTATGAGAGGGGTGCGTAGTGAGAACCTTGTCCAGAATACCACTTAGAGAATGTGAGATCTTATGAGAGGGGTGGTCTGTGCGCAGGTTAAAACTCTAAACAGAGGAAGGTTATAATACAATAGTTTCAACTTTCAGATGTGAGGTATAGGGAGCGTGTATTGTCTATCTGAAAGCTTGTCGAGACTGGGGGGCCGTTTAATATTTGGAAGGATTCTCCCAAGACTGTGATATGATAGCGCTAGGACTGTCATAGGAGGGACATTGTATAAACATGGATGGTCCCTTCAAAGGACAGGCAGAAGGACGGAGACTTTAAATGTCCTTCAAGGTCATTTAATAAATCTGAGATTGCCCTGACCTCAATCCTGAAAACTCTCCTTTTGGAATCTCAGTATGCGTCATTTCTGATGCTGGTAGCCAAACTAGTCACTATGTAATCGAGGTCAGGACAATGAGTGGTTTATCAAACAGTCTGGAAGTCCCCCTCCTTCTCCCTGTCCTGTATAATGACGATCCACGTTTACTTGACGCGGTCACTCCTATGACAGTCCGAGGACTATCATATAACAGACCCAGGAGAAACGGCTGCCAGGTCTAGTTAGTATCAGAAAAATGTATTACCAATTCACCCTTGTATTACTACGCTTCAACCTCTCGTGGTGTACAGCCACCTATCCACAAAACCATCGTTTATTGTCTATAAAATACACCAAGACCATGTCAGGGAGCCCTGCGGTATTGGCATGTTACCTCGCTAATGGATATTCACTAAAACACGACTGTGGCCTGGCGTCCACCTACTATGATATGGCTCCGATATGGTGAAGTGGGATGTCTAGACACATGTCTACGATTTTGCACCTTCCCGATATGTCTCCGATATTGACTTATTGTATCGCTGCCATATGGGTAGGTCTAAATTTCTATTGTAGTAGATGGATGCCAGGCCTTACTCCTACCAATTTGTCTGATGAGACCCCAAAAAGGATTGTTACCAAAAAATTCAAATTATTGTGCTACTATATCATTATGTAAAGTTCCAGTCTATACATCCCTATTGTGTCCAATAATATTAGTTTCTATCACTGCGCGAAAACCACCAGTCATTTCATATATACGCCACCACATAAATGCATGTATCTGATGTACATTAACATGTTTATATATATATATAGTCCATATTTCACGCCAGCGTATGTGGCATGTACAATTCAGTTTTTCCATGTATATGGAAGCGCAATAGCTGTATTTGCTGCCAAGCGTATATGAGAAGAAATATCCTTTGCATGACATAATATATAGGGCATATAGCCTATGATCCATGGGCGCCGCCATGAAGTAGGTGTTCTTCACTAATGGAGGTGAAAAAGTAGGTGTTCTTCACTAATGGAGGTGCAAAAGAAGTGAGTGATAATTGGGAAATGTCACAACTCTAGCCTTGCTCACAAATGTATATAAAGTGTTCCATGTGAAAAGCATCATGTCCTGTGTTTAATCAGTATCTCAATCTGCTCTGGGATGGGTATAGAGAGTCAAGGAAACCATGGTAAAACATTGAAAGGCAGTTGAATTTGGTAAGAACAAAGAGCCAGAATACAGGTTTTGTCCCCCGACCACCTGGTGACTGTTTCATGAACTAACAATGGCTATGTCCCCTATACGCTCCCCACAGCCTCCTCCCAGAGTGTGTTGATGGATGACCCAAAGTCCTACACACATTATCTGAGTATTGTTTCCGGGCAGGCAGGTGCATGGCTGTGTGCAGACAGGTGTGAAAGCAGCGGGTGTGAAAGCGGCGTCGGCAGCAGAGGTGGTGGCGATGGCTGTGTGGGGGTAGGGTGTACCTGCACTAATGCTGAAGCCTTCGTCCATGAAAGCCTTACGAGGGGGGATAACCAAAACCGATATCCAGAGTGGTGTTTTGAAAGTAAAATCTATTAAAAATTGACAATATAATATTGTATTTTCCATGTACCACGGATTTGGATGATTAAATGCAAATGAAATAAAAACAGCAGTGGTGTCCCCTAGGTGCAGAGATAAGAATTATTGGATAGTGGCGTAAATACAATAGAATCAGACGTATATATGACATATCTATATGACTGTAACATGGACACTTATCTACACCTATAGATGAAGCATATACCCGATGGAAAATAAAACTAACTTATTTACACAAAATCATAGCTATATATGCCGGATGCATATGTTTGTAAATTAGGGTTTTTTGCACTGTGTATGCAAAGCGATTAGTCATCTTATTGTCCGTATTTATTAGTACCAAAATGACTGCATTAAGACAGTCACCATTTTGTAGCAGCTCCTCCCTGTCTTGATGTTGACCGTATGGCAGCCATGTAGTGAATGGCATGTTTACCCTCATTATCACTCACTCTAGTTCCTGGTCTGGCTGCCTGGGTGCAGGGCACTCTGACATGACTATGACACTGACACCTGAGTTGTTAGTGACATGAGCAGCCCTCCTTGGCATGTGCGACAGACCAGAACGAGACTGGTCAGTCCTGATTGGATGTTGCTTCAACATTCAATCCCATCACAGAGTTTACAAGCTTACACTGTACCAAGACGCCACCTGCTGTCTGTAAATGACCTGTATATGAGCTGGATGAACCTGTCATTAAATCAGTTATGCAGTTATGTTCTTGACTCATAGCAGTACATAGTACATCTGTGTTTGAGTTCTTACTCCCTTCATCTTAAGGTCTACACCTAGCTAGTCTAGGCCTCTAGGCTTTACAATTTAGTTTACACTTCCGCCTTGCGATCAGCTGCTAGAAGACCTAGTGCTGGTATCGGAGAAAAGCAAAGATGATTCATTCTGGAGAATGAACCTAGAAAATATTGATGAACAACATATTTCAATTGTCATATATACGAAGACCGAATTTCATTTTAAGAGACGTAAACAAACTGATAACGGAAGTATATCTGTGCAGAAATATACACCAAGGCGCTGCATCTAATGCCACACCACAGCCTGCAGCATCTGTAACTCATCAAATGGGATGTAAATGCTGAGCTCATGGACTTTGATATGCAAGTCTGTACTGCTCTTCATAAAACGTTATGCAATGGCTATTAAGTGGGTTTGCCAATTTTTAAACAGATATACTTTCAAAGTTTGTTTACGCTCCCTTTTCAAGTGCCAAACCACTTTGCATATGACCATATATGGCAAACTCTGTTTCCGTGTATTATACATAGGGGCATATAAGAAGGTAGCTGAGACTTTAGTACGTTGTAATTATAAAATGTTAGTACATGTAAACATTTCTGTGCTCAGTGCCAGATCCACTAAGGCAACCAAGCGAAAGCGTCTGCGATCCATGCGACTATGCGGATCCCATGCGATGATATTCAATATATTGAATATTGTCGCAAGGCATTCGCATGTCCATGCGAACGTCTGCGAACGTCTGCGGGCCCAAATTTGCATGTAAAATCGCCTTAGTGGATCAGGGGCCTGTTTCATAAATTTTGAACGATCATCTAAAATATCGTTGCATATCTGGGTTTTCTCGTACATGTAAGACCTTTGTATGATATGATCAAATGAGAATGGCAAAAATCATTACATAAATATTGACCTACATCGTGCAAATGGTCTTATATCTTCCCAAATCGTCCTAACATACGACACCTCTAGAGGGTGTCGTGGGTCTCGATTCATGTATTCATTTCATTCACTCAGATCTAAAATTGAATTAAAGCTTTATTAACATTAAGATACACAATTTAAAAAAAAAATCCTTGAAAAATGACTAAAATTGACTGAAATAGCTAAGGCCCAAATTTGTGCTGTGGGTTGAATACCAGGAGACTGATTGTTAAGACTGGAACCCAATAGGTCATAAGCACTATGTATGGATGGGAGGGGGGGGTGCATAGCTGCCATATAGTAGATCTATGATCCCTTAAGATATATGTCAAAGATATGATAATTTGTACGAACGATTCATGTGTTTCCCTGCGATCGGCTTTATGTAACCAAATTGGACGACCATCGTCCATGAGGTCGTACATCGTTGGATAGATCTTATCGTACAATGATCGTATCGTTCAAAATTTATGAAACAGGGCCCTGGCGCTTTAGATATGTAAGTCTGTACTGCTCTGCATAAAAAGTTATTCATGGCTCTACAGTGAGTTTGCCAATGTTTAATGATTTTTAATTTCAAAGTTTGTTTACGCTCCTGTTTAGAGTGCCAAACTTCTTTGCATATGACCATGTTTCCGTATATTTTCAGGACAAAACGACAACGAAAGCCAGCATGTCACTGAAACCCGAGTATGTCTTGCCAGCTGTGGTAGGAGCTTGCACTGCGGTAGTGGGGGCTGCCATAGGATACCGAATGGGTAAGATTATTGAGAGATATGGTTTACTTAGTTAGCTAATGAGGCATACAGCTTAGGATTGTTTATATGGCATGAGTTGTCTTCGTGGAATGATATTACGAAGCAGAGCTGAGTGATATCTGTAGCGGAAGACAATGGCATGTAAACATGAATGGCATGTAAACAATTATATGAAATTGAGTGATGTTTAGATTTTATCCTAACCTGTCACATATTTTAACTTCATATGTCATCAGTGGCATAGAAACATGCATGGTAAATATTTTATGGCATAATAACCGTGGCTAACAGGCCCACCATGTTAAGTCTATGGAGATTTATATGAGGGGTAGTATAAAGGTATTTCTGTATCACAGTATCCCTCATACGTCTCACAGTACATGTGTACAGATTTATAGGTATTTACTTTGTTGACATTTGTCTTTCAGGAATCAGGGGATCTAGCTCACAAACGCACCATAAATCTTACAGTACGACAGACCCACTGGTGAAGTACGCCACTGCACACACAACAAAACTAATCCCAGTTCAGGAAAGGCTCAATGCCGTGAGTTGAATACAATAAGATCATACTTTGCACCTTATCTACACCAAATAAAAAACCGTCATTGATTTAACATTGGCAAATTCTATGTGATGTGCCATGACATAAAGTAAAATTTATGTACCGAATTGACCAATCAGCGATCAAGAATTATCCACCTGTGTTAATAGTTCTGGCTGCAGAGCAGAAATTCTGACAGCTGTCAAACATGGACAGAATCGAGTCGGACTTTCCTAATATCATAAAGTCATGGAAACAGGGTAGGTTAAATAAGAAACCAAACTTGCGTTAGATTCAACAGTGTCCATGCCACTCTGGTCAGGTCTGTTCCTCACTATGTTCAGCTAACGCTTCGCGTAGTAATACACAACCTTCCTATCGTGGCATAAACACTGACAAGTCTAACTCTTGTTAGGTTTCTACAAATCATCTCGCCCTTGGATTTTTCTCTATAGCCTAACGTTAGAAACTCATACTCTACGGCTGTGATTGTAGTGTACCCAATACTCAATGGCTAAATGGGTGGTCTATTTTATCAGAAACCCATAATTTGACCGCTACCTCATAATTCACTCAGCTTCACTTCATGAATAGCTCCGCGGTCAAACTCGCTGGAGTACAGACAAAGTTAATTTCATCTTGAGAGTTTCCTTCTAGAGATTATAAAGTTCTGATATTCCATCTCACTCCTGGTACAGGTAAAACCTAATCGCAATCATCACCCATGTAAAGTGACAACACTACATTGTCGTGGCGGAGTGATACGAGATGACGTCATAATCGACTGGCCAATCGGCGGCCAGTATTTCAGAGAGCAGACAAAACATCAAACATGGAGATGTAAACGTTTCTTACGAGATTTTGCGAAGTAATTTGAATTATTCTGATATTGCGATGCTATTCAAATGTGCGTGAAAGGGGTGAAATAAATCCAGAACCACACTCAAATCGTAAAGTAAAAATATCTCGGTCATGAGCTATAACCACCATCAAACTTCAGGTAATGGAGTAATGGCAAGAAGACTAAAAATATCGGGATTGCTTACTCAACTTTTTCTATAATCAATTTTGTTTTGTTTTTTTGGGTAAAGTATTTATTGACGTAAGGTTTCACATACAAGTATATGATTTTCAAACAACACATGGAGCAAGAAGGATATTGAAATGGGAAATATCGGCGAAGGACGTTCGTCTTCTCTTTATTTATCCAGTATGAGTGGATAACTGATTATATATAGATGCCTCAAGTCTTCTGACGAAGGTCACTCAAGTGGTGGCTATATTCCTCTCCAAACCTGCAATCTATTCTAACAGTTGTGTCTATAGCACAGTGATAGCAATTATCTCACCCCTGGTATTTTTGCCCCATAGCCTTGACATTGGGAACTCGTTCTCCATGCCCCTACGAGTATTGCAGACCGTTCTCCATGGTCTATATTCTGGTCTGTGTCATCCATTCTTTTATTGTGTAGAGGGGTGAGATAAATACAGAAAGCGACTCGTTTCGGTAATAGTCATTGTTCTCCAACTCGTTTAAATGCTACATGATATTCACTTGGCCGTCGCCTCGTTATGTATCGCTCCACATTAAACTCATGAAGAACGACGACTTTGGCCAAAACTTGTTGGTTTCTTCTTTAGTCCCTAACCTTTCTTTGATGTTACTTTGCAGGAAACGCTAAAACACACGATGGGAAGAATGATGGGCTGTCCAGATGAGCTACACTTCCTCAGCTGTCTTTGTAAGGCACTTGGAACAAAAAAGGCTATTGATATAGGTAAGGATTCGTTAAACCTCTAATACATTCTTACCTATTGATAGAGGTAAGGATTCGTTAAACCTCTAATACATTCTTACCTATTGATAGAGGTAAGGATTCGTTAAACCTCTAATACATTCTTACCTATTGATATAGTTATGGATTCGTTAAACCTCTAATACGTTCTTACCATTGATAGAGGTATGGATTCGTTAAACCTCTAATACGTTCTTACCTATTGATATAGGTATGGATTCGTTAAACCTCTAATACATTCTTACCTATTGATAGAGGTAAGGATTCATTAAACCTCTAATACATTCTTACCATTGATAGAGGTATGGATTCGTTAAACCTCTAATACATTCTTACCTATTGATATAGGTAAGGATTCGTTAAACCTCTAATACATTCTTACCTATTGATATAGGTATGGATTCGTTAAACCTCTAATACTTTCTTACCTATTGATATAGGTATGGATTTGTTAAACCTCTAATACATTCTTACCTATTGATATAGTTATGGATTCGTTAAACCTCTAATACATTCTTACCATTGATATAGGTATGGATTCGTTAAACCTCTAATACATTCTTACCTATTGATTGAGGTATGGAATCATTAAACCTCTAATACATTCTTCCCTATTGATAGAGGTATGGATTCGTTAAACCTCTAATACATTTTTCCCTATTGATATAGATATGGATTCGTTAAACCTCTCATACTTTCTTCCCTATTGATATAGGTATGGATTCGTTAAACCTCTAATACATTCTTACCTATTGATAGAGGTATGGATTCGTTAAACCTCTAATACATTCTTACCTATTGATATAGTTATGGATTCGTTAAACCTCTAATATGTTCTTACCTATTGATATAGGTATGGATTCGTTAAACCTCTAATACGTTCTTACCTATTGATATAGGTATGGATTCGTTAAACCTCTAATACATTCTTACCTATTGATATAGGTATGGATTCGTTAAACCTCTTATACATTCTAACCTATTGATATAGTTATGGATTCGTTAAACCTCTAATATGTTCTTACCTATCGATATAGTTATGGATTCATTAAACCTCTAATACGTTCTTACCTATTGATATAGTTATGGATTCGTTAAACCTCTAATACATTCTTACCTATTGATATAGGTATGGATTCGTTAAACCTCTAATACGTTCTTACCATATTGATAGAGGTATGGATTTGTTAAACCTCTAATATGTTCTTACCATATTGATAGAGGTATGGACCCGTTAAACCTCTAATACAAATTTCCCTATTGATATAGGTATGGATTCGTTAAACCTCTAATATGTTCTTACCTATTGATATAGGTATGGATTCGTTAAACCTCTAATACGTTCTTACCTATTGATATAGGTATGGATTCGTTAAACCTCTAATACATTCTTACCTATTGATATAGGTATGGATTCGTTAAACCTCTTATACATTCTAACCTATTGATATAGTTATGGATTCGTTAAACCTCTAATATGTTCTTACCTATCGATATAGTTATGGATTCATTAAACCTCTAATACGTTCTTACCTATTGATATAGTTATGGATTCGTTAAACCTCTAATACATTCTTACCTATTGATATAGGTATGGATTCGTTAAACCTCTAATACGTTCTTACCATATTGATAGAGGTATGGATTTGTTAAACCTCTAATATGTTCTTACCATATTGATAGAGGTATGGACCCGTTAAACCTCTAATACAAATTTCCCTATTGATATAGGTATGGATTCGTTAAACCTCTAATACGTTCTTACCTATTGATATAGGTATGGATTCGTTAAACCTCTAATACGTTGTTACCTTTTTATTAGGTATGGATTCGTTAAACCTCTCATACTTTCTTCCCTATTGATATAGGTATGGATTCGTTAAACCTCTAATACATTCTTACCTATTGATATAGTTATGGATTCGTTAAACATCTAATATGTTCTTACCATATTGATAGAGGTATGGACCCGTTAAACCTCTAATACAAATTTCCCTATTGATATAGGTATGGATTCGTTAAACCTCTAATACGTTCTTACCTATTGATATAGGTATGGATTCGTTAAACCTCTAATACGTTGTTACCTTTTTATTAGGTATGGATTCGTTAAACCTCTCATACTTTCTTCCCTATTGATATAGGTATGGATTCGTTAAACCTCTAATACATTCTTACCTATTGATATAGTTATGGATTCGTTAAACCTCTAATACGTTCTTACCTATTGATATAGATATGGATTCGTTAAACCTCTAATACTTCTTACCAAGCTGATGAAAATCCACCTCATAACATCCTTTTCATTAAGGGTGTGTTCCAGCAACTAGGCGAAAACTTTGTGTCATGAAACATCACAAAGTTTCATATGATTGTTTATATGGCATGAGTTGTCTTCGCGGCATGATATTACGAAACAGAGTTGAGTAATATCTGTAGCGGAAGACAATGAATGACATATAAACAATTATATGAAATTGAGTGATGTTTAGACACCATGTTAAGTCTATGGAGATTAATATGAGGGGTAGGATAATAACCGCGACATACAGTCATACCATGTTAAGTCTATGGAGATTTATATGAGGGTAGGATAATAACCGTGGCATACAGTCACACTATGGTAAATCTATGGAAATTTACGTGAGGAGTAGGATAATAACTGTGGCATACAGTCACACCGTGATAAGTCTATGGAGAGTTATATGAGGGGTAGGATGATACACAAATCACCCAATATTAACCAGTAGATCTGGCCTCGAGGAGGTACCGGCTGTTTGGTGGAACACCTTGGCAGTGACCCTGTCCCTGGCCTAGTAGTTAGAAAATAAACCTAATTGAGAATGGGAGGCTCCGGTATGACAGAAAAAGGACAAATACAAACTGAATTTTTACTGAATTTTTGCTTTATATGCCATGACCATTCTATAAACGTTTGATAAGAGGTTAGGGTTAGTGGTATCTTGTCAGCATGAAAAAGAAATTCTATAAAAAAATATATAGTGCCATATACAGAATATGAAGCAGTCAGGGGTCAGGGAGGACTGGCTCCAGTCCCTGCATATTATGGCTACCCTCCTTGCTGAGATTCATGGGCCAGTCAGAGAAGAATACATACTTTAATGAACTTTATTCTTATTGTCTTTCATCATTTAATGAATGTTCATAATCAAAGACTTGAGCAAGTCTAGGGTCAGGGTGAAACGCCTAGATGGCATAACGGACAAAGACCAGACATATGAACTACCCTAACTCTGTTTCAATAGAAATGCTAAGCTGAACGTTACCTAATCGCTTTATTGACCAATACTCAGTTTCATTTCCTCTTGGCACAGGTGTATTCACCGGATGTAGTTCAATGAGCATTGCGCTAGTCCTGCCAGAGGACGGCAAGGTAGTGGCATGTGATGTTTCAACCGATTATACCGATATAGGAAAACCTTACTGGCGAGAGGTAAGTCACCAATAACACGACCATCAATTATTTATAAAATCACCGACTGCAAAACCAAATATTGTACACATTTCTTCGGATTTTCTTGAGATTATTTGAAACGTTCTATGCATGTTTGAATGAATTCAAATTTATAAACTGTTATTCAGAACATCATAACATATTTAAGAGAAACAGGAAACAAATGCACACAAAATTATAGTTTGTTCAGATATTTGTTTATAGCCAAGATTTTAGTTGGAATGATTAGTGGTTTGACAGTTAGTCTTTATGTATTAAGGTAACTTTTACAAATAAACTAAATAAAATTGGCATTTTCTAATGTTTGTATCATGTATATGTGCCACATATACCGGCCCCCTAATAAAACCAATAATATTTACCATAATATATCAAAGGTTATATATTTCAAATCAGTAATTCAAATATTGGCTAATGTTTCTATATCTAGTGTTCAGGTTGTTCACATAATCTTTCCTATTAACTACTCTAACCTGATTTCCAATTAAACAAAACAAAATATATATTTAATGTTTGTATTATGTATAAGGTTTATCATATGTTTTAGCATTTATTTGTGTAACATATTTGAAAAGAAGTGATATTTATCCTACCCATTTCCAATAATTCATTTGTTACCTGCGTGCAATAAATAACTCTTAACTGCACGGTCGCCAGAATACGGTCAGCCAATCGCGTTTTGTTATTCAATATATAGGGGTAGGATAAAGTGTGATGTGTTATGAAGTGTACCACGCTATGTGATTATACAAATTGTATTCCCCAGGCAGGTGTTGATAAGAAGATCGACCTCCGTATCGCGCCGGCGGATGAATCTCTACGTAAGTCCCAATTCTCCCTCTTTATTATCCATCATATACAAAGTCCCCATTGTAAATGAATGGAGACTCAGTAAACCACGACCCATTATATCAAACCTGTCAGATACCATAACGGTGGTGTACGGGTTCACATCTGTGGTATACGGCCTCAAAACCATGGAATACGGGGAAAATAGTCCCTTTTGCCCTAGAGCAATGTAATAGTCCTTATTGTTATACCCTTTAATATGGCAAATACTGGGTTTAATTTATTGGAGAAGATGGATAATAGATGCAACAAGCGATGGTTATGTGGACAGGCGGCTCTGTAAACCACTCGAGGTTGTCGTCGTGTATTACTACGCGCCAACCACTCGTGGTTGACGGCTGCCACCCGGGCCTTAGTAATCCTGTAACATGGCAGCTTTGTACTTCTTCCGACTCAGTCATCATTACCTCAGCCACTCATTTATTATCCATCTTATACAAAGTCCCCATTGAAAATGTACGGGGACTCAGTAAACCACGACCCATTGTATAAAACCTGTCAGATACCATAACTGTGGTATACGGACTCAAACCTGTGGTATACGGCCTCAAAACCATGGTATACGGGAAAAATAGTTCCTTTTACTATAGAGCAAAGAAATAGTTTGTAGTGTTATACCCATTAACATGGCAATTACTGGGTTTAATTTATTCGAAAAGATGGATAATAAATGCAACAAACGATGATTTTGTGGACAGGCGACTCAGTAAACCACTCGAGGTTGTCGTCGTAATACACTCGCTAGCGCTCGTGTATTACTACACGTCAACCACTTGTGGTTTACGGCTGCCTGTCCACAAAACCATCGATTATTGTCTATGTATATATTATACATCTTGCTATTAAATGAGGCTTATTCTTGTCATGAACGCTTACCAGTTTTCAGAATGGTCATAACACCTGCCATGGCAGAGGCCATTCATTGTACTACTTTCTTGTGTAAATAATAATAATACAAAATTAAAATCTTCATTCGTATTTCAGGGAAGATGATAAACAACGGAGAATCGGGCACCTATGACTTTGCGTTTATCGATGCTGACAAGACGGGTTACGACACGTACTACGAGCTGTGCCTGAAGCTCATCCGCCCCGGTGGACTCATCGCCCTCGACAATGTAAGAGAAAATACACAATATAGGGAGCCAAAGTGAACCCGCTCCAACCACAGATAGCCGGTCACAAAATACTATTTCCGGGTACAGGCGCTCAGTACTTAGACTATGTAGGTTCGAGATTATATGTGTCATTCTCCAATCTTTTAGATCAAAATTTTTAATAAACTTAACAACTGTCAACGTAGTTTTGAAAGTTATTCAGAGACGATAGTTATAAACTTCACTTCAAAAGTAACAAACGAGACCAATAACATAAGTCTAGCCTCAAACCCCCATAGCTTTAGCACTAAGCCTCGTTCTTACTGGCCACCGGAAATGGTGTTTTGTAAACGGGTATCTGTGGTTTCAGCGGGTTCACTTTGGCTCCCTATTACCATGATTTCAATCTGAGTGGCCATATTCTCTGCGTAGTTGACGCGTAGTAATACTCAGAGCGATAGTGAGGAGTATTATGTAGTGTCAACTATAAGGAGAATACGGCCACACTGGTCGAAATCATGGTAATGTTGTATTTATTACTCGCCTTTCGAGTAATTATTAGGAAAAAATCTTGTATATGATTAGAAATTCGACCCTAGCGCCGTGCTTTGTTTATATGAATTAGTTCCTATAATGCCCGTCAGGTGGCCGAAAAAGCCGTATTCTCCTAGGAGATTCCGGAGGTCCGTATTCTACTCAGTAGCGATCTGTAAGCTCCATAAGCTTAGCATGGAGACTCTGTACTAGGTGGGTAATAACAAATACACATATTAGTTCATTACAGGTACGAACTGCATAACTAAAACAACTGATACGGACATGTCACTCGTCCGGAAAAGGTGGATGATAAATTCAATATAGACTGGTTTCAGAATAAAAGTGGTTGTATGCTCCCTTTAGTTAACTCTATGCAATATCCTCGCACACGCTTGGATATTACTGCACATCAACTCCTCGGAGCATACGGCCACTTGTATCTGGAACCAGTCAATAATGTGCATATATTGACTGGTTTCAGATACAAGCGGTAGTATGCTCTGATGGTTGCTTGCGAGGATATTGCGGAGAGTCAACTCCGAGGAGCATACAACCGCATTTATCTGAAACCAGTCTATATCATATTCATTATACACCTTTTCCTGACAAGTACGGTACACATATCAGTTCATTTTAGGTACGCACTATTTTTCTGTATGTGCCGGGTTTTGCATCCTGGAGCATACAACATATCTATATGTCTCAGGTATGTAAATACACGCTGCCCATGCGTTTTCTATAGACAATGTATTAGGTGGATAAAATTAATCACTCTTGATGTGATTAATGAACTAAACAAGTCAGTATTTATTCTTATTTCTTTTGATTATTGTTACTTTTAGAATTAGAATAGGGAAACAGGAAATGACATTTTAAAGGCAGATTCTACAATTCACAGTGGCGCCACCTAGTGGTTTTTGAATAATGTCATTTATGGTTTTCTTCAATTCTTTATTTTTTAAACCTAGATAAGTAGTACTGCATGTACATACCTTCTACATTCTGTGAAAGTTTGAGGAAACTGGCATGGGTTTTACTGTGTGAAAAAATACTTTTTAGAATTTATATTTATTCCAATATAAACTTATCATAATATTGATCGATAAATCAAAAACTAGCACAGTGACCCCCAGTGCTTAAGTTTGATATGTGTTCCACAATACTTGGAGATTATCGTCTTAAATTTCCAGGAAATTGACATCGGTTTTAATTTTCAAGCCAAATTGTCCGATATGCCTTTGATATATATTGCAGTGCTCCCGATGTTTAGGAAATGTCGGAATTCCGTCATTTGTCAGCAAACTTGTATCCCTATTACTGAACTGTGGGAATATATATACAATAATGACTGGTTTTGTGTATGAGTAGCCGTAATCTCTGAGTAGTTGACGCTTAGTAATATCCGAGCGATTAGCGAGGATATTATGTCGTCAACCACGAGGAGATTACAGTCACTCGTATACAAAACCAGTCGTTATTGTATTTATTACCCACCTGCAAGATTAATAACAAGTCTATTGCAATTAAAAAGTTTCTGTAAGTCATTTAGTTCCAGACATCACAGCACTGTCAAGTGTGGCAGTAATTCGGTGTAGACTTACACCAATAATGTAGTTCGCCATTAACCTGTGAGTTTAGCATGCAAAGTGTGTCATGACTGATTTCCGATGGTAAATGAGATTATTATGATTGATTCTAAATAATCAGCATTAAATAAACATTCAATAAACTTATTTCGAAGTACATGATGATTCAACCTCATTATGGACAGTACTATTTTTCTGGAATCTCCTACAGGAGATTCTGACATGCCAGAATATCCGGGTAGCTAATTCCAGGTGTTCAATACATTTCCTATGGAGACTCCGTAATAGGTGGGTAATAAATTCCTTGCTTGCTGTGAATGCTAGCTCGGCTTTGTAGGATCTGTGATACTGATCGCTGTACTTTTCTTCCAGATGGTTCAAGGCGGTAGAGTTGTGGATCCACAATGCAACTCAGATGCGGTCGTAGCCATCAGAAAGCTCAACGACAAAATACACAACGATGATCGAGTCGATTCAACGCTACTCCTCGTTGGCGATGGCACCGTTCTAGCATTCAAACGTTGAACATTCATATAAACCATATCTTCACCGGGACTGTTAGCCAGGGGCCCGTTTAATATTCTAGGCTTTTATCCTACCCCTAATATAAAATCCCATAGGCTTAACATTGAGTTTCCGTATGCCACGCTGACTGGCATACAGAGTTTTATGTGCCACTAGTGGCATACAGAATTGTTATCACGTAATATTCCAAAATCGAGGAGACGGGTTGGATAAAATCAAAACCTGATTCCTTTTAATCGTGGCCACCACATTCCACTCCTGAAGTTTTGGCTCCGGACTCGCCTCATGAAATCACTATGCCAAACTCCAGTCATGGCATACGTTGGTCAAGATTAAAACTCATCCAGTTTTACGATAGTACACGAAGACCCTTTTCTGTATGCCATAGAAACCCAGGGGTGGTATGGATCAACTTTATTCAACAGTTATGGACGACCTTATGGACGGCTAAGACTGTCATAGCGAACAGATTTGAAAATTATAAAACGATAAGCCTTGTGCGAGTTATAAACAAGACAGGGTCTTCATGTAGGATCCTAGGTTATTTATCAAACGGGCCCCAGGTCTGGTAAATGAGCGTGTGTATCTCTACTTCTAAATGTAAAACCTCTTTTTATACTGTGCATTCGCGGCAAATCATTCAGAAGCCTTTTTTTTTTAAAGATTGTTGTTCTTTTTTTACATGATAGTTTACGCAATTGCGACCAAAAGACATCGAATAAATGACATCTTTGTGGTCAGAGAATTACCTGAAATAGGCATTGTATCTCGAAATGCGAAGTGTACTGAAAATTTTAAATGGAGACCAGTGGGAAATGAGGAGAGAAATGCTTATGCTAATGATTTCTTTTTCATGTAGTCTTTATTGGTTCATTTAGCGAAGAACAGATGTGATCATTATCTGCAGGCTGACTTGTCCCAACTACATCTTGAATTACTGGTTGAAGATCTCTCTCAGGTATTCTTGTGAGTTAAAATCATTAAAAGTGATTTTCTTGCCTCATCCTATGTATAAAGCGGTCAGTTTGACATGTAACTGTAACGCATTACTAAATATGGTTGAAGGAGTGTTTAAGCCTGACCCGTTCTTTAGATGCGATAATTCACACCCGACGTCCTTACAGGATAAATAAACAATTAAAAAAAAATTTTAAAAATCGTTAATAGCGATTATTAACGATTCAAGACCGTTTGTATGATAAATACAACAACTATTGGCCCAAATGGTTCGATTATCAGCGGCAGCTGTATGATAATAAGACTAGGGCCTCAAAACGGTCGCTATTAACGATTATCGCGTCTATAAACGGGTCCCTGCTGTACGACAATGCCTACACCAGTGTCGAGGTGTTTTTCAGTGGTAATTATCGCACTTTTTGGGCTGCGAGCGAGAGGTATCATTCTATAATCGTAATATCGCAGAGCTATATGATAAATACCCATAGCGGCTGACTTTGTTAGTCTTTTTCACAGTAAATATAAATTCCCTTGTATAATGCGAGTGAGAGAACCATCCGAAGAGCGGGGATGTCTCTAGAACGAGAGATGGGTCCACATTATCGTTAATGATTATTGCTCGCTCGCTCACTCGCCGATATGTATCACCCATAATCTTACGACTGAAAAACACCCCCTACTTTCTATATTGGTCTTCAAACTGCTTGAGGCATGTGATCCTAATTCGAAGTGTAAGGTATAAATGCTGCTGCCTAAAACTTCATCTCAAATCATCCTTTATAAATTCACTTATCACCCATTAATTAAAGAACTTTTAATCTCAATATATTCTGTCCATTGGATCTGAGGTTTGACATGAACAGTGTATGTGAAACACCCTCTGCACTTTTCCACTCTTTATGTTTTTGTTCCGGGACCCGTTTTTTTTTACAGGATAATCGTTAATAGCGATTAGTGAAGATTCAAGACGGTTTTCAAGATAAATACAACGACAACTGGACGATCATTCGAAATTATCACCAAACGTATGATAATTAGACTATGACCTCAAAATGGTCGCTATTAACGATCCTCCCATATGAAAGACGGGTCCCTGGGACCGTTTTTTTAGACGCGTTAATCGTTAATAGCGATTATTAAAGATATCTTGAGTTTTAAAGGAAAATAAAACGCCCATTGGCTCCAATTGTCCGATAATTATCGCTAAATGTATGATGATTGCAAAACGGTCGCAATTAACGATTATCGTCTGAAAAAACGTTCCCTGATGTGGCCTTGTGAGTGAAGGCGGATCGTCCGGTGTCTGTGAATTCTCAAAAATGCTTAATCATGGGAAGTTGGACGGTACGCCGATGGAATAGGGGCCATAACTTCTTTGATTCCGGCAGCTAATGTGTAGATTATAAGCAGAGCAACCGGTATCTCTAAATACTCAGGGTTTCAACGTGCCCGTGCATCACTAGAGGAAGTTGGACGGTACGCCTATAAAATAGGGGCCGCTGCTTCCTTGATTTTAGTAACTGATGTGTAGAGATGTCTGTCTTGTATCTCCATAACAAATGGGCGTTATGTCCATGAACCTCTCATAGAATCATAAGTCATTTTCAAGTTAATAAAGGGAATAGAATACAACTATGAAAGATACCATCATTCATCCTACCCCTCATATAAATCTCCAGACTTAACATGGTGTGACTGTATGTCATGGTTATTGTCCTACCCCTCATATAAATCTCCATAGACTTAACATGGTATGACTGTATGCCACGGTTATTATCCTACCTCTCATATAAATCTCCATTGACTTAACATGGTGTGACTGTATGCAACCACAAGCTTTTTACAATTATACATTGATTGTGAAAAGACTTGAATACACATATAGTACCTATTGTCACAGTACACCAAGAAGAAAGCAACATTGTAATGTACTAAATAGTTTATAGGCACAATTAGAAAAACACCCATTAAATGATTAAAGAAAATCAGAATAGAGTTAATTGTAATTTGTATCCTTCCTGGATCGAAGCGAGGCGGGGTACGGCAGGCGGAGAGGTGTCCAAAGGATGCAGAGACAGGAGCCAGTCTAAATAAAACACAAACTTTTAAGATTTTCTGACGTTTTATTTTTGGTATAACTAGATACATCAAGATATACTGTTGAAGTGGGATATATATCTCTTGGATAAAATACCTAAAATCACATTAACAATTTCATATTGATAGAGCCATTTAATAGCATTCCTACCAAACCCACAATAAATCAGTGGGACTTTCTAGTCGATACCTCCACACTCCTTTTGCTGCTCCCCTTAATTATAAAACTCACTGAATCGTTAATGTGAAGCAATTTTCGCAAAGCAACATGTATTTTATCGGAAGTATATATATAAGGTTATCATCCTATATTTATAAGTTCAACTTGGCAAGTTATTTGATCACATCCACACATAAATCTGCAGTATGCCGCTTCGCTCCGTTCTGAATAACGATTATTACAATTGAGGCACCACTGCATATCTTTGTTTTATATCAGGACAAACAAAGTCATATACTGATAATTCAAAAGTGGATACACATGGGAAAATGGAAAGCTGCCATTTCATGATAATCAGCTTACAGGGCACATAGCTATTGCGTCATGAATGCAGCCATCTTGCCCCAGACACTAAACAAACCACCAGGTGGCGGGTCCAGTTATCAATGGAGTTCATCGAAAATTTGTATTTGGGTTGTTATAAAAGGGTTTTAGCCTTGTCTCAGGATTATCAAAAGATTATAACAGCAGATAATAGTGGTTGACCCCTGACTACAGTGGTCATATCTTATAATATCCTGGTGGATAATGGCAGAACTAGCAATCACTCTGTGCCATATGTGATCCCTCTATATTCTGAATGCAAATTGTAAACCTGCAACATGAAGCAAATTATTGAAAGAGCTGCCAGCAGCAGATGATAGGTCTATATCAATACTTAAATCTATTATTATATACCGGTGCACGAATGTCTCATGTGTACGCCCTAGTAGTAATGATTTCATTCGTCCACACTGTGGCGTAATATATATATATAATACTACCTTCCGTACCACGTGACCACTGATTATTCTATTTAGTGAGTTGTAGAATGGCATTCTTAATGATTTCTAGGTATATGATGATAGGTATATAAAGACATAGTGAATGTGTCTGAATTCCATCTGTTCCTCGATATTTAGATCAGAAATACTCACCTCATTCTTCGAATTCGGTATTCTGACCAAAATATCTCTAAGATATTCCATTCAGACACACTAACCATGTCTTTCTATATTATTTCAGTTGCTATTCAAATCAGCTGTTTATCCTATGAACATGGGTATATATTGTTTACATCAAGTCATGATTCAAATACTTGAAGGTTTCCATTCTAGTACTCTTTGGTCATATTCAACATCTAGTCCTGGCCACATTGCAAATTGCCTTACATCAAGCTCTGGAAGTCATATTGTAAATGCTATCCTCTGGGAGCCCAAGTATCTAGTTACATACTGAAGTGTAGCAAATGAAATACAGAAAAACAATGACCTGTTAGTATTTGATTATTGTCCTACTTGGATTATAAGTCGAGTATATCACAGATTATGCATTATAAACATGTTTCGTAAACCACCGTTACATATCAAAGCGAATAACAGCAGGGGTCCGTTACATAAACCTCAACGATACGAGCAGTGGACGATACAATCTAACGAACAACGTACGACTTCGTAGACGAACGACGCTACATAAAATAAATCGTAGGGAGACACATGAATCGTTCGTACAAATTGTTGTATCTTTGACCTTGATTGTAGAGAACGACAGTTATTCGCCACCCACCTCCATCTACATGCACTGCTTACGATGTTTCGGGTTCCAGTGTTAACGATCATTCAGCCTACTGGGATTCAACTCACAGCACAAATTTGAATCTTAGCTATCTCAGTATATTTTGGACGATTTAAGACCATTTGCACAATGTAGGTCAATTTATGTAACAATTTCGATGCATTCCATTTGATCGTATTATTCAAAGGTCATAGCTGTACGCCCAAACGATTTATGTAACGATATCAGTCTGACGATAATCGTAAGATCTTTGACATGATCGTCCAAAATGTATTGAACAAACCATCACATATTGGTCACTCCATTTTGACTTTGAAGTCGTTGACCGCGCACCAGGTGTCGATACACTGTGCGATCGTCAGCGCTGGCACCTCTTCAGGGAGGGCCAGCGCCATCTTCCCGATTTGAGCGGTCTCCATCTCCTCCAAGTAGTCCAAGAACCTACAAAATATAACACGTTTTCAGTATGAGAATTTTTAAATTATCATTATTATTATTGATTATTATTATCATAATTATTATCAATATAATTTTTATTATCATTTTTATTGTTATTATTGTTATTATTGTTATTATCATTGTTATTATTATTATTATCATTATCATTATCATTATCATTATCATTATCATTATCATTATCATTATCATTATCATTATCATTATCATTATCATTATTATTATTATTATTATTATTATTATTATTATCATCATCATGATTATTATTATTTTATCAACTCTGGTAATTCATATGCTCAAGACCTGTCTTACTGACAGCCAGCTTGATTCGCGTCCGCATTGGTGGGAAAAGATTAATAATTTCTTATAAGTTCATGTTATTCGAAGGGTTATGTTAAGCCTATGGAGATTTTTAATTAGGGGTAGGATAGTATCAAGAAATATCACAAAATTTCATATGATTGTTTATATGGGGTGAGTTGTTTTCTTGAAATGAAATCACGAATATTAAGTCTATGGAGATTCATATAAGGGGTAGGATAATAACCGTGACATACAGTCACACCATGTTAAGTCTATGGAGATATATATGAGAGGTAGGATAATAGCCATGGCATACAGTCACACCATGTAAAGTCTATGGAGATTCATATGAGGGGTAGGATAATAACCGTGGCATACAGTCACACCATGTAAAGTCTATGGAGATTTATATGAGGGGTAGGATATTAACGGTGACATACAGTCACACCATGTTAAGTCTATGGAGGTTTATATGAGGGGTAGGATAATAACCGTGGTATACAGTCACACCACGTTAAGTCTATGGAGATTTATATGAGGGGTAGGATAATAACCATGGCATACAGTCACACCATGTTAAGTCTATGGAGATTTATATGAGGGGTAGGATAATAACGGTGACATACAGTCACACCATGTTTAGTCTATGGAGGTTTATATGAGGGGTAGGATAATAACCGTGGCATACAGTCACACCATGTTAAGTCTATAGAGATTTATATGAGGGGTAGGATAATAACCATGGCATACAGTCACACCATGTTAAGTCTATGGAGATTTATATGAGGGGTAGGATAATAACGGTGACATACAGTCACACCATGTTTAGTCTATGGAGGTTTATATGAGGGGTAGGATAATAACCATGGCATACAGTCACACCATGTTAAGTCTATGGAGATTTATATGAGGGGTAGGATAATAACGGTGACATACAGTTCCACCATGTTAAGTCTATGGAGATTTATATGAGGGGTAGGATAATAACGGTGACATACAGTTCCACCATGTTAAGTCTATGGAGATTTATATGAGGGGTAGGATAATAACGGTGACATACAGTTCCACCATGTTAAGTCTATGGAGATTTATATGAGGGGTAGGATAATAACGGTGACATACAGTTCCACCATGTTAAGTCTATGGAGATTTATATGAGGGGTAGGATAATAACCGTGACATACAGTCACAACATGTTCAATCTATGGAGGTTTATATGAGGGGTAGGATAAAATATGCGAGCTCTGTGAGTGGCTTACCGCGCGTCGCCGTTGAACTGCATGGTGTCGGTGTCGATGATGCAGAATGTGATACACTCGTAGAGCTCGAGCAGCAGGCGCTCCAGGTTGACGGTGGCCAGCTTCTTCTTCAGGGCCTCCTTCTGGTCTTCACTCAGAGTTTCCCGCAGGTCGGGGTCCTCGATCTGCGAGAACGGCTCCTGCAGAGAGAAAACCACCCCGTGAATTCACAACGAATTAAAATGACCTTGAATACCTACGTATGCCTGAATACTCTATGATTGTATCATGCTACTGGGGGTGGAATAACTTGTGTATACTGCCCTAGAATGACTTTTAGACCAATCAGATTGTCTCTTACAAAATTCATATGAAAAGCGCATTGGGGAAAGATCACAGAGTGTCTAGTTACTCGATAAGGTTGGATCTGGCTTTGTATTTGATGGTTGGCAAGCAAATAATGCAATTTATCTTTATTAAACTACATTTGAAGGTATATAGGAATAGGGAAACCAAGTTCTCCATGCCCCTACGACCATTCTCCATGGTCTGTATCCTGTACATTGTCCGTTCTTTTAGTGTGCACAGGGGTGAGATAAATACAGAAAGCAACACGTTTTGGTCAAAGAAGTCGTTCTCCAACTTGTTTGATTGTAACGTGATATTCACTCAGCTGTCGCCTTATTCATATCACTCCGCATCAAACTCGTGAAGAACGACGACTTTGACCAAAACTTGTTGGTTTCTTCTTTAATACTTACAGCTCCACACTTAGCTGCATGCTTTTCGCGTTCATTCGACATGAGTAGCCACAGCGCCTTTACATGTTTGAGGGCACATTTCTGCCTGATCTGAAATATCCAAGTAATACAGATTATTTAGATGATATCTTGAACTGATAGAGTATCAAAATATCTATTAGACAGGGTTCGTACACAGACAGCCCAATCAAATTCCAGGCTTTTCCCGGCTCTAATACTTTTTTTCCCAGGCACATCTGGTCACTGTTTTTAAAACCAAATCGGAGTCATCACCAAATCTAGTTAAAACTTTCCTCATCTTCCTCACTACCAGTTGCTATTCAACTTCAGTGTTTTGGGATAGATATCTTCAATTTTTGTTTTTGCCACTTTTAAATATGAAGACAAATAATCGAATCCATGCTAAATCATTAGCAATTTGCTATACATGGAGAAATTTCATAGGCAGTCTAAAGCTAATCATGACCAGAATTTCATAGACTACGAAAGATTGTTTTATGCAAAAATTATTTTCCAGGCTCTTCCAGGTTTTCCCAGGCTCTCTGTGAGAATTCCAGGCTTTTCCAGCCCTGGAAAACCCAAAAGCATAATTCTAGATTTTCAAGGTTTTCCAGGCTCTGTACGAACCCTGATTAGAATAGTTAGACGAGATAATCGTTAATAGCGGTGTGATATCACACCTGCTCTCCCTGTGTTGCCAGGAGAAATGCCTGGGAACTTAAAGCACAACTAGCTACAAAACATTGAGGCTATGTAAACACAATTTAAGTTCAGGATGTCAGTTGTAATACAATCCAACTAATAGCCGAATAGCTAATTTTTTGGCTAGTTTTGCAGTTGAGTCCACAATATGTTCTCATTCGATAATTCTGGTACCTCAGATTTACATTCCACTCCAACTCTTGGAAGTTATACGGATACCTAACAACTTTCAGGTAAACCAGTTACGTAAATGATTGAATCCCTAGATAGATGATGATGTTATGATGTATGTAACCTTTCCTGAATGAACCGCTTACAAAAAAAAAATACAAAAAAAAAAAATACAAAAAAAAAATAAAAAGAAGCATTAAGGTAAATGAGAGTAGTACAGCTCACCCGCATGGGTAGCGGCACTTTCTTCATCATGAGGTCTTCACTCATGAAGTCGCGCAGTGGTTTGTCCTCGTCACCGCCTATCGCGTGCAGGAAGCCTATGGCGATATCCAGACTGGCGAGCAGGTCACAGATGTCCACCATGAAGCGAGCATCGAGCCGCAGCTCGGCCTGCATCGTGAAGTCAAAGGGAACCTACCGCCAAACACACACCAGGCTTGTCAGCAACTATTTATCCAGTATACACATTTATCTCACCCCTAATAAAAAACGCCAGAGGCTTAACATGGGATTTGTTTATGTCACAGGCGTGACATAAAGTGTTATTTATGCCACTACTTTCTGATACTGACAAAATATGGAAACGGGGTAGGATAAAATCTAGACGCCACTCGTTTGAGTTTGAGCTTATTTATGCCACTCATTTTGTTGGCTCCGTAATGTCACTTGTCTTCGACTTGTGAAATTATGGAGCCAACAAAATGCGTTGCATAAATAAACTCGACTCAAACTCGTGACGTCTCTTGATAGTATACTATGTTATATGACTGTTAGTGGTGGACAGGATTAATGTAGCTTCACTTTATTTTGATTAAAACACCTGCTCACAATGAGGGTCAGAGCTTGCATCCCATCGTTCGTATTGCGTAGTAATTCACAAGGCGAAACTGCACGAATTACGTAGCGATTCAAACGAGATGGGATCAAGTTCTGACTGCAAACCAGAACAGGTTTCTGAATTTATCTCACCCTTCACATTGACTACTGGGCTAACCTTTTTCACATAATCCCCCATTGAGCATTTTTTTCTAAATACTCAATGGGCATTGGGTATGCGTTCCCAATGTTGAGTCTACGCGGGAAAGATTCCAGGGGTGAGATAATGACATTTATCTCACCTTGCTGAGAACCGGTGTCAATAAAATATAAAAAAGTACAAGTTTAGCCATAGGAATAACATTAGAAAAAATACTCAATGATCACCCCGGTAGAGTGACAGTACTACGCCATGGTTGTGGCGTAGTGAATGCGAGATGACGTCATAGGCAATTGACCTATCAGTGGCCAGGATTTCAGAGAGAAGACGAGTCAAAACAAGAGATTTATATGTACAAGAGATTTATATGTAACAGTTAAAGGGGTGAGATAAATCCAAAACTGCACCCGAATCGTAAAGCAAACTATACTCCACTCGTTTGAATGGGCCTTAATCATCACTAGGCTTTGCCTCGATGACGTATAATGGAGTATTGTATATTCAAACGATTCTCGATGCAGTTCTCTATAAAGACCTACCTGCTTAATCTTCGAGTCCAGATTCTTCAGCTTGTTCACCATGGTAAGACTGTCAGAGAAGACGATGGTCTTTGGCTGCAGTTACGAGAAATACAGAAATTAGAAATCTGTCACTCGGCCTTGATTGTATATTTTATATCAGGGTTTCATCGATATCTTTAGTTTTCTTGACACAAATGTCATATGTAACTACACAAACTCAGAGCAAGTGCTATTTATATATATGCATATACAATGGAAGAGCACGATATTTCAAAAGTGACACCCAGGGTGTCAGTGAGTGACACCTCAGGTGTCAGTCACTGACACCTTCATTGACACCCTGGTTGTCAGTGAGTGACACCTCAGGTGTCAGTCAGTGACACCTTCATTGACACCCTGGTTGTCAGTGAGTGACACCTCAGGTGTCAGTCAGTGACACCTTTATTGACACACAGAGTGACATCTTGTTGTTGGTGTAGTATCCTTGTATACCATTGCATTTAATGTCTTATTAACCCCAACACGGGAAATTGGCTTAGAGTATTTATTACTCGAGAAACATGATACATAATCAGTGTGATTACAAGTCTATAAAAGTCTGTAATTGTTATTTTCAAGTCTATGAAAAGTTAACAAATTAACCCAGCTGTGGGGTGGGTGGTGGCAAAAACCACGTCTTGAGTCTTTGAAGCCTGCCGCCAAAAGATGCCGATGCACGGTGACGTCACGAGATGACGTCGCGAGGTCAAGGCCGGCAGATAACGATTTCCCTTCGCGGGTGAATTATTCTGCAATTTTACAATTACTAACCTACTGTAAGCTGCTGCCATCTGTGAGCAACTCTAACAACTACTCATGTATGACCTCTATGTGGTATTTCTAGGAACAGTGCCTTGTGACATACTTCTCTCATTTTACATTTATATGATTTATCAGAATACTTGCATCCATGTTGGAAAAATATAATCTTTATGCAAAGGTTTGATCCCCTTCCGTATCCTTACCTCATAATAAACCCTTGATTTGCCTTCGAGGATCCTTCCTTTCAGTTGGTATTCCATGGAGGAGAAGCCATACTCGATGCGTGTTCCTTGTCCCACCTCTAAGGACGACGTACAGTTGGCCATCACCAACGGCAGCAGATCTCGGTTGTGGTCGTATGTGATGAGATGTGTTGATGTGGCGTCCAAAAGGTCAACATCAGGCCCGAGCATGCTGAAAGAACAGCAAAGTACATAATAAAACTATCGAAGTCTTCAAAACACACTACGGGCACAGTGCGCCCGAACATTCACTACGTCTCAGTGAGCCCGAACATTATTTATACTACACCCCCTAGCAGCAGGTGGCATTTCATAAAGTTTCAGCCATCGGTGTATTTTTAATACACAACTCTTATGCAGATTCAACAACTAATCATCGAAGGAGGGAATAAATTAATTATCTCAATATCTGAAATATGTCACAACTTAACAGGAAAGCTGAGTCTTCAGATATATTATATAGAGACATAGTTAGTGTGACTGAATGGAATCTGTTTAGAGATATTTTGATCAGAAATACTCCCCGAGTTTGAAGAACGAGGTGAGTATTTCTGACCAAAATATCGAGGAACAGATGGAATACAGTCACACTCACTGTGTCTCTTTATTATTATATACCTAGAAATCATTAAGAATGCCATTCTACAACTCAGTAAATAGTAGAATGATTGGTCACGTGGTACATAGGGACGTATGATTATTCTTTCGTCACTCAGTGACGAACAGAATCTGTACTCATGGTCAATAAGAGTGAGACATTCGCCCATAGGTATATAGTAATATAAATTCTTTAAATTGGTCTGAAAATAAAAAAAATTGTTTATAACTTTTTCGTTCATTCACCTTACTCGGTTTACGAAGGACATTTTTGTTGGTCTATGATATGCCCATGGACTTTGCATCGCATTAGAGGTAGGTTCACACTTACAGGGATTTGCTGACATCTCGTGACAGAACATCCATCAGCTCGTTATGGACGCCCACGAGATACTCCACGAAGAAGAGCGCGCGCTTCCCCTTGCCAGAGTTTGATGGTAGAAAGGCACTCAGAGGAGTCCCCAGAGTAATCTTTGTGGAGAATATTTCCGCCATCTCTTTCGGGAGATCTGAAAAAATACAATGTTCATTAATGAGAAACGTAATCACTATCTTCTTATTATAATAGGTACAGGCCTTTCAGTGCCCCGCTTCCTAAATATAGAGTTTTTTATAGGTTTTGAAAATCAAAATATAGATACTCGCTACCTTGGCGAGCTTAACTATGGAACCGTTTGCATTTAAAAGTACTGTGCAGTGACGGCAGCCTCTGCAGTTCTCAAACATGTTGTGGGAGATAGGGAAGGGAGTGTTCCAAGGTTGAACAGGGGATTCCCTTTTACTAAAAGAAAAAAAAAGGTTTAAGGAGAGGAGATTTCCACAAAAAATGGAAAACTTACATCTCTGGTGCTTAGACGCTGAACCATTTGCTCTTTCTTTCCTCAATTTGTTTTCAAAAATAAACAAGATTCAGAAATTGGCAATTAGATGCTTATTACCATCACCTCATCGATATGAGAAGGATTGGCCTTTGATATAGCATGAATGAAGGAGAAAAGTGGCTGTACACAACACCACATAGACATGGTATGAGAAGGAATGGCCTTTGATATAGCAGTAAATCTACCAATGCTGGCGGCGAAGGAGAAAAGGGTCTGCAGTGGGACCTGAACCCACAACGTCTAACAACCTTGCGATCACAAGTCCAGTGCTCTTTACCACTGGGCTAACTCCCCACCCTGGTCGCTTTAGTTATGCTTGCATGAAAGCATACCTGGCCTGCACCACGAGGAGGCAAGGCGACCAAGAGGGTGAACAGATTGATCGTTGCTGTTCACCCCAGCAGGCCTAGCCATATAGAGAGCGAGAGAGGGTCTACTTACTCTCTGGTTTGGCATTGTCAGATACAATGCACCAAGCTCGCCTGTAGTCCTCGAACAGTTCTGGATGTGCTGTAAATGTAATACGATTTGTTATACGGGTTTTCTCTGTAAATAAAATATAACGCATGTGCATAGAAAACAAGAAAAATTCAAGGATGATCCAAATGTAGGTGCTATTTTCCAACAGATTTATAATAGTCTGACCATAACTATGTTACATACAGGCCTTACATTTCCAATAGGGTCCTTGTGTACATGGATGATGAAATAGAGGAAACCTATGAAAGAGCTCGTATCCCATCGAGTTTGAATCTCTATGTAAATTAAACTCGATGAGATCGAGCTCTGACCCTAAACTTGAATAGGTTTCTAAATTTACCTCACCCTTCACATTGACTAATTGGCTAACCTTTGTGAAATGATCCCCCATTGAATATTTTTTTGGGGAGTTGGATACAATTTTGTTTAGTCTATGGGGAAGAAATACACAATATTACCATGATTTCGATCTGAGTGGCCGTATTCTCCGCGTAGTTGATGCGAAGTAAATCTCCGAGCGACAGCCTGGAGTATTACGTTGTGTCAACTACAGGGAGAATACGGCCACACAGATCGACATCATGGTAATGTATTTATTACTCACCTTTCGAGTAATTACCAGGGAAAAATCATGTAATTTGTAAATTTGCATTGTATATATAAATTAGTTCCTATAATGCCTGTCAGGTGGCCGAAAAAGCTGTATTCTCCTAGGAGATTCCGGAGGTCCGTATTCTACTCAGTAGCGATCTTTAGGCTCCATAGGCCTAGCATGGAGACTCCGTATTAGGTGGGTAATAAATACCAGGGGTGAGATAAAAGACCATATTTAAGTATTGACTTACATTTCTGGTCACCAGATATGAGCTTTCCGTCGGCTTCTTTGCGTGTGATCATATGGTCGTACTTTTGGAGCAGAATTCGCTGAAACTTTATGATCCTCGGGAGCAGTTGAACGGCTCTCAGCATGGGTTCCTTCAAGTAAACATGACCACTGAATGTATGACCGTCACATTACTTACAAGGCTGGTCTCATATGAAATTTACTGACAGAATCAAAATGTGATCGTTAAAGTGACTTGAACTAGGGAGGTGTTTTCCAGTCGTGACAATCGTTTCTCGTTTGTTTGGGTAGTTTAATGTCCAATTTGTTCAATCAGACTTACTTTGGGTTTGACCGAATCTATGTGATGAATTCAGGTAGAAATATCACCCCTACACATTTACCGAGGTGAGAGTTCTTTTGCTTCCCACACCACATAGACATGGTATGAGAAGGATTGGCCTTTGATATAGCAGTAAATCTACCACTGCTGGGGATGAAAGAGAAGAGTGGCTGCAGTGGGACTCAAATCAACAAAGTCTACAACCTTGGTATTACAAGTCCAGTGACAATCGTTAATAGGGACAAGTTAGCGACCGTTTAGAGGGCATCGCGTTCCAGAGATTGTTTGTTTGTTTGGTTTGATTTTACGTCCAGTCAACCATTATAGGTCCTTTCCAGACTTTCTCAATGTTCTTTTACACCTCTAGGGTGGTGATCGAATCTTTAAGATGAATTCAGGTAGAAATCTCACCCCTACACATTTACCGAGGTGAGAGTTCTTTTACTTCCCACACCACATAGACATGGTATGAGAAGGATGGCCTTTGATATAGCAGTAAATCTACCACTGCTGGGGGTGGGACTCAAACCCACAAAGTCTTACAACCTTGGGGTTACAAGTCCGGTGCTCTAACCACTGAGCTAACTCCCCACCCCCCGTTCCACAGAGCTTTTGGTCATATCAATAGCAACCCTTCTGTGTCTGTGTTACAAACAGGCAGTATCAGCTTTAGACACTTAGCAGTGAGCAATTTGCAGGAGCACTTGTTTTTTAGTGAGTGCATCAAGCATATACTTTGAGTAGGGTTTGTAAATAGACAGCCCAATAAAATTCCAGGCTTTTTCCAGGCTCTAATACTTTTTTTCCAGGCACATCTAGTCACTGTTTTTAAAACCATGTCTGATTCATCACCAAATTGAGTTAAACTGTTTTTTATCTTCCTGTGGAATTTCATTGGTTTGCGATAGATATATTCAACATTTTTTTCTTTGCCACGTTTAAATATGAAGACAAATAATCAAATCGATGCTATACTATGCATGGTCAATTAAAGGATATTTGGAACTATCTAATCTAGGTCACTGAAATTTCATGGGCAATCAGGTAACATAGTTAAGGAAAGCTAATAATGACCAGAATTTCAGACTAAAAAATTAGTCTTTATGCAAAACTAAATTTTCCAGGCTCTTCCAGGTATTTCCAGGCTCTCTGTGAAAATTCCAGGCTTTTCCAGGTTTTCCAGGCTCTGAACGAACCCTGTTTGAGAAAGAATAGAGTCAAAGAAAAAAAAGGGGAAAAAAACCAAAAATATTTTGAGAAAGAATAGAGGATCTTATTTAAAACATAAAAGCAAGACCAACTTTCGGCAACAAGACTTTGTTTACTTTGCAAGATGATCGGTTTTATGATACAAAATATACAAGAAGCATAATGCATAAAAAAAAAGGTTGTTACTAGAAAAAAAATATATATATATAAATATATATATATATAGAGGATCTTCCTTACGTTTTCCAGGAAACACTGTAGAACAATGTAACGCTGATCATCGTCGAGCGCACGTCCTTTCTTCATTTCCCGTAGTGCTTGAGTTACATGACCGACGGTGACGTGTGTTCGGTAGCGCCACATTCTCGGCTCCTCAACTTGGTCCCGCCTGACGTTAACATCCCCATCGCCAACCTCATGCACCATGTTCAGCAGCCTCTTCATGCCTGACATATGGATAAAGCAGCACAAAATGAGCACCATTTCCTGTGCATATTTCATTGTACAAAAGTAATCATATATAATCAGGGATGCCAGTTGGGGTCAGAAAAAATAGTGATATATTTGTTATTGCAATACAGGATTTATACATTATCCTACCACTAATAAAAGAACCGTCATTGATTTAACATAGGCAAACTTCATGTGGCGTGCCTTGACATAAAGTAAAATCTATGTACATAGAGGAATAAAAAATTGACCAATCAGTGACCGGGTATTATTCACATATGTAAATAGTTCCTGCTGCAGAGCAGATATTCTGACAGCTGTCAAACATGGACGGAATTGATTCGGACTATCCTAATATCATAAAGTCGTGGAGACGGGGTAGAATAAATACGAAACTAAACTTGAGTTGTCAGTGTCTTTGCCACTCTGGTCAGGTCTGTTCCTCACTACGCTCAGCTAACGCTTTGCGTAGTAATACACAACCTTCCTGCCCTGGCATAAACACTGACAAGTCTAACTCTCGTCTGGTTTCTACTTAATTAAAAATGCATTGCAGTGGGGATTCCTTTATACATTCGCGACACCACAATGGGATTCTAGACACACATATTGTTTGTAATATGATGTAATTGTCAAGCTGAATCTTGATACTTCATTTCCACTGTTCACAAGCTCCGGTGTTTGTTATTTAACTTTAAGTGAAATGTCTTCTCATTTAAGGGGCAAAACAGTGGTAATATGAGATACAATGTTTGTGAGGGAGGAGAGTGTAATTTGACATGCCAGTTTGGAAAGCTTGAATTTGTAAAAAAATAATAGAAATTAAAAAAAATAATAATAAAGATCTCATCTGGAGTTTGTGTTTAAACTCGCTGCCTTTCCTCTGCCTAAAGTGAATAATCATATAGCTAACATAGATAAAACATATTATCAAGAAACGTCACGAGTTAATTTATGTCACACATTTTGTTGGCTCCGTAATTTCAAGAGTCGGAGAAGAGTGAGATTTTATCGTACTCTGTTTCCACATTTTTTTCAGCATTTTAGAAAGAAGTGACAAAAACAACACTTTATTTCACACCCGTTAAGCCTCTGGCATTTTTTAATAAGGGGTAGCATAAACATCTATACTTACCGAAGGTGTCATCTTGGATGACCATTGTGTAGGCCTCCTGTAGCACAGTATCTTTGTCCTGGAAAATAGATTACATAGGTCAATTCTATTTTTATTTGAACTATTATTTTTGGTTTGTTGGTTTGATTTGACGTCCAGTTAACCATTCCAGGTTCTCACCAGACTTTCTCAAGGTTTTTTTTACACCAAAAGGGTGGTGATCAAATCTATGTGATGAATTCAGGTAGATATCTCAGCCCTACACATTTACTGAGGTGAGAGTTCCTTTACTTCCCACACCATATAGACATGGTATGAGGAAAATTGGCCTTTGATATAGCAGTACATCTACCACTGCTGGGGATGAAGGAGAAAAGGGGCTACAGTGGGACCCGAATCAACAAAGTCTGACAACCTTGGCATTACAAGTCCAGTGCTCTTTACCACTGAACTAACTCCCTACACCAGTCGCTTTTGTTATGCTTGCGTGCTAGCATATCCGGTCTGCACCACGAGGAGGCGAGGCGGCCAAGAGGGTGAACAGATTGGTAATTGCTGTCCACCCCAGCAGACCGAACTGTAATTTGATCTATTGCAGAGAGCAGTGGCAACAGAGTGTATGAGTGATTTCTATAAGATTGTCTGGCAGCACTTTGAAGCTGCTTCACAAAAGGCAGTCCTTCTCCAGGTTCAAAGGGTTAGGGCAGCATCAAGTTTTAAATACACCTCCATGTTTATATAACATAAACATTAAATTGTTATTGGTGAAGAACCAGGGCAATAATTTTTTTGAGGAGGACCAACAAACTCTTGGTATTACTAGATTTGATACTGGATGAATAGGGTTTCGGGAGTGTGAATAATATTTCTTGTGTTATAATCATATAGCCATTTTCCACTGGTCAACTCTTCGCCACCGATATGCAGTCGGGAACCACCAACGCCAGATCGGTGAATGGAAACAAGACATACAGGGAATTATTCACCGATCTATTGTGCATAGATTATGCAAAAAGGCCACCACTGTGACGGTCATTGTGTTTGGAGGACAGTTCTGTCGATATGGACCTGTTAAATGCGGCAGAAACAAGACATACACAACACCCTCACTGATTTTTAGATACCGATGTGCAGTCGTTAGCCACAATCAACTGACTTTTTGGAGAACTCAATTAATCGGTGCTGTTTTCATCAGCCAGTGGAAAATGGCTTATGAACTTAACAGAATTTTTTCAATCGATCCACACTACAATGACACTGACCTTCAAAAGCTGTTTTAAGTCGGTTGAGACGAACTTGTCTTCCCACTCCTGTCTTGTCTTTTTGGTTTTCAGTAAAGGACCTGCGAAGTTTCGATCTTGCCCTATAAAATGAAGTAAATCAGATCTTTAACGGTAAAGGTAGGGGGCAATTTTTCAAGGTTTCTAGCTCTCAGATAAAGAATATCACAATAAGCAAGTAATGCTTGTTTATATGCATGCCACTTCTAGGTGCAAATTGATCTATTTTGGAATGTAATGAGATGGCCAAGTACATAACGGCACAGTCATGGAATAAATTCATGGACATTTTGGAAGGTATGTAATTGTTTGATTTCCCCCCCTAAGGTTTTACTGTTATATTGAAGGACAGAAAAAAATCGAACTTAGGTATTATCATACACTAATGATCGCAACACCAAATTCGAAAACACCGTTTTTTTTCAGCCACAAAAACCAAAGAATTAATCAGTCCTGAAGAATGCCATCTTAGGCCGATTTGATGTGTCAAATAATGAATTTAATATATCCAGAATAAATCAAAGTTATACTTTAGTGAGAGCTATTCACTGGTGCCTTGCACTGCACGAAAACCACCATTTTACATATATATACGCCATTGCGATAACGTGTGTATCGGCTGTATCGTGGCTTGTTTATACTTGTATACACCTCTTATATGCGTCTACGTTTCGGGCGTCTACGAGACAGTTTCCATATGTAGACGCGCGCGACTTGGCTGTCTTTCACGCCTGGCGTATTTAAGATAAAATATACTCTACGCAATATATATATGCCAGGCGTATATATGATACCCCCAAAAAAATTGCGACCCGCGGCCCGCCCGGGCCTGTGGGTGTTGGTAGAGGATACACCAACACTGACCCGCCACCCGCGACCTCCCAACCCCACCTCCTACCGCCTCCCCACCACCCCACGCCACCCCCAGCCAGCCTCAGTGAGAAGCCCCCCGCTGCAAGTTGACTCAGTGGGAAACCCTGCCCCACCCCCCACCGCCCCCCGCCGTGAGATTATAAGATTGCAATTTTCATATAATACAGACTTGGATGGTTAATGGCAAATGAAAACTGCTACCAGTAGTGTCCCCAAGTGGCAGATAATGGAACTTTTTGAGATTGGTGTATATACAACGGAATCAGGCGTATATATATGACATATATAAGACCGCACCATGGACATGTATATACGCCACTAGATAAGGCGTCTACGAGACGGATAACAAGTCTAACTTCTAGACGCAAAATCCTACTGTTAGACGCATTTCGTATACATATAAATTAGTGGTTTTCATGCAGTGTTGGTAGAGTGAATAGTATTATGATAGATTCAAGACCTGGTAAGGTAGGGATAAGTCTGTAATTACAATGAAATTTATCATAGACATCCATGATTCCAGGAAGTACACCAAGGTTGATGTTTCAAAATTCAGTTATTAACTTAAACAACTCAGGACTATTCTCAGGAGGTGGCAATGAATGTCAAATAGAAGTAAAACCCTGCTTCTGGGACACCTCGCTTAAGGGGGCAATATGCTCGGAATGGAATTTCTTCCTCTATTAAGAGTTTATTTTAACCCTGATTAAGGGGAAACTCTACGTAAGGGGACACCCCACTTAAAGGGACAGTTACTTCAGTACAAAATGCTTCTTAACACTACTTAAGGGGACACTTTGGAGGGACACTTTATCAAATGTGACGGGACAGTGTCGGGACAACACTCCAGATTATCTTGATTCCTTGTTTATGGTGTGAGAGTAAGGCGGGTAGACTGATGTCTAGACAATTAGACACCCTGCCTGTGTAGGCTCCTGTAGGCGTCAGGTAGGCGTCTGTGGGGTTTTTGTGTGGTTATAACAGTGTCTGTATGCAGGGATGCAAGTCGGGATAGCAGGAAAAGTCGGAAATATAAAACCCTTTTGGTAACGGTAACTGAGGTGGGGAATCCCCTTTTGTTCAGGAGCAAAACAGTAGACTAGCCGCAGTCCCTTAGTATAGAAGATATTTTCAGGGTGAATAGAGAATTATAACAAGTCAAAAAAAAACAAAATAACACTAAAATTTCAATTTGTGAGACTGTTGAATTTGATACCTGTAACACAAGAAATCTGCAAATTAATACATATAAATTACCAAAGAAATAAAATATAAAAATGTAAGACTTAAACAACTCTATGCCGGCCCAAAAGGTCGGCGTTTGACGGAACCAGGACGGCAATGAGTACGGCAGTGGCAGCGTTTTACAGCCGCCGACTGAGGCCCTGTGGCCGGCACTGGTTCCATGCATACCCGCCGTCATTGCCGGCACATAGTACGGCCGACTGAGGCCCGGAGGTCAGCACAGCTTCCGTCAAGGCGTCAAAAACGCCCTTAAACTCTAACTGCTTCAATAGGTATGAAAGTTCGGAATTCCGTCAATTGACGGAAAACTTGCATCCCTGTGTATGCCATAACATCACTTGTATAAAGGTATCAAATACTACATAGCCTAACCATCGACAAGACTGAAAACCCCGCTAAAGGAGGGTGCCCTTAAGTGGGGTCTTACTGTAATTAATCAAAGGATTGTCTTGGATCTGGGCACAGGTTTACCTTTGGGCTTCCCGAGATCCACGATGATCCTGTGAATGAGGAGAATGGTGTCGTCATAGCTCTGGCCGTGACCGATCGCTGCAATGTCCTTTTTGATGTGTTCCCAGTAGAAGTCCTCCAAGTCCTCCCCTGCAGCATCTCCCTGAGTCAGCCTCTTCACGGCCTGTGTGGGAGACGGATTTTACTCAAACTCTTTGTTGCTTTTAAAAAAAATACATTTTTTTGTTTGTTTGGTTTAACGTTCAGTCAACCATTATAGGTTCCTTACCAGACTTTCTCAAGGTTCTTTTACACCATGAGGTTGGTGATCGAATCTATGTGATGAATTCACGTAGAAATCTCACCCCTACACATTTACCACATTTAATATCACGTAGCATTCAAACGAGTTGGAGAATGACTTCTTTGACCAAAACGAGTTGCTTTCTGTGTTTATCTCACCCATGTACACACTAAAAGAATGGACAACACACAGGATATAAACCATGGAGAACGGACTGCAATACTTGTAGGGGCATGCAGAACGAGCTCCCAATGTTAGGCCGATGGACATTTATTCCGGGGGTGGGATTAAACGTTCTACAGCTCTAGACGTGGAGATGCAGTGAGACTTACGGCCCTCACCTTTGATTGACCTAGAAGACTTGACGGGACCGACAAGTGGTAATATGAGATAAAAAGACGGGATTTCTTTGAGAAAACAGATATTGACGAATGATGCCTTGAGGCATCAACTGGCCTAGGCCGAATGATGCCTCAAGGCATAATTTTTCTTAAATCTATAAAATTGTTTTCGACAAAGAAATAATTTATCAATATAGATGAAATCTTCAGAAAATGTGGCTATAACACCGAAATTAATATTAGTAAGCTAAGATAAGTGAAATATTATTGATTACCAATAATATCACATGATGGAATATAAAATTATGACTTTATCCAAAATGTGTTCGTCCTCTAGAGATATGAACTATCACTAGCACCCGTCCTTATGGTGACAGCTCTGTCACAGGTGGCCGTCCTTAAAGGGTTAAAAAACATTTATCACTTACCCGGGCTTTGGTGAGAGTCGCGAAGTAGAGGGAGAGGTGAAGCATCAGCCTCACGATTGCTGTCTCCAGGGGAGACATGTTCCGCACAGAGGTGACTCTCTCCGGCTGTTTGTCAGCGGGGCCCAGGATATGTCCGGTTTTTGTCTGGTCGACCAGGCTGCATGAAAAGGAGTAAAGGGCTGATTCCACCAACACAATGGATTTGTCGTGATACATCTTAGTATAATTTGTAATATCTTACAGTGCTACAATATATTGTACCTCTGTTGTCACAAAACGTAGCCGCGCGGTACCGGTTGTCTATTTTGGTGCTCCACCACCGCGACACCTCAAGACACATCACGACATATAGGCACACGTTTATTCAAACCTAGTCCAATTTAGCAAGACATCCAAATTGTGACCAATCTCACTATATCTTGTGTGTCGATGGAATCAACACTTAACGTTGATGCTTCTCTCAATCATCTGCCAGTTATCCCATCTCGCTAGAGGTAGAGACCTGCTACAGACTCGTCCATAATGTAGTTATTTTATATGAAAATATTAGGCTTTGTCATGATATACTTATCTCATATGAAGATCTTAATCTCTGACGGAATAGAGGGAAACTATGTTCCGGTGAAAGGAAGTCAAAGTTACGAGGTAAGGCTTGGAAAAATTACTGCCCAAGGCCTTGGCATCAAGGATATCACTACAGTTTAAATGATATATTTGTATGAAGCCAATGCTACCTGGTTAATCACCAAAAACAAAACAAAATTCAAATGATATATATTTAGAGCTGAGGATGGAAAGCAAAATGAATATTTTGTTGTTTAAAGGACATTATTAATTTCTGTAATATAGTTACAGTTCTTCCAATGAATACATTTTACAAACATCATATTGATAGCCTTCTCTGGTTCCATATTTATCGTACCAACAGGGTGGGTAAAAACAATGAGATGAGTGAAATTGTTAAAGGGCTGATTCCACCAACACGATGGATTTGCCGTGGTATATCTTGGTACGTTTTGTAGTGTCTTACAGTGTCGCAATGTGTCGTACCTCTGTTGACACAAAACGTAGCCGTGAGGTTTCGGGTGTATGTTTTGGTGCTCTACCACCATGATAAATGGGCACGCGACTATTCAAACCTAGCCCGATTTAGCACGACACCCAAATCGTGACCAATCTGCCTATGTCTTGTGTGTCGGTGCAATCAGCACTTAACTTTGATACTCTGGGAAATCTGAAATAACCTAAACAGATTGACCCCTACTTAACCCCAAAAATATTCTCAAGTAGTGTTTGAGTTTCAAAGCCTTTACAAGAGTTAAACGGGAAACAATATTACTCTTTTGATGAATTATTACAAAAGGAAATCATACATACTCCACACGTTGGTTGTCTTTCGCAAGTCGGTCGTAGCCCCCGGAGGATCCTATCGCCTCGCCGCAACCTTTTACTGGACAGCGTGCCCTAGCCACGGGCCGTCCACACTGTATTGTGTTTTATAATAGATAGAAACTGAGCGTTATGTACACCATATGTAAAATCATTTATATATATATGGAGATACAGACACAATATTGACTGGTTTCAGATACAAGCGGTCGTATGCTCCGAGGAGTTGACGCGCAGTGATAGCCGAGCATATGTGAGGATATTACGCAGAGGCAACTCCAAGGAGTATACAACCACTTTTATCTGAAACCAGTCTATATTATATTTACTATCCACAGTTTCCTGACAAGTTGCATACTGGTATCAGTTCATTTATGTACGCACTATTTTTTCATACGCACAATTTCTCCGTATGCGCCGGCTTCTGCAGCCTGAAGCATACAACATTTCTGCATGCTCCGGGTATGTAGATACATAGTCCTCATGTGTTTTCTATGAACACTATGTTTTAGGTAGACAATAAATGAAAATATATGGTTTTTCACTGCTACGGATGCCGAAATATTGACTGACGACTAATCATTTATATTGAGAATGTTTTATCACAACAAATGAGATGAAAAGAAAATACATTTTAAAGGACAAATGAAATAGTTTTTAGAAAATTGCTAAATTGGAGAGTAATTGTGAAATTGTTCTGTTATTATCCGCGACGCCCCCTGTCGGACTATTAAGACACCACCACGGTCACTGTCCAGCCTCACTCGGGCGGCGCGCGTATTCAAACCAAGAACTGTATTTTACCACCACCCACCCCACAGCTAGGGCTAGACTTTATCTCATATTATCTCAAGTCTTGACTTTGAACTTATGTATCGTATTACTCTGCAAACTCCCTTTGGATTTTTTCTCAGAGATAATAGATTGTATTACCTCTATTTCAGGTTCGCGTGAGTCAATTACGGCTTTAGATTTTTTCTGAATAATATTCCAAAATACACTAGCGTTACAGAAGGGGCCAGTATTTAAAACATCACCCAGAAATGCTCTTGTACAAGACGTGGGGTAAGGTGGGGGAGAATGTATTCTAATTGCAATAAGAAGAAATAATTGTACTTACGTCTCCAATGGCATACATATGTCCGTTCGGACACACTGAAATAAAATAAAAATGGAAAAAGATTGTATAAAATACCTTTTGAACATTTAATTAGTTTTTTGTTTGTTGGTTTGATTTAACGTCCAGTTAACCATTATAGGTCCTTATCAGACTTTCTCAAGGTTCTTTTACACCACGAGGGTGGTGATCGAATCTATGTGATGAATTCAGGTAGAAATCTTACCCCTACACATTTACCAAGGTGACAGTTTTTTTAATTCCCACACCACATAGACATGGTATGAGAAATACAGGCCTTTGATATAGCAGTAAATCTACCACTACTGGGGGTGGGACTCGAACCCACAAAGTCGTACAACCTTGGAGTTACAAGTCCAGTGTTGAACATTTAATAATCAAAAGGGAGAATACTGAATCAGTAAACTGGAAGAAAATGATAGAAACCTAACAAAATACTCACTGAACATTCTCGGTTGAAGAACTGCGCTATTATCCGCTTGCACAATAGCCTGCAGTATCTCAGGGCGTTGGTCCTCTGGCATTGTCGGAAGGTAAGATTCCTTTAGTATAAAAAAGAAAATATTTCTGTGACAGAAATCCTGTAAGATGGACATCACACCCTATAAACATACCCCATCACATATGTACTAAAGAAGAAACCAACAAGTTTTGGTCAAAGTCATCATTCTTCATGAGTTTGATGCGGAGTGATATGAACAAGGCGATAGCTGAGTGAATATCTTGTAGCATTCTAACAAGTCGTAGAATGACTTCTTTGACCACAACGAGTTGCTTTCTGTATTTATCTCACCCCTGTACACACTAAAAGAATGGACGTCACACAGGATAAAGACCATGGAGAACGAGTTCACAATGTTAAGCCTTTGGGACAAAAATACCAGGTGTGGGATACCTTATAGCAGGATGGGTTCTGTGAAATGCGGCCCGACAACTCCCATCTATCTGTGATATGTTTGTTATAATGTTATAATTGTATTGTACTTATATTTTTAATATAGATCTAATCTACTCTATCGATTTGATATGCTGGACTCAGGTACTCATTATTCTACCTGCCTATTGATTATTACATTTATAAAATAGCATATATTCATCATTATTACGTGTTGCCTGGATATAAGATTATACGATAATATTATTCAAATCCTGGGGGGATTTCTTTTACTTCCCACACCACATAGACATGGTATGAGAAGGATTGTCTTGGATATAGTAGTAAGTCTACCACTGCTGGGGGTGGGACTCGAACCCACAAAGTCGTACAACCTTGGGGTTACAAGTCCAGTGCTCTAACCTCTGAGCTAACTCCCCACCCCTCAACTTCTGTGATCCTACGCAGACAGTACGTTGGCACAGTATGTCTTCAGTAGGTCAGTGTGATTTTTTTTCAACCAATCAGAAAGTGTATTAAAAGTAGGGTTGTATCATTTTATACCACCATACTCTGCTGGTATATATTAGATAATAATACCCTAGCAGAGGTTGGTCTTTGTGTAACATACTGGCGCAGTTATAAAATAAGAATGAAAAGGACAATAAGTGTTACTAAATCACTTCTACCTAAAGTTCAACAGATCCTATAAGCATCCAGGTAAATAAATGGACAGACAAAACTCAAGATGCAGTGAGTATCCTTTGGTTTGTGGCACGAACAACATCATAAGAATGAAAATATGTTGATCAAGTTGGTGGTTTTGACAAAAGGCAAGTACCACTCATTAACGAGCAGAAGGAGGTACCTTCATTGTCTCTGGTTTGGTCATCATTTCTTGGAGCGTGCTCAGGAGTGGAGTCACTTTACTTGTCAAGATAGTCGCAGCAAAGTGCAGAACGACATTGGCAACTGTCCTCTCCCTCGGTTTCAGCAACGCGTGCACTTTCAATATGCGCAATATAATATTCTGCAACAGGAGATAGCCATCAATTCAAAATTTATCTCACGGTGTAACAACGTCTTATGAACTTATAAATAAACCTGAGGCCCGCGGAATAACATTGGCTCGTACATGAAGACTTTTCTATATGCCAAGGAACAGGGATGAAAGTCGGGACTGATGAAAAAGTCAGAAACAACCGCCCCCCCTCCCCCCCATGCCGTCAAACAAAAAATCGGCACTTGACGGAACTCTGACAGCAGTGTCAACGGCCCTTGGCGGGTTTAACTGCCGCCAAAGTACTGACTGTGTCGGTTTCCCGGCGTGTGCGTCAATGCTAACGGCCTATGGAGGTTTATACTTTGTTAATGATCATATTTCAAGATGCAGAAATTTCTGATTTCCGTCAATTGTCTGCAAACTTGCATCCCTGAAGGAAATTTAGGGATGATGTGGGTCAACTTAATTCAACACTTATGGATGACCTTATGGACAGCTAAGTTTGTCTTAGTAAACAGACTTGGATATCATTAAACGATAACCCTTGTAATAAGTACAGAAAAGGGTCTTCATGTACAAACCTAGATTATTCAACAGGCCCCTTAATAAGGACAACACAACTCTCTGTCGAAAAATTCCCAGTGAGGGTCCCGGAAATATGTCATCCAGCCTGACCGCCTCATGACAATTTTCTGGATCCCTGACCTCGAAATTCTAAAAATTCGGAAACTCGGAATCTGTTTTCCTATTTATCTCACCCCTGGTACAAGTTTAGCCATAGGAATAACATTAGGATAAAATACTCAACGCTCATAAAGTGACAATACTACACCACGGCCATAGTGTAGTGAATGTGAGATGACGTCATATGGATTTGCTATGTATATTCTAATTATTCTGATATTGTGATGCTATTTGATGTCATACAATGGGGTGACATAAATCCAGAACCACTCTTGAATTGTAAAATACACTCATTTAGATGTGCCTTAATCATCACTCAGCTTCGCCTCGATGATGATTGCGGCACATCCAAACTCGTGGAGTATTGTCTATTTATACAATTCTCGATGCAGGTCTGAATAAATACCCTTACCCAAGGTAATATGAATTATATTAAAATTTCTGATCACGGCCAATCACGAAGTAAAATAACTGCATAAATCGTGAGGAAATTCCATTTGATATTTTGAAAATTCCTCAGATTTTCCCGCATACTCGGGGTAGCTAAATTCGGAATTTTGAAAGATTACAGAACAAGTTTATCTTTAGATTTAGATTTCAGGGAAACTGGAGTCTATTTTGTTCTCAAAACATACAATTTCTTGAACTTTTCATCACTTTGAGACTAAAATGAAAATCCTACATGTAGGCAAAATCCTACAAACTGGCATCCCTGCGTGTTGACACTCATCGGAGGATGGCCACATTTATCAATGCTGCCAAATCTACTTTCGTTATTTGGTCCCTGATTGGTCCGTTTTTTATTCACCTCGGTGCATAAATAACACTTTATTCAACGCTCCGTCAAATACATTGAGTCAATGTTAAACCTATGACGTCTTTTATTAGGGGTAGGATAAAAGGAATAGATTCTGTAACAATACTTCACATTTGAATACATGTACTTGGGTGGATGTACCTACATGAGTGACCCGTCAATCACAGTCCCGTCAGACCAGCTCCAGTCTTGTGGTTGGTTGAGAGCGTTAAGCCCCGCCCACCAGTGCCAGACGGCTTCAACTAAATATAAATGTACGTACCTTTGCATTTGGTTTTATTGTAGGCGAGTTTTTGATGATCCCCTTGATCTCCTGCAGCTATAAAACAAACACTGGTAAATGGTCAAACAAATTAGATCCACACAGAGAGTACATCACTGATGCACTCGGTGAACTTTTTTTAAAGAAAAGAAATTGAGTATGAAAACTCTCACAGAAATTGTCTATTGGCTTGCACTTGAAAGATATATATATATATATATATGTTTTTAAAACTATCTGAATACATGGCTAGTGTTATCGAGCTACTGCATCTTAGTAAAAAAAAAAAGAAGTTTTTAAAACTATGTTAGTGGTTGATTGACAAATATCAAATTATGAGTTAAACAATACTTTATTTGAAAATGAACATTTGATAATGATTTGTTCTCTAGACTTTATTGGTAATGAGATAGTGGGATAGATTATGCATGAAGTAACAGCAATACCTCATTGCCCTGCCATGTTTGATTGATGACCGCCAAAAGAAATTCGCACTCTTTCCCAGCCGATTTCTGGAAATACATGCAATATTCTATAAATACATATTATCCTACACTAAACAATACTACCAAAATTGTTGGGTAACCAAGTTAAGATTGTAACAAAACACATTTTGTCTGATCACCTTGACACCAACAAAGCTTAATAAGATGCCTGATGAGCCGCCTCTGGCGAAACCTTGATAACTGTCCCACTCGGAAATGACTGCTAACACTGATTCATAGCCTCTACAATCACTACAGAGACTCCAGGGATACGATTGCTGACACTATAATGTAATAGCCGTCCATGTACTATGGTTACAGTGGTTAAGGGCAGTTCTAATAACTATCGTTCAAGGTAGTATCGCTAGGAGAGAAGGACGTCGCCTCGTCCAACATTGCATATTATAATTTATGTGTGAATTTAGAATATTAGAATTTAGAATATTGATATTGATCGGTTTGATATTTCAAATAGGCCAGAAGTTACTAAAATTTGCATTATTACCTAGATCTATATATATTTATCACCCGGCCCGGGGCCCAGCCGGGCCCGGCACCCGGCCGCTTCCTTTAATCTTATCCCTTTACGAGGTTATAAAGGCAGGAGGTGTCGTCGGGAAGAGTTATCATGTCGGTTTCTTATAGGTATAAGACAGCGACATTTTATTCCAGACTCTCACCGAGCCGATGGTCAGGATGAATCGGGAAAAGATTTCGGTGTCTTATAGGCTTTAGGATTTCACTTTTTCCACAGGAAAGATTTATCAGAAGTAGCAATTTCTGAATGTGTATTAATTGTTACTGGATCTATATGGGGTCATGTTATCCAGGTCATATATAAATTGAATATTAAGATTTACGCAATACAATGCCTTTTCTTTCCCAAGATGTCTGAAAAAATTTGTTACTCTGAGTTAACCATTACCAAATGAACCAGAACTTGTACATGCATGTCTTTTATCTAAACAGAGAGGTATAAGATCGTACAGTTCAATTTATTAATATGCATACTATGATTTCTAATGATTCACATATATGAAGTACATATGCAGAATTTCTGAAATTTTGGATGCCCCACCCCCCTCCCAGTCACGGAGCATACTTGTTTGTTTGTTTATTTGTTTGTTTGTTTAGTATAACGTCCAATTTGTTCAATTAGACTTACTTTGGGTTTGACTGAATCTATGAGATGAATGTAAGAGAAATCCCATCCCTACACATTTACCGAGGTGAGAGTTCTTTTACTTCCCACACCACATAGACATGGTATGAGAAGGATGGCCTTTGATATAGCAGTAAATCTACCACTGCTGGAGGGTGAAGGAGAAAAGTGGCTGCAGTGGGACCCGAATCAACAAAGTCCTGTGCTATTTACCACTGAGCTAACTCCCCACCCACCCCGGTCGCTTTAGTTATGCTTGCATGCAAGCATATCCGGTCTGCACCATGAGGAGGCGAGGCGACCAAGAGGGTGAACAGATTGGTAATTGCTGTCCACCCCAGCAGACCTTCGGGTATTTGAGTCCGAGTTAACAACCAATACATTTAGCAACAGTTTGATGCAAGTTTCTACTTCTAGGTGACATAATTAATTATCTAATAGTACTATTTTTGAGAAATAGAATTTACCTTAACCCACTCCTCAAGCGGCCTCTGGTCGATCAGGCAATCTATCAACGTCTTTCTGACCACTAGGTAGTCGTTTCCATGAAGGAGGAATGCATCTGGTTGAGCCTTTTCATCCTGAAGTAAATCAGTCAAGAGAAAGACCATATGAGAAAAATCAATTTACCAAGCAAAACCACTTTACCGTTTAAATGACTTTTCACCCCAATACAGAGACCCAATGCTAAGCCTATGGCGTTTTGTTAACACATTAGCACTGAGCTAATCAGCTGAACATTACACTAAAAAGAAACTGATGAGTGACACCTCTTTAGCAAGCCGATGCAACTATAAAAAAAGAAAAAAGAAACTGATGAGTAATATGAACGAGGCGATAGCCGAGTGAATATTCTGACGCACTCCTAACGAGATGGCGAACGGGGACTCAGACCAAGCACGAAAATGTTTCTGATTTTATCTTAGCCTGGAAATATCTATCTGTTTATCACCCGTTGAGAATGAGTTACCGTACTCGTAAGCCTGTTGAGAACGAGTTCCTAATGTTAAGCCTATGGATGTTTAATTCAGGCTAAGATTTATATAGAACTGCATCGAGAATCGTATAAATAGACAATACTCCACGAGTTTGGATGTGCCTGCATCGTCATCGAGGCGAAGCCGAGTGACGATTATGGCACATCCAAACGAGTGGAATATTGACTATTTTACGATTCGAGTGCGGTTCTGGATTTATCTCACCCATTTCTATGATGTTTGATAGTATCAGAATATCAGAACAGCTTGAATATACCTAGCGAATCTATATGACGTCATCTCAAATTCACTACGCCACGGCTGTGGCGTAGTATCGTCACTTTACGGGGGTGATCGTTGAGTATTTTTTCCTAATGTTATTTCTATGGCGAAGCTTGTACCAGGGGTGAGATAAAATGTACACAGCAGACTTACGAAACACAGTTCCGAATGGAGACTCACCTCCTCTCTCCTCGTCTCCAGGCTGTACACCCAGCTGAAGTCTTGGCTCTTCGCTAACCTCTGTAGAAGGTCGAGACTAAACCGCCGGACGAGTACTTTGATCAGGAACTTCCTGTCAATGATATGATCAAAATACTTTGCAATGAAGATATTAAAGACAACTCTTACAATTGCAGTTTCATGTTAAATCTTATTTACTAACAAGAGCTAAATGTGCATTTTCAAATAGAAGTATTGGCCTTTAAAGACAAATGCTGGTACTTGGGTGATTTCTAAATTCTATTGAGGGAGGGAGGGAGGGTTGTGAATAGGGAAGCGCCTGCATTGATTTGATATTGAAAGCCTTACCCCTCTGTCAACTCAGAAGTTCATGGATCAATGCAAACATATATATTTAGCTACCTGTAGGGGATTTAATTGGCAATCAGCGATGCCCTGCCTACATATAAAACGTTTCATGGTGATCCTGTCTTCATGCTGCCTGCCCATCTGGTCTAAAGTAGAGTACAAACCTCTGTTCCTATATGTATACACCTATAATGTAGGTCAAGCCAACATCTGGTGGTAAATGACTTATATATAAGGTAAAGAACACATCACCAGGTGGCGCTGAATGGAAACACCAATATACACAAAGCGAAATTACTATTACTTAATCTTCATTAAAATGCTTATATCGAATTTTTGTCTTACTTTGGGAATTGGATTTCATTGAGGCTACACACATCCTTCGTCAATCCTAGAAGTCCAACAACATTCGGATCTGTCGGTGGAGTTCCCCCTTCGAAGACTTCCTTGATGCGATTGGCAGCTATGCTCAGTCCGAATCGAGCTTTCGCGATACCCTCAAGTTTGTAGACGACATTCAGGGCCTGCTCGGGAAGCGTTCGGCAGCAGTCGTGAAGTTTATTATTCACATCCTTCAAAGATTCATCCTGGCCCTTCGTCTTCAGCGACCGGTTATGGTAGCTGTCCTGTTCGAGGAAAACCATACACATGATCAGGGATGCCAGTTAGGGTCAAGAAAAAATTCTACTCTTAAAAGAAAACCATGTAGCAAATATTACCACCCAATATCAATTCGAAATGGTAAACGATGTGCAATCAGCTCGAGCGATTCAATCAATTCAATATTTTGCAAAATATCCTCCTTCGGCATTCCTTTGAGATTTGTTAGAACTTGGTATGGCTTTGAAAATCCTATTTTCACATGACATATTATAAGTAAATCAGATGACAGTATTCTAGATTGCCCTTGTTCCGTACGAGTATTTCTTAAAGAAATTCCACCATCCTACAGCTCTAGGTTGGATTCATAGGCCCTTTAACTGAGTGTGCTGGTGGTAGCTGAATTCAGATTTTTTTTTTAAAGATTACAGAAGAGGTTTATCTATGATTAAGATTTTAGGTAACCTGGAGTTTATATTGTTCACAAAACATATACAATTTCACGAAATTTTCATATCTTTTGGGCTAAAATGAAAATCCTACAACCTCGCATCCCTGCTATGATTTATATCTCATCTAAATTAGCATTCAGCTGTCAAGTGTAAGTACTGCAGAAATATGCTGATGTGTCAGGAAAACAATGGTGTACGTTATACAGTAAATAGCTTAAAATTACTGTTTCGAATTCGCCCGGTTATTTTTAGCACACAGGAACTTTCGCCAAGTATGCAGGGATGTCAGTTGGGGCCAGGAAAAAGAGTGGAAATATTTGTCATGTGGAATTTACTGCCTCAGAGAGACTGAGAAAACATGGGAAAAAACATCAATGTTGGTCATGGAAGTGCTGTGGGAGTGTGGGGAGGTAAAAATCAGTTTTGAATGAGGCTTAATGTATACTAAATGACTTCATCAACTTGAAATTGTTTGTTTGTTTGGTTTTGATTTTACGTCCAGTCAACCATTATAGGTCCTTTCCAGACTTTCTCAAGGTTCTTTTACACCACTAGGGTGGTGATCGAATCTATGTGATGAATTCAGATAGAAATCTCACCCCTACACATTTACCGAGGTGAGAGTTCTTTTACATTCCACACCACATAGACATGGTATGAGAGGGATGGCCTTTGTTATAGCAGTAAATCTACCACTGCTGGGGGTGGGACTCGCACCCACAAAGTCTTACAACCTTGGGGTTACAAGTCCAGTGCTCTAACCACTGAGCTAACTCCCCACCCCCTCAACTTGAAAGGAATACAAGGATTTCTATGGAAAAGTGGAAAACTGCCATCTCTAAATTATTCTAAGAGAGTAACAATGATTTAGAGCTTACCTCAAGGCACTGCGCATAGAGCAATGCCAGTTCGTGACGGAGTTCCCTTGGTACCGCAACATCGGAGAATATGGCATTCATTCCTTCCCGCACCATGTTATCCATGACATGGCTATATCATATGATACGAAGTAAAAGAACTTTAAATCAGTGAATGTACTGCCAACATCATATGTACACACACTTTACACATAACCTTTATACGTGAGGAAAGGGCTACCAGAGGTTCCTTGCTGCAAGAAATGTGTGAAAAGCATTGCTCCAGTAATATCTGATCATGCCTTCTTTTTACAACACCACATTTTCAGTAACATAGGTGAAAGGTTCATTAGATTTGTAATCAAATATAGATGGCGACATAGTTATGATGCGATCCACAAACACATCTGGAGCAACAATTTTGACCTCAGGTCAATATTCTGCTATATACAAAACGGGGAGCAATGCTCCCCCCCCCCCCCTCACCCCGGTGCCAAAATCTTGCTGGAAGCCAGACAATTAAAAAAGAATTGTCCCATTTCAAGAGGGTCAATAAAACAGGGACTCACATTCTATGGGTTTGGTGTTTAACAACTACATTATAATTGTGTAGAGGTCAGGGTAGTCGAACAGTGGTACTTTCAGTTAACGCTAGGTGCCACGAGTGCCGATCCCTGTTGTGCGGTAAGGCCGGTGGACCCTTGTATGCAAATACTACAGGGTCAACCGCATTACGTAACTCAGTCAGTATATATAGGCTGAGTCCACAACGGGGCGACAGGTTACTGATGGAGCCTCTTTGTTAAGTGAACGCTTCGAGCTAGGTTTCTCCGGAAACCTTTCAGTGGTGGAGAGAACAGATCCTCTCCCCTTGCGCTACTTAACACATTCCGTGTTAAGCTACTGTAGATCCACAGGTTTCAATAAAACTATTGTACCTAAAGTGGCCAGAGTCTTGTTTTGTGTTCTAGGTTAAGCTAGGTTGTAGATACCGCATCTCCCAGCTTCACTAAGGATATTCCAAACCAACCCGTGCGGAGAGTACAAGCACGGGGTAGTGACTTGTCTCCAACGGCTGGATAGGTAGACTAGGCCCGGTTGTGAGATCACATACCACTAACCAGCGGTCCGCTACACTTTGTTTCTGCACAACTATTTACTGAACATGTGGATTTCCGTGGGAAAAAAAGGGAAGCTGTAATCTCTGCTTCAGGATCTTGAACGGCCTTATTTGGTTTGACAATATGAAAACATTATCAACGGTTTAATATATTTATTCTTGCTGCCAACCAGATAACACTTAGCCACATCTTAACAATTTTATCAACTGTAGAAATGTATAATATTTAAAAGAACCAGAATTGAGGTGTACATTTAACAAAAAAATTATTTCATTTTAATTTATTTATTTTTGCATCGGCCTGTGTTAGAAGTGTCATAGCCACGTCTTCATAACCAGAATTGGGGTATGGTCCTGTGTAACTCTTGAACACTGTACAAACAGATGTCCACTCCATAGTTTCAACAATAAACACTTTGATATTTAAAGGAGTAAAGGGCAGGAAACTCACTCTGATGTTATCAGTAACTGAAGCAGCAACGTCTTCGTCTTCACATCACTTGCCGTCGTCACATCTCTCGTTTCAACTTCCCCATCGTTGGCAGCACTAGGCAGACCTGTGCGATACCACGAAACTAGTTTTAGATATAAAACATCCCGATAATGTATGCCTGACCTGTTATGCCCGATTCCCACTCGGCGATTTTGGGGCATGTGTGGGGCTTCAGTCAGCGACTATGACCACCGATTTCTAGGAATGTCCCATGACGTTAAGTGAAAACGCGAACATGCAAACTTGACGGCGACTCTGGCCATGTCCCCTGTGGTGCGTGCATGAGACGCTGACACAAATCCATCCCCAAAAGGCACTGGTCTTTTGTGATTTAATTTATAACATGTTTGAAATCTTAGCGCCGCTAGTCGCCGACTATGCCCTCCCACCAACTGTGCGACTGGCGTTTCCCAGCGACTTTGCTGGGCACCAGTCTCTGGGGCAAGAATCTCCTAGTGGGAATTGACCTTTACCTCAATGTAATTATCTTAGCAATATCAGTCAACTTTTGATTGGTGCACACTAGAAACTACTAGTTCTGTCCATATGAAATAATGATAGTCACAGTTAACTAATACTAATGTTTTCCACAGCACATGTCGATCGCATGTACCTTTTATTCTTCTAACAAATCGTATCTTTGAGGTGAAGTCCTGTCTAACTCGAGAACACTGTACAAAAGGATGTTTTTGATACATATACAATATTGACTGGTATTAGATACAAGTGGCCATATGCTCTGAGGAGTTGATGCGTAATAATATCCGAGCGTATGCGGGAATGTTGCGTAGAGTCAACTCCGAGGAGCATACAACCGCTTTTATCTGAAACCAGTCTATATTGTATTCATTATCCGCCTTTTCTGCACAAGTGGCATGTCGATATCAGTTCGTTTTAGTTAAGCACTATTTTTCCATACGCACTATTTTTCCGTATGCGCCACCCGGAGCATACAACATATCCATATGCGCTGGGCATGTCCACACACGCTGCCTTTGTGTTTTCTATGGGCACTTTGTATTCGGTGGATAATAAATAATCATCGTACCTGTCAGGTTCTGCATCAGGAGGTCCACCAGGGCTGGTTCAAGGGCCGTCGATCCATTCAGACACATCCGGGAGATGAACTCGATCCGGAAGGCCTGACATGCCTCCTTGAACCTTCCCAACTTCTGTTGACCACTGTTTGGAATGACATGATATATTTATTATCATTATTACAGGGTTCATACATAGACAGCCCAATAAGTCCGGGCTTTTTCCAGGCTTTTCTAGGCTCTAATATTTCTTCCAGGCACATCTGGTCACTGTTTTTAAAACTATATCTGATCTATTTCCAAATTTAGTTAACATTTCTTTATCTTCCTTACTACCTGTGGAATTTCAGTGGTTTGGGATAGATATCTTCAAAAAGTTTTTTTGCCACTTTTGAGTATGACGACAAATGACCAAATCCATGCTATATTATTAGCAATTTGCTATAAATGGTCAAATAAAGGATTTTTGGAACTATTTAATCCAGGTCAATGAAATTTCATAGCAGTCAGGTACCATAGATAAGGAAAGCTAATATGACCAGAATTTTATAGTCTATAAAAATTGTTTTATGCAAAACTAAAATTTCCAGGCTCTTCCAGGTTTTTCCAGGCTCTCTGTGAGAATTTCAGGCTTTTCCAGGCCTGGAAAACAAAAAGCACAATTCCAGGCTTTTCCCGGCTCTGTACGAACCCTGTTGTTGTTATTATTATTGTTATTATTATCATTAATTATTATTATTATTAATCATTATTATCATTATTATTATTATCATTAATTATTATCATTATCATTATAATTATTTATTATTATTATCATTAATTATTGTTATCATCATCATCATTATTTTTTTGAATTTGGGTTCAATTTGTAAGCATACACTCAGCGTATATCTTACCCACTTATTCATAGGGCACAATGATTATACGCCAAGAAATTGTAAGATAGGGCCACTGTTATCTGCTGTTTTAATCTTTTGATAATTGTGAGACAATGCTGAAATCCCTCTATGGCAAACAACAACAATCTTTGAAAAAATCCATTGATAACTGGACTTGCCACCTGGTATTTTATTTGGTGTCGGAGGCAAGATGGCCGCCTTCATAACACGACAGCTATGTGCCCTATACTATGACAATAGGTCACTAAACATCCAAGGGTCATCGAAGCATCCATGGACTATAAATGATTTGTAAGAACTAAATTTCAACTTGATTTGAAGGAAGAACATCTTGCTGCCTGGTCTTTTTTCAAATTTGCTTTGCCTATTTCAATATAGTGAGATTGAAGACTTTCCCATCTGTCAACACGGTCCCTTTATAAATGTTCCCCCTCCCCTAAATATTACACAACTAATACTACAAAATGTTGAGTACTGAGCTCAGACTGTAACATAACACATTTTGTCAGACCACCTTGACAACCATAAAGCATAAAAAGATGCCTGATGAGCCGCTTCCGGCGAAACCTTGATAATTATCCCATCCAGAATGACCGTACGGTCCACCTGACTTTAATTCAAATTATCAAACAGTAAACACACATCACTATAGAGACTCCAGGGATACGGTTGTTGACACTATGATGTCACAGCCGTCCATGCACTATGGTTACAGTGGTTAGTGGCAGTTCTAATAACTGCCACTCAAGGTAGCATCACTAGGGGAAAAGGATGTCGCCTCGCCCTATATTGACCCTTTATAAATGTTTCTATTTTGAGGGTTTAATAGTTTAAAATACATAGATCACTGCATTTCTACCATTAAACTTTGCAGTTTTCATCGAAATATAAGACAGAGGTCAAATAGTTGAAAAAAAATAGAGCAGGGATGTCAGTTGGGTTCATATAAAAAGGAGGAATGTGGAATTTACTGACAGACAAACTGACATAGTCTATAATTAAAAATGAATGAAAGATCATGTATGAAACTAGACAAAGCACTTGCCTGGAGAGTTGAATGCGTAAACTTGTCACGGCTACACGCTCTTCACGACATTCCAAGCACTTGTATTCGTGGCCTTCGTCTTGTACTTTAGAACACCGAATACACACTTCGTGATGACAAGGGAGATCCAGGGTGTCCACCAGCCTTGAAGTGCACATTTTACACCTCCTGCAGGTAAAATAGGACGTGTGTATGAATAAAAAACATGTGAACGGAAAGAGGTCGGCAATATAGTTATATTTACACTTGTTGGTATTGATATATCTTTATGAAAGTTTGAGGTCAAAGACTTGAGCAAGTCTAGGGAGGCCAGACCCTGCCAAGGAGTTCCTAAAATTGGACCTATGACTAAAAAAGTAAAAAAAAACAAAAAAAACTGAATTCACTATTTTTAAAAAAAAATCTATGCCAAAATACTAAAACTGTAAGGCATTGTAACCACCATAAAACCTTCTGTCCAAAACAGAAATCATATTCCTATCTGTACTTAGTTAGCTATAAAAGGCAAAAATATGGTCAGGTCGCCTAGTGACTCTACAAGCATGTGTACAACAGTAGGCTATAGCCATAACCTAAAGACCAACCGTCCACCCACTAATAAAACTGGAAACTGGAATACCTGCTCACATTCCTGCTCACTTCGCGGAGGAGCAGGAACGTGAGATTTTCAATGCGAGGCATATGAAGCGAGACCAATGAGAAACTGTCATACTGGAGACGGTGTCACGTGGTGGCCTGGCGATCTAGTTAGCATACAGCCTAACAGTAAGCCCCCTTTAGCCATATATGTACCCATCAAAAAGCATGAGGTGCTTAAACACACCCAATATCAATACAACCTAATCAAATCATCTCTACCTACTTTGTTTCCTTGCACTGTACCAAGGAAAAACCACATTTATTTATTGAACATTCTAGGCAGCACCCAGTCACATCAAGGTTAGATTCGGTCCATGAGAAACTTTATAGGAAGCGAGGAAATGTGGAAAAGATATCAGGAATGAGTGCTGCTTGTTGCAGGCCTCCCAGTACCCCTCTTCCTCAATATAGGATTTAAAAAAAAAAAAAAAAGGTTTTGATAATCAAAATATAGGTTTTTACATGTTTTTCAAGACAAAAAACATAGACTTTTATAGGTTTTTAGGGTTAATATATTCACCATGATGGAGTCAAAGTATAGTGAATCGCTTATTTTCAGTTCTTGATTTCTAAAAAGATGTACCTAGTACTAATTTACAGGATGTTAGGATGTCTGGCTCATCAGGTTATACCCAGCAAGCACATGTGCTTACTGAGTTTCCAACAGGCAAGCCAGATTGGCAAGAAGTCATATAAACTCTTGATTCTTAAACACTTTTAAAATCTCTTAAATACACTGATAATGTGGATTTCTTGTCATTTGACAATCTAACTTTGTGTCAAGTTAACTTCTAAAATTTCCTGTACACATCAGTCTGCATGGCAGTGAAAAATTATAGGTTTTTATAGCAGGGTTCGTACATGGACAGCCCAATAAAACTCAAGGCTTTTTCCAGGCCTTTCCAGGCTCTAATATTGTTTTTTCCAGGCACATCTGGTCACTGTTTTAAAACCATGTATGATTCATCACCAAATTTAGTCTTCCTTACTACCTAGTGGTTTGGGATAGATATCTTCAAACTTATTTTTTTGCCACTTTTAAATCTGAGGACAAATAATCAAATCCATTCGATATTGTTAGCAGTTTGCTAAACATGGTCAAATAAAGGATCTTTGGAGCTATTTATTCCAAGTCACTAAAATTTCATTGGCAGTCAGGTACCGTAGTTAAGGAAAGCAAATAATGACTAGAATTTCATAGACTAAAAAAATGTTTTTATGCAAAACCAAATTTTCCAGGCTTTTCCAGGCTCTCTTTGAGAATTCCAGGCTTTTCCAGGCCTGGGAAATCTAAAAGCATAATTCCAGGCTTTTCCAGGTTTTCCAGGCTCGGTACGAACCCTGTTATAGTTTATATACAAAATATAAAGGCTCAAGAATTGAAATATAGGTTTTTAGAGGCTTTAAGGTTTCACTGGGAGACCTGTTGTTGGTTGACGAGGTTTTTACACGACAACCACACCAAGGGTCATATCATGGCGAAATGGAATCTATGCCATATACGCAGGGAACACAGCAGTAGGACTGAGCCTCGAATCACGGGTGATGTTTTATTTGAAAATTTAAAATGACTTCCCAAAATTACAACTATAATTATGTTTCCTAAACAAGGCAAGCAGTCAGATGCAAAATACAAAAACCCACTTTAATTGTTGTGTCAGAAAAAATGAAGGTGCTTAAAGGGCTGATTCCACCAACAGGATGGATTTGTCGTGATATACCTTGATTTATCTTGTAATATCTTACAGTGACGCGATGTGTCGTACCTCCGTTGTTGCAAAACGTAGCTGTGAGGTGCTAGGTGAATATTTCGGTGTTCCACCACCAGGACACCTCAAGAGACATCACAACAAATAGGCACGCGATTATTCAAACCTAGCCCGACTTAGCAAGACACCCAAATCGGGACTAATCTCGCTGCATCTTGTGTGTTGGTGGAATCAACACTTTAGTAAGCTAGTATTGCAGAACAATGCACTACTTACTGAATCAGCTTCCCGTCTGCCCGCTTGATGATCATCTCCAACAACTTGTCCAGCTTCTCCATTGTTGTTCGCGTCTTCATATTTGCATCCTGAAGATCCTGTGAGTAGAAATAAAATCTTTCAGTGAAAGTCAATAACAAATTTTATTTCCATTCAATTTAATAGGGGTAATTCAATACAATTCTATCACTATTTATATAAAAATATTACCTTTAAGAAATAATAGTTTATCACCAAATAAAATCACATCTCATTAAATTTCATTTACCCGACTTCAGCCTTCATTTTTTTTTTTTTTTTTTGCAATTTTTAAGGGAATATTGTGTTAAACAATCACCGAATTCGGCTATATAGCCGTTCTTCCACTCAGGCCCTAGACCCCTACTCCTCATTCTAATGGCGGGTGTTAAGCCGAATGGGCAGTGGGTACCATTTTTGTGTAAGTCTTTGGTATGACCCGACCGGGGTTTGAACCCACGACCTCCCATGCTCGAGGCGAACACCCTGACCACTTGGCCACCGAGCTTATCATTCATTAGCCAGGGCCCTGTTTTTCAGTCACGACAATCGTTATGAACAACATGTTTCAGCCGCTAGTGTCTTATAGACGTGAGATCTTAAATCATCGGCCAACAAACATCGCTCAACGACACGTAGGGCGGTTTCAAGTGTCCTATAGTAGTGACAATTGTAGGGTCTAAAAGTTGAATATGTCGTCCAGCATGTCGGAAACAACGACAGCTGTGGACATGTCGTACAGGTATAATGAGCAGTTGTAAATTCTTTCTTCAGGTGCCAATATTTATTGAAATTTTTTTAATATATTGGGTACATACACTCAAAATTTCATAATTATCCTTTTTGAATTTCGATCGTGAGAAATATTTTTCTAAACGACCATGTTTTGGTTGACAACTGCAGGCACTGCACAACTCGGCTGCTTTTGCAACACCTACTGCTGGGGATTCCCCAATCCGTATTTATCGCTCATAACGATTGTCATGACTGAAAAACACAGTGCCTACTTCTATGGTTTTTTTAAAGACAATCAGGGCCCTGTTTTTCAGTCACGACAATCGTTATGGGCGACGTGTTTTTGCTGTCAGTGTATTATAGACATGACACTATAGTGAACAAGCGATATGTCGTGAGTGTAAGTGTCGCAGGGCATACAGACGTGTTTTTCAGTCACGACAATCGTGGGGTCATGTGACTGAAAATGTCGCCCAAAGTGTTGTCTGTTCATGACACCTATGGACATGTCGTACAGAATGCGCAACTCCACTTCCCTTTCGAATTAAGCAATGACATTTTAACACGGGTAAGGTATACGAATAACCTATAATCGTCCCAAATATGAAGAAAATCGGCTGCACCGTTTCGAAGTTATCAGCGTTTAAATTTCGTCATAGCAATCGTTTGCTCTGGTGGCCAGTGTATTTTCCTGAGGCCTCCGCTAATTTATGCAGCGCCATTGAAATTGACTGCCATCGGGAGGTGGGAGGGTGACTGGCCACCAGAGCAGATGATTGCTATGACGAAATACAAACACCGATAACTTCGAAACGGTGCTGTCGATTTTCTTCATATTTGGTACGATTGTAAGTCATATGTATCCTTTACTCGTGTTAAAATTTCATAGCTAAATTCCGTCGGGAAGTGGAAAAATCCTCTATAAACGCACAGTGATGTGTTATAGAACCTAAGACAGTTCTATACTTGTCGTTACGGCCGACACTTTTAGCGGCGATCGTCAGTGGCGCACTACGATCGTGTCTATAGAACAGCGGCCATCTTGTGTCTTCCAAATTGTCGTGGAATCGCTGGACGATCGTAGGGTATCGTGGGCCGACGATGTCGTGACTGAAAAACAGGGCCCTGTTTTGGCGCTGATCTCTCGTGGTTCGCTATGATCGCGTCTATAAGACACCTGCCATTCTTTGTCTTCCACACTGTCGTACATTCGCTGGGCGATCTTAGAGTATCTGTACTAACAATTGCCGTGACTGAAAAACAGGGCCCTGATGTAGTGTTCATGCGCAACAAGTTCAATAAAATGGACCATTATATAGATCATAATAGCAGGCCTCCCACTGCCCCGCTGCCTCAACATAGGTTTCTTTTTATAGGTTTTGAAAATCAAAATGTGGGTTTTTACAGGTTTTCCAAAGCCCAAATCCTAGGCTTTAATAGGTTTTTAGGGTTAACATATTCAGGATAATAAGAGTCAAAATATAGTGAATCGCTTATTTTCAGTTCTTGATCTCTAACAAATGTACCTAGTACTAAATTGCAGGACGTCAGGATGTCTGGCTCATCAGGTTATACCCAACAAGTATGTATATGAGTGTTGAGTTTCCAACAGGCAAGCCAGCCTGGCAAGAAGTCACACCAACTTTTGATTCTTAAATACTTAAATGATATCTCAAATAAACCAATGATGTGGATTTCTTGTTATTGGGCAATCTAACTTTGTGTCAAGTTAACTTCTAAGATTTCCTGTACACATCAATCTGCATGGCAGTGAAAATATAGGTTTTTATAGGCTACATAGGTTCCTTGGAAAAAAAATAAAGGCACTAGAATCAAAATATAGGTTTTTATAGGTTTTATAGGTTTCACTGGGAGGCCTGCAATAAAGAATTAGCCATCCTTACCATCCACAGGATTGGGCAGTGAAGAATCATGTTGTGCTCTTCATCGGACCCTGGCGGGAATACCATGGAGGCGAGCATGCGCACAGCAATGATTCTCTCCCATCGGTTCCTGTTACAGTCACAATCAATGTAATTTACGTTTACAGATGATCATTGCAATAGCGATAAGAATTTATGTGCTTATGTACAGTGTTATGATTAATAGCTTGTAGAGACTTTATTAATAGGCCTTTTTCCACTGGCCGGTGTCGCACCTTATCGGCTTAGTTACGCCATGCCTGCAGGCAAACAAACACCTGGAGACGTATTCTTTAGCATTGGATGACTGAGGGTATGAGCACAATACGTTCATTATACCCAGGTACATTATTTCCATAGACATAACAGCGATTTCATCATATTCTTTGTTTTTCCAGATCCAATTTGATGTGTCATACATGCATGTCACCTCAATGATACTTAAGATATACCTTAGATAACCCAGGGACACTGAAAATGCATACAGGCTAATACCCTGGCAGGCCTAGCTATAATATGCTTATCTTGTACCAAGTTAAAACCAAGATAATTATCAACTATAATGTTTAGACAGCTCAGACTTGTTGATACAATACCCTAGTTTGTTCCAACAATTGAATCTGTTAAAAAACAACACTCCTGTAATCACACCCATCATTCACACTTTAGGTGTGATTGCTGTGTTCCCCATACACATATGGCTGGACTCGGCCGTGTTTGTCCGAGCAGCTGCATAACTAGAGAGTGGGCCGTTAGGCGGCGCTGAACTGCAAAACCTGTATTGCAGGGAATTCAGGGATGTCAGTTGGAGTCAGGGAAAAAAGTGGAAAACTGACATCTCTGAGGGATGCAAGTCAGGACTGGAGAAAAATGTTGAAAATCGAAAGCCTTTGTGTCAACATAGCATCGTTTACAATACCTAACCCTAACCCAAGCAAGCATTTGCTCTGGTGGCCAGTGTACCTAAGCGGGTGACGTCCAAAAAGGCCAGAATAGTACAGAAGTGGTTAGCTGGGACCTGTTTCACTAGTTTCGTGACTAAAGTGCTAGACAGACATGAAAAGCAGCACCAACAGTGCAAGGAAGAACGGACAAAAGTAAGTCACGTTTCATAACGCATGTCACATCTAATGTCGCATGTTGTGTCACAGTTGGCGATGTAGCGTTTGTGACAGGCGAAACTCACGCCTACGTGTGTTGTCACTAAACTAGTGAAACAGGTCTCTGGCATGACGGCATTTTGTTCGGTGGGTGGGGGTTCAGTGCAGTCTATTAGTGGGAGGAGGGGGGGGGGGGAGGGGGGGTGACGTTTTTATGCAATATTCATGAAATTTCAGTAAAGTCACATTTCCATCATTTGCCGGAAGACTTGCATCCCCGTAATTTTCATTTCTTTGGGTACATCTGTCATGATTAATAAGCCAATTTCACAAAATGAAAACCTAGACATGCTCACCTGATTGTCTCTACTTCGATTTCACAGTCTCGGCTATAGCCTGCAGTTCCAGCCTTGTCGTAGGTCAGGACGGAGTTGATGAGTGGCGCCATCTCCCCCGTATTCTCATACCACTTCTTGCTGGCTTCTTGATCCCGCAGCAAAAGTCTTGTCGGTTCTAAGTGGTGTACTTCGAGTTTCACTCCCAGAACATCTAGTGCCTGGAATTTTCACAAATTGAGTTGAAACAAAAAAAATAAATTGAAAAAAAAAGAAGAATAAGTAACAAGAGCTAAGAGTACATTTTAAAATAGAAATATTGGCCTTTAAAGACCAAATTAGCAGGTGGACGCATTTAGAACTCAATACAAGGTCCACCAATAATTAATTACTATGAGATCAAGGAAGCCCCCCAAGAGTGGGAAGGAATTGGAGGTATAGGGGAGGGGGAAAGAGAGGTGTTGGGTTACCATAGGAGAAACTTATACAAGTTTTGTGCATATCTTACAAGTCTTTGATTACTGGGCCTGTCAGCTGTTTGGGGAAGTTCATAAAGTAGTTTGTCTTTTTTAAATCAATGTCAAAATACTAAATAATAAAACTAGGATATTGCATTACCATAAAACTTCTCCAGAAAAAAAGAAATCATATACCTATCTGTACTTAGTTATGGCTCCATCTAGTGTTGGTTTGACATACTACAGGCTTCATGTTCAAAGTGAGGCTGAGCTTCAACCAGATACTTAGTGTTCTTATAAGGATATAGGTATAGGGCATGTGCCAATATGCTTGGAGAGTGACTGGAACTAGAGTCCTCTGGGGGAACATGACTGCACTAAAATTCAAAGATGGCTGATACCCCCCCCCCCCATGCTCTGAAATTAGGCAAAAGTACATGAATATCATGCTAAATACAAGTTTAACCTAAATAAGGACACTTCCTAGAGGGTAAGTAACTGTCAGTGCCACTTATGGAGATGGTAAATGTTACACCAATGCTCACTGTAAATCATTAGTGAGTAAACATTTGTTTGAGTATGCCCATTTCACTCAAAATCCCCCCCACTTTCAACAAATACTTGAATATCTAAGTAAATATAGAATCTACCTTGAAAATTCCACTTCCTAGCACCTAGTGTTTTTTACTCTTTCAAATGAGGCATATCATATTATGAACGAACCAGTTTAAGGGGTAGAAATATGTGCATAAAGGAGTTCTTAAAAATGGACCTGTGACTACAAATGCCCCCCCCCCCCCAAACTGAATTTACTATTATTTTAAAATCCATACCAAAATACTAAACATCAAAACTGTATGGCATTGAACCACCATAAAACCTTCTGTCCAAAACAGAAATCATATTCCTATCTGTACTTAGTGAGCTAAAAAAAGCAAAAATGTGGTCAGGTCACTTAATGACTTTACAAGCAGTTGTACTACAGTAGGCTATAGCCATAACCTAAAGACCAACCGTCCACCTGCTAATAAGTCAATTTATTGGAGTTAGTTTCTTAACTGTAGCTTCAACGGGAATATCACTTAAAACTCATAATTTCTATCATTTGAAATACGCATTCTCAATTCTCTGAGCCGCAAATTCCAAATCCATCAAAAATAAAGTGTCCCCTAAACAATACTTACAAATTCCTTGTGACAACCCAGGGCACTTTCTGGGTTTTTATCCCAATAGGTTTTGATTTCGCTAACGATGTGTGGACAGCGCTGGACGATCTGAGAGAAGATTTGTAGTCGGCGCTGGATGGATTCGTAGGCGATATGAATGAAGGGAATGACGTACTGAAGACCAACAGCTTGTCTCTCCGCCGTCACCAGCGTCTGGTAAACATTTTCGATTGCCTCCTGCACAAGCTATAAATTAAAATAAAGGTGCAAGTCAGAAATGTTTGCATCATTTTACTAAGGGGAAAACATCGATTTATTTATATTTTTTTGTCTTTTTTTTCTAATTCGAAAACAAAATTCACCAATCATGGTGGTCTCACATTTTGTTGGCGAGTTCATTCGTTCAATCTCAGTTGAAGAATAGCTTTACATATTCAATTTCAATACATGTAGGACAGAGAACAATATATGAAAACAATAGTATAATACTGGGTCCTGTTTTGCAGACAGCGACGTCTTTATTAGTTGTGATCACAAAAGAGTGACGGTTTGGGAGACCAAATGAGTGATTATGACTGAAAAGTGTTCCTCAGAGCCGGTCGCTGTTGGGCTGTTATGATCACTGTTGGTCCAAGGCCCATTCAAACACAAAAACTTGTCTCCCGTGTATATTACTTGACAGAATATTATATAATTTGGAAGTTAGATATGACAGACATGGATGATTGACTGCAGTAAATATTGTTTCATGTGATAAAGTGGAAGTGTATGAAATGAAATATTCCAATTAGAAGTATGAAACTATCACACCAACTTAGGGTTGAGTACTGCAGTAGGATATAAACAAGGCAGCCAAGCAGTGCAGTGTCAGCAGTTGTCACTGGCTTTGGTGAAGCAATTCTTAGGAATGAAATAATCATTGGAAAATTATGTAATTTGGGATAAAGGTATGATATCCAAATAGAATCCTCCACTGCAAATATTTTTTTTATTTTGATAAGTTTTAGTGTGAATATCATACATGTATGACATGTCTGACCCCGTCACTGTTTTGGAGACCATTTGGGCAAAATGGTCAACAAATGGTCACAACTCCGGAACAGAAAACAGTGACTAAGACCTTTTACCACTCAAAATGGTCGCTATTATGATGACCATTTGACTCTGGAACCCAATGGTCTCGATACGGTCACTAATTTGTCACCATCACAAATGATCACAACTGAAAAACCCTGAAGTAACATCACTCACACATTGATAGTAATAGGAGATGGGACACACAACATTTCTATCTGTGACAAAGTAAAATCAGCTAACTTACAATTTTTATTTTTTTTAAACAAACTTACAGATATTGCACACTGACCTGACATTCCAGTTCCGCATCTGCTGTCTGTGGCTTGTAGACCATCAGCACGAAGTCCTTCAGGTAGTTGTCCTTCAAGGCATCCATACCTGCTTCTTTTCCAGCTTCCCGCAGAATGGGCCACAGTTTGCTCGACATGAAGATGGTCCCAAGTTCCACGGCTGTGGCGCTATGTCCTTCAAACAATTTAGAATATGTATAAATCTACATGTAACGTCATACATTACATTTTGATTTATTATCCTACCCCTAATATAAAATCCCATAGGCTTAACATTGACTTTCCATATGCGCCCGTATGTCGCATATAGATAAAAAATCGCTCCTAGGAGCGTACAAAAAATGGACCAATCAGAGATCAGCAGCTGAAAGTAGTTCCAAGCGCCTTCAGAGCAGCAAGGAGAGCTATATGGAGGACTTCAGAAAGTTTTTATCATGTTTTTTGTTATTATCCCCACATAAAAATATCGTTCGCAGCGGGTAGGATAAAATCAAAACCTTATTCGTTTTAATCTTGTCTCCCGTATGCGACTCCTGGAGTTTTGGCTCCGGATATCACTCGGCTCCGCCTCGGGATATCATTACGCCAAACTCCAGTCATCGCATACGGGACCCCAGATTAAAACTCATCCGGTTTTACGATATTACTAGACTAGCGACTTCATCGTTGTATATAAATAGATAAAAGAGGTTGAAGATGGATATGCCTCCCTTGTGAAATTTGCTCCTTTGTACACCCTCCTTTGTACACCCCAGTTCAATGTACCCCGGGGTTTAAGCGGGGTTTTGTATGCATTTCTGTACCGAAAAACTGTCCCCTAAAGCGGAGTATCCCATTCAGCAGGGTGTCCCATTAAGCAGGGTGTCCCATTAAGCGGGGTGTCCCATTAAGCGGGGTTAAAATAAACAATTAATAGAGGGAAAAATTTCCATTCTGAGCAAATTGTCCCCTGAAGTGGGGTGCCCCCTTAAGCGGGGTGTCCCGGAAGAGGGGTTTTACTGTATTAACAATTTATATCGAAAACTACTCCCTCCCCTATAAACAATTTGCTTTGATCTGCATTGCCTTACACTAGGGGTGTGAGTCTTGATACTCTCCTTTCAGACTATCACGACTGTTGCAATATTCTTTTTCATCCATTTCATGTCTGTGAATTGGTGTGAGCCCCAAAATAAAATTCTCTGGTTCCAGACCTAACAAAGTTACATGCCTTGCCCTAGTCAATCAATAAGATTCCTGATGAGTCTGAATTGGATGAAACCTTGTCTTTCCAACCCCCCTCTGTGTTTAGAGTGTGTGGACCACATCTGAGATCCTTTTCCATGATTGGACCCTACATTGTGTGATCTTCAGCTGCTAAAAAGATTGTCACACCAACAGACCTGTTTCTTGCTTGTTTCGTGAAGGTTGTCTGGCGAAATCATCTATGAGCTGTTTGATAACCCACGAGAAGGGCAGGACTGCGTTGAGGTTGGATCCTTTGGCCCCGAACATTCGCACTAATATCTCTTGCGGTTCGCTCTGTCCGAGAGTGTCTTTGATGCTGAGGCGCGTGACTTCGGGGTCCTCGAGCATCCTCAGCCACATCATCCTCTTCCAGTCTGGTATGTCGGCATCCAGCAAGATGTCCAGGTTGTTGTTGCTGTCGGCGAAGGCGATTATCCCCGCAATCAGCCCCGCCATCTTCTTATCGATATACTCTCCGATTTTGGTTCTGGAAATGGATTTTGTTGAATACATCAATCGGGGATGCAAGGTATCATTCGAAAGAATTGAGGGGAATGAGTCTAGACAGTAGTAAAACATGTCTCAAGATAGATCAGTTATGGAGGCTCACTAACTTTTTACCTACTATATCTAAAAAACTATGATTCTGGTCGGATCCGCTTGGAGTGTCTCCCGCACATAGAGACAGAGTTAACCAGACCTAGGCCTGGAGACTGAAGAGCCCAGAGAGTGAGATTCTCGTACATAGTACTTAACTGAATCCTGCTGACTTTTTTTGCGTTTCTCTACAAAGATGTACTTCTATCCTTAAGATTAGTTTCTGGCTGTACTGAAAACATAATTTAGAACTGTACTTTTCCAATCTCCTTTCCTTGAGAGAATGCAATGAGATCACATTTCGCTGGTAGTTGATAAAATCGGTGTTACATGAAATGATAGTTTGGGAACTAATTCATAGTTTCAGGTATTGATAGCAGGGGGCGCCACTAAGCCCTCACCCACTCAAATACGACGCGACAAAGTAGCTAGTTAAGATATACAGTGTTGACACCTTTCGGTACCCTGGGCTAGGTGCAGAAAAACCCTGGCAGGTGTTTTATAGACAAGGTGATGCATATAGCGGTTGGGTTGAAACGATCACTGATAATCTAAGACCCATTTGGATATAGTTATAGCTAGGTCTTTGTTTGTTTGTTTGTTTGTTTAACTCCAATATGTTTATTTAACGCCCAATATGTTCTATTGGGTTTGATCAAATCTATGAGATGAATGTAGGTAGAAATCCCATCCCTACACATTTACCGAGATGAGAGTTCTTTTACTTCCCACACCACATAGACATGGTATGAGAAGGATTGGCCTTTGATATAGCAGTAAATCTACCACTGAGGGGGGTAAAGGAGAAAAGTGGCTGTAGTGGGACCCGAATCAACAAAGTCCTATAACCTTGGGATTACAAGTCCAGTGCTCTTTACCACTGAGCTAACTCCCCACCCCGGTCGCTTTAGTTATGCTTGCGTGCAAGCATATCCGGTCTGTACCACGAGGAGGCGAGGCGACCAAGAGGGTGAACAGATCGGAAACAGACACTACCTTATAACACCTCGGGTGATCGGATGCTGCTGCTGTTTGGCGGGGGTTTGAACTGGGTGTGGCTGGGTTCATCCACCACTTGAGATATTGTAGGTATTTGATCATTATAAATGAAAATCGTGAAATATTGCATATCAGTAATCGTAGTTCTTGCATTCCCAAATATCATAATTTATAAGAGCTTCTTACTTGATGGTCAACATCTTTGTTTTGGTGATGGATCGTGCCACCTGTCCTAACCAGTTCCTCTGCTGGACTTCAAAGTTCTCCTCGCGATCTTTTTGTAGAAGGTGAACTCGCTTCTGCATGATCTTCATGAAACGGAACCCTGAAATAAGTTTACAAGGTATGTCCCTATTAGATAGCTGTCCCAGTATATTCATTTCCTATAGAAGCGAGGTACAGAAATACACACATTTTCAGTCAAAACAATCATTAACCCTTTCAGCATGGCCACATGTGGCAGAGCTATCACCATAAGGACGGGTGCTAGTGATAGTGCATATCTCTAGAGGACGAACACATTTTGGATAAAGTCATAGTTTTATATTCCATCATGTGATATCATTGGTAATCAATAATATCTCACTTCTTTTAGCTTACTAATATCAATTTTGATGTTATACCTACATTTCCTGAAGATTTCATGTATATTGATGAATCATTTCCTTGTCAAATACAATTTTATAGATCTAAGAGAAATGATGCACTGAGGCATCATTCGCTTAGGCTGGTTGATGCCTCAAGGCATCATTCTGCCTTAAAGGGTTAATAGCGAACGTTTATAGGCCTGCGTGTCCTCTAGACATACAACCGTAGAGGATCGGCCAAAGACTGGGAGGTACGACACTTAGGCCGGTTTAAGGTGTACTATAGACTTGCTCAAGTCTTTGATTATGAACATTCATTAAATGATTAAACACGATCAGAATAAAGTTCATTTTAGTATGTATCCTTCTCTGACTGGCCCATGAATCAAAGACTTGTCCACTATGAACAGAATCTCCTGTTTATGGCCCCAAGCCACTCCCTGTAACCCTGCACCTCCTCCTACCCCTCCCCCCTCCCTCCTCCAGTTCTCTGGCCACCTGTGTTGTCATGGCAATAGATTTCGCCTGCTCCTGACTGTGACCTGATTGAGATCAAAGTGAGAGGGTATCAATCTCCCATCAGCTAGCTTAACAAGTAGATCAAAGTGAGTAGCCAGGATTTGTTCGTTTGTTTTGGTAGTTTGACGTCCAATTTGTTCAATTAGACTTGAGCCGTCTATGGAGAGTGTTGGAAATAGTGCCAGAAATCCAACGCCATTACCGATCGTACCAGCCCCTGTATCCCAGCGAAGAGGGTAGCCATAGGATGCAGGGACTGGAGCCAATATCCCAGCGAAGAGGGTAGCCATAGGATGCAGGGACTGGAGCCTATATCCCAGCGAAGAGGGTAGCCATAGTGTGCAGGGACTGGAGCCAGTATCCCAGCGAAGAGGGTAGCCATAGTGTGCAGGGACTGGAGCCAGTATCCCAGCGAAGAGGGTAGCCATAGGATACAGGGACTGGAGCCTGTCTAGGTGTTCGTACAGTAGTGAGAGTTTATCATACGTAAAAGTGTCATCCAAACGGTTGCAACCAACGACAAGGTTATCGTACAGGGATAATGATTGATGGTATCATAACATTTTCAGATGCTTAAACTCATTCATATTAAGAAATATTTCCAGGGGTGGATTCTATATGTATAGGGTATCTATATAACAAATTTCATAATTATCCTGTGGGTCGTGAGAAATTTCTTTCTAAACCATCATCTTGAGTTGAAAACTGCGGTCGCTGCACCACTCGGCTGCTTTTGCCAAACGTACTGCAGTGCTCACCGACTCTGTGAGCATCACAGATTGGGTGGTTGTCATAACCATAGAACATCATGTATACTTCTATGCTCTTTCTATGAGACCCCTTCCGAACGACCGTTTTGGCGCAAATCTCCCATGGTGCACTATGACCGGATCTATAGGGCACCTGCCATCTTTTGTCGTCCAAACTGTCGTACATTCATCGGGCGATCTTAAACTATCGTTAACACCTACGATTCTCATTACTAAAGAGAACCCCCCCAGGGACCCGTTTTTTAGACGCTATTATCGTTAATAGCGATTATTAAAGATTCAAGACGTTTTCAAGATAAATTCAACTACCATTGGCCCCAATGGTTCAATAATTGTCGCCAAATGTATGATAATTACAAAACGGTCGCTATTAACGATTATAGCGGGTCCCAGGTCTACCAGGCTGACATAAAATGTAACATCACCACACTCAAAACTATTGCCCATATTATACTGGAAAACTCTATATGTGACACGTTTGAGGCATTAACTGACTTCACTCACCTCTGAAATCTTCCAGTTTGATGAGCTGGTTCAGTTTTGTGATCCGGGAAGTGCTTGCATTGCTTTTGCCTTCGTCCTTCAGCTTTGACATGGCGAGGGTGTTGCAGGATTCAAAGATGGACTCAAAGTCCATGCTGCAAGAGAAGAATTACGCCATGAGGAATTGGTATCGTTGAGGACAATCTTAAGACTGTTACACACTGTATGATTTAGGAAAACTAAAACCATTAAAAATGAGAAACATTCATAACTTGTCTATCTTAATTTCTTATTATTGTGTTACTTTATTATTTGAAGAGAGAAATATGACTCGAAACAGGAAATGCCACTTTGATATTGCAGTGCTCCTAATGCATAGGAAATGTCCGAATTCCGTCATTTGTCGGCAAACTTGCACCCCTGTTAAAGGGCTGGTTCCACTAACAGGATGGATTTGCCGTGCTATATCTTGGTATGTCTTGTAGTGTCTTACTGTGTCGCGATGTGTCGTACCTCCGTTGTCACAAAACGTAGCGCGCAATGTCGTGTGTCCAATTTGGTGCTCCACCACTGCGACACCTCAAGACACATCGCGACAAAAAGGCATGCGATCATTCAATCCTAGCCCGATCTAGCAAGACAACCAAATCGGGCCGAATCTTGCTATATCGTGTGTGTTAGTGGAATCACCACTTTAATCGTAAGCTAGTCTTTACGTCTCTTAGGCGAATTTGCACAGGGCATCGACGGTCACAGCGGGATTCATGGATGGGGGTGATGGTCATTAGCAGGAGTTAATCGTAACCATATTTTGTCTACACTGGATGACAGATTTACGATCTTCTTGGAGACTAGAGGCTTCCGATAAAAGAACAAGTACTTCACCTTAGTCTCCGGGTACCAAATCAGTGATTGTGGCTCAGTTTGTGTGGCAGGGCCATTTCCCTCACAGAAACTAATTATGCACCGATATCGGTAAGCATCACGGGGGTATTTCTTATACTCAGTTTTCACTGACAGCGGGAGGGAACTGGTTCCTTAATTCAACAGTCCCTATTACAGAACATTGGACTGCAATCTATGGGCGACAAAGGTACATGTCTACGGGGGCATTTTCAATTCTTCGGCAAAGTTATCGAAAGGGGTGCCACCCTGACCGCAACCATTTCTAGGCCTCCCTGAGCTTACGTTTGTTCTTTTGTCTCGGAGATTGAACATTTATATTCCGAAATCATACAGGTGTTATAGCCTTTTGATAAAATCAGAAATATCATGTTTAATCTGAGTCCCCCTTCACTATCTTGTATGGAGTGCTTCGAAAGAATCATTCGGCTATCACCTCGTTCATATTACTGCGCGCTCCAAACTCGATGGTGAACGGGGACACCAAACACTCATCGGTTTCTTTCTTCGTCCCTCACCTGGACTTATCTCCTCCAACTGTTCCTGGAGGCGCGATGACATCGCTCACTTTGGTTCCTAACAGATGGTCGATGTTCGGCAGCTTCCTGCGCGCGTAGAGTTCATCAATGTGGATGCACTCCCAATAGCCAAGCTGAAAAATAGATCAAAATATGCCAGGGACCGGTTTTTAGACGTGATAATCGTTGATAGCGATTATTAAAGATGTCTCAAGTTTTAAAGATAAATAGAACGATCATTGGCCCCAATGGTTCGATAATTATCGCTAAAAGTATGATAATTACAAAACGGTCGCTATTAACGATTATCACGTCTAAAAGAAGCAGTCCCAGTTTTTAGGCGGGATATTCGTTAATAACGATTATCAAAGACTCAAGATGGTTCTCAAGATAAATAACAAGATGAACAATTGGCCCCAAGGGTTCGATAATCCTTGCAAAATGTAGAAAAATTAGACTATGACTTAAAAACGGTCGCTATTAACGATAATCCAGTCTAAAAAAACAGGTCCCAGGATTCCTAGGAGGTGTTTTACAGTAGTGATGATCGTGGAAAGTGACCGTTTCCGTTGCACAGTCAAATTATCTTATTGTGCATGTATGCACAGCTATATCCAAATAGGTCTTAGACCATCAGTAATCGTTTCAATACAACAGGTCTATTCAACATCTTGTCTATAAAACACCTCCCTGGAAGTAATTTAGAATTTGTTGTGTGTACCTGAAAACCTGTGTAGCACCCTCCGGACCTCCTGGGTAGCTGCGCAATGAGGAGCACGTGCCTGTTGGCTCTGCTGCCATCCTTGTTGAGTTTCTTGTGTTCGTCGTTGATAATGTAGCGACAACAAGCGAGCAGCTCTTGATGTTCGTGGCCCGCCTGGCACTGGAGTATGAGCACACGCGTCGTGTCCTTGGATTCCCAGTAAAAGCTCCTGTCATACAATAAAAAAATTCACTGTATTACATTCATTCTTCATTTCTTTGAACAAACAATTGAATACCTCAGTAAATATAGAATCTACCTAGAAAATTTCACTTCCTAGCACCTACTGTTCTTTAATTTTATTTCAAATGAGGCAGATTATATAAGGATCAAACTTGTTTTACAGGTAGAAATATGAACGTAAAGGAGTTTTTAAAATGGACCTGTGACTCAAAAAGTCCCCCCCAAAACTGAAATCTCTTTTTTCTAAAAAGCCATGTCAAAATATTAAATACTAAAACTGTAATATATTGTATGGCCATAAAACCTTCTGTCCAAAACAGATATCATATTTCTATCTGTACTTAGTGAGCTATAAAAAGGTCAGGTCGCCTAATGACTCTACAAGCAGGTGTACTACAGTAAGCTATAGCCATAACCTAAAGACCTACTGTCCACCTGCTAATAAGTGGTTTACAAGAAAAATAAAAATTAATGAGTTTGACAAATACAGCACAATTTACACAATACACCTAGTAAATGACCATCTAGTGCCACAAGGTGACACAAAGGAAGTTACATAAGGTTATATACTAATAAAATAAAAAAAAGCACATGATAAAAGAATTATTTGAAATGCATAGGATTTATACACTGCACGAAAACCACTATTTTATTCATATATACACCTTCGCGGAAGTGCATGTATTGGCTGAATATTGACTTGTTTTCATATATATGTATATATATATACGCCCAGGCCTTATATACGGACGCGTCTTGGCTGTATTTCACACCCAGCGTATATGAGAGGAAATATCCTCTCCCCCCACCGCCTCCCGCCCATTTGTGTTGGTAGAAGTACAGGTGTCCTCAGTAGGAAGCCCTCCCCCCTACCTCCACCCGCCCACTCTCAGTGAAGCCCTCTTCACTGGATGCTTATATACGCCTACAGGTGAGGTGTATACACGCGGGGAATTGGACGACCTTGTATACGCAAAATACCTACTTATATACACCGGGCGCATTCATATGTAAAATAATGATGTTCATGCAGTGATACTCACTGTATTTGTTGAGTGAATTCTAGTTCAGTTCCAATGGCATTCAGGGGCAGAATGTCAACCTCCACAGCTATCTCTGTGGACAAGGTCTCACAGTGTTCTTTTGACAGCAGATTTGAGTGAGTGGTTACCTGAAATCATGATAACAATTTGGGTAAATTAAACAACTTTTAATATTGAACCATTTATATAAATATAGAATTTTCCGTCCGATATACAGGGATGAAAGTCGGGACTGAGAAAAACATCAGAAATTTGAAACGTTTATTAAAAAGAATCGTTTCAAACATTATTTTGGAACAGAATGTCTATGGACTGATATTTATATTCAAGTGTTTCCAGTGTATATGAAATATTGGAATTCCGTGAATGAGTCAGAATCTGCATTGAAGTACAAGAGTTTATCATATATTGGTAATTTTCTGCAGTCCAGGAAAGACTTTTTAATCTGACCGTGCTTCTAATCTAATCCACTTAACAAGGATCACGTATTACCCCTAATATAAAATCCCATAGGCTTAACATTGGGGTTCCGTATGCCACGCTGACTGGCATACAGAGTTTTATATGCCACTAGTGGCATACAGCATTATTATCACATAATATTCCAAATTCGAGGAGACAGGGTAGGATAAAATCAAAACCTGATTTGTTTTAATCTTGGCCACCTCATTCCACTACTGAAGTTTTGGCTCCGGACTTCACTCGGCTTCGCCTCATGAAGTTTGTTTGTGGGTTTGATTTAACGTCCACCTAACCATTGCAGGTTCTTACCAGACTTTCCCAAGGTTCTTTTACACCACAAGGGTGGTGATCGAATCTATATAATGAATTTAGGGAGAAATCTCACATTTACCGAGGTGATAGACATGGTATGAGAAGGATTGGCCTTTGATATAGTGGTAAATTTACCACTGCTGGGGGTGAAGGAGAAAGGTGGCTGTACACCACACCACATAGACATGGTATGAGAAGGACTGGTCTTTGATATAGTAGTAAATCTACCACTGCTGGGAATGAAGGAGACGAGTGGCTGCAGTGGGATTCAAACTTACAAAGTCCTACAACCTTGGGATTACAAGTCCAGTACCTTAATCAGTGAGCTAACTCCCCACCCCTTTGGTACAAGAGGAAAATGGGTCATCCAAGCCTGAAAATGATCTAAACCTCGAACCTGAACAAAGGTATCACAGCGGGGTCCGGTCTCGTGTAGTTTTGCACCGAGTAGGTCTGAGAGACTCTCGTGGTGCTGTTTCTTCAAGTAGGTGTTTCGGATGAATTCAACCTCTGCTGCGACACGGGTTTCATCGGCGTTCACGATCGCCTCTGGTGTTGCGCACAACAACAGCTTTTCCTTGCAGAGTTTGAAGACCTGGAAAAACAGGATAACTGTCAAATTCTATTCATGAAGTGATGTTTTTAGTTTATGCCTCATATGATGGAGCTAAAGAGCAGTACTTATATCTTTGATTTAATTCCAGGGATGCAAGTCAGGAGAAAAATTCGGAAATCGAAAGCCTTTAAAATCAAAGAAACAATTTTTGCAACAAGCTTTTGCTCTGGTTGACCCAAGCAGGTTCTGTCCAAAAAGGTTGGGAAAGTACGGAAGTGGTCAGCTTGTTTGTTTGCTGGTTTGATTTAATGTCCAGTTAACCATTGCAGGTTCTCACCAGACTTTCTCGAGGTTCTTTTACACCACGAGGGTGATGACCGAATCTATGTGATGAATTTAGGTAGAAATCTCACCCCTACACATTTACAGAGGTGAGAGTTCTTTTACTTCCCACACCACATAGACATGGTATGAGAAGGACTGGCAATCTACCACTGCTGGGAATGAAGGAGAAAAGTGGCTGCAGTGAGACTCGAACCCACAAAGTCCTACACCCTCGGGGTTACAAGTCCAGTGCCCTAACCACTGAGCGAACTTTAAGTGGGAGAAAGGCCGTCACCTTCTCCTGCTGATCGGCGTGGTCTGCTGCCTCTCCGAGCTCCTTCCACACCTGGAGGATGACGGCAGAGGATGCATCTCCATGGTAGCCGATGAATACGTCCTCTGGCAACAGAACCCTTTAAGTAAAATGGTATCTTTCAGTTACTATGGTAACAGAACCCTTTAAGTAAAATGATATCTTTTAGTTACAATGGTAACAGAAACCTTTAAATAAAAAGATATCTTTCAGTTACTATGGTAACAGAACCCTTTAAATAAATGATATCTTTCAGTTACTATGGTAACAGAACCCTTTAAGTAAAATGATATCTTTTAGTTACAATGGTAACAGAACCCTTTAAGTAAAATGATATCTTTCAGTTACTATGGTAACAGAACCCTTTAAGTAAAATGATATCTTTTAGTTACAATGGTAACAGAACCCTTTAAGTAAAATGATATCTTTCAGTTACTATGGTAACAGAACCCTTTAAATAAAATGATATCTTTCAGTTACTATGGTAACAGAACCCTTTAAGTAAAATGATATCTTTCAGTTACTATGGTAACAGAACCCTTTAAGTAAAATGATATCTTTTAGTTACTCTGACTCATGGTACAACAGCAACCAAATACAACATGACTGGTTCTTGACTAATTCCTAGAACATAATTGTGAACCATTCGTCTTCTTTAAATCTTACACAGAAACGAATCTGTCCTACTTCTAAGTACAACTCTTCTGCGAGATATCCATTTTTATGCATATTCAGAAATTAAATGTTTGTCATATTTCCTGGAACATTATTAACCACACCTATGACTTAAAAGTTAAATTTATTACGAACATCTTACCCTGTGCCCTTTTGTGTCATAGGCCGAGAGCTGAAGCTCATCTTCCCAAAATCTCTCGCCCAGTTGTCGAGAGCCTGAGACATTTGTTTTTGGTGCAGTGTTAGGATGGTCTCTGTCGAAAGGAGATGCTTCTCGAATCGGTTGATGAGGGGGATGGGGAACCGTTGGTAGACTCGCGTGCGCTCCTCAATCACTATTAACCTAAAGCAAAGTCCAAATTTGTTTTTAAAATTAGCACCATTTTTTATTGTCATACATCTCAATTTATACATACATCATGGCAGCTCTTCAGTGGAGATCTATATATCAAGTAACTATGACCTACATTGCTACACAGTTAGATATTCTTTAATTTTTGTTCTCTATACCATCAGAATGTGAATAAAATTCTTAAATCACAAAAATAAAAGGATTGAAACATGGAAATCCTAGGAGAGCATATACTTATAGATATATAAATACTAAAGAAGAAACCAACAAGTTTTGGTCAAAGTCTTTGTTCTCCACAAGCTTGATGCGGAGTGATATGAACTAGGCAACAGACGAGTGAATATCACGCAGCATTCAAATGAGTTGCAGAATGACTGAGGGGAGTAGGGAGGGAATAGGGAAGGGCCTGCATTGATTGGATATTTTAAGCCCTACTCTTCTGTGAACTCAGCAGGTCATGGCTCAATGCACACATATATTTAGCTGCCTGAGGGCAATTTCGTTTGGCAATCAACAATTCTCTGAGTACATAGGAAACGTTTTCAGATAGCTCATGGTGATAGCTTCATGGATGAGTGCACACAGACCTGCCTGCATGCTCCCTAGCCATGTGGGGGACAAAACTGTGTTTCTATATACAGCAATAAAGTAGGTCAAGCCAATATCTGGTGGTAAATGATATTACAAATAATTTTACAAACCAATATCATTTGACTGGGTCTTGACTGATTCCTACAACAAAGTTATGAACCATTTTGACTTCTATTTGTGTGTAAATATCCTGAATAAAACATCCACTCGTACACCTGCTGCCTCCCCCCTCACATTGTAAGATTTAGAAGAAATACATGAATAGCACATCAAATATGTATTTTACCTAAATAATGACACTTCCTAGAGTGTAAGCAACTGTCAGTGCCACTTATGGAGATGGTAAATGTTACACTAATGCTCACTATAAATTAATATTGAGTAAACATCTGTTTGAGTATGCCCATTTCACTGAAAATCCCCCCCACTTTCAACAAATACTTGGATATCTCTGTAAATATAGAATCTACTTAGAAAATTCCACTTCCTAGCACCCACTGTTTTTTATTCTCTTTCAAATGAGGCATATCATATTCTGATTCAACCAGTCTAAGTGGTAGAAATATGTCCATAAAGGAGTTCTTAAAAATGGACCTGTAACTACCAAAGTCCCCCCCAAACTGAATTCAGTTTTTTTTTAAATCCATTCCAAAATACTAAATTTTAAAAACTGTGAGGCATTAAATACCACCATAAAACCTGTCCAAAACAGAAATCATATTCCTATCTGTACTTAGTGAGCTATAAAAAGCAAAAATATGGTCAGGTCACCTAATGACTTTACAAGCATGTGTACTACAGTAGGCTATAGCCATAACCTAAAGACCAACTGTCCACCTGCTAATAACAATTCTCATTTCAGATATAGTCTTACTTGAAGTTTTTGTGAACTTTGCATTTCATCCTCTGTGACCCAAGACCCACAGTAACCAACATGTCGTCTCCAAGCGGCGTGTAGTACTGAGAAAAACACAGAGAAATACTGAGTAATAGCACTGAGAAATATTGACGACGGTAATCAATAGACCAACAAAATATGCAAAAGAAATGGGCAACACATAGGTAAAATACAGAAGTAGGTAAATTCCATCTTTCAAAGACAATACAGAAAGCTAAATTACCAATTCATTTTATATAAATCCATCATGACTAGATTGTTCAGGGATGTCAGTTGGGGTCAGGGAAAAAAGTGGACATATTTTACATGTGGAATTTTCTGCCTCAGAGAGCCTGGAAAACTTGGATAATATGTCATTGACTGTCATGGCATGTGGCTGAGGGGAGGTCCAAACTAGTGTTTTATTGGAGTGGAATGTAGTTCAATATTTGTTTGACGCAAGGGAAAGCAATTGTAGGAGACTTTATTAGAGGGAAACTATGTTCCGGTGAGCAAAAGTTCAAAGTTACGAGGTGAAGACCGGAAAAACTACTGCCAAAGGCGTCACCGAGTAACTTTGACTTTTGCTTACCAGTACTTGATTTCCCTATTCCAATATACCTTCAAATATCAATAAAAATGGTTATTTCTTTACTTATGATAACCCCAAGAAAAATGGCCGCCCTTATCAAGTAACTGCAACAGCTATGTTTTCGTCCTGGTGCTCTTTATATCACGTGGTCAGCCCGGGACAAAAACATCAGCCCGGGATGAAAACGTCAGCTTCGCTACATAACTCATAATTACTGCACCCCTAGCAGCTTAATATGGGTATATAGGAATAATGGTTACCAACTCTACCGCCATACGTATAGGTCATTTTTATAAATATGACTTTATCGAGGACTAACCTGGTTGAGAGCGTCATACAAACTCTCATATACTGGTTCAAGGTTGAGCAGAACTGCTGTTTTTCCTTCCTCCATACACATCTTGATCCGGTTGATGTTGCGACACACCTGAAAAAAATATACTTCGTGCATAAATTAAGGACAGCAACATGAAAAACAAAAAGCCAGATTCCATTGACCGACTAAAATGGCACCGATTCTCTATATGTCTGTCGGTAGTGGCCACCAACTGCATTTGGTATTATATACAGTATCATATATATTTCTTATCCATGGTTTACAAAGTCCTCATTAAAAATGTATAGGGCCACAATAAACCACTACTTGTTGTTTATTGGTGGTCGTAAACCAAACGCATCATTTACGGTTTTTCCAAACCCATTATCAAATTTTTAGGATATAATAGAAACTGTCTTTTCTAGTCTGCTTGTACGATTATGACAGATATATTACAATATTTCAGAGATTTTCTGGTTAGATTGGTGACTCGGAGGAAACGGCGCTTTAGTCTATTAAGGGTGTGCTCCACCGAGCCGACAGTAGAGCAACGAATGAGCACTGCATAGCCATTGGTTATAGGAGGCAGAACCATTATTAGTTCATGAAGCAGTCACTAGGTGGCTACCATTATGGCAGACCACAATGTTATGGATCGTCCACGATGTTGTATATTGTTGGGTAGATCATATTGTACAATGGTCGTATGGTTCCAAATTTATGTAACAGACCCCTGATGCCTGGAAACGGTCGTTATTGGCGATTGTCTTGACTGAAAAACACCCCCCATGGAAACAATCGTTATTAGCGATTGTCGTGACTGAAAAACATCCCCAGGGTTATTAAACGCCCCTGGTATGGGGAGAAATATTGCTTTAAATTGGGAGCCAAAGTGAACCCGCTGATACCAGAGATACCCGTTTACAAAACACCATTTCCGGATATAGGTGCTCAGTACTTTGACTATGTAGGTTCAAGATTATGTGTGATTCTCCAATCTTTTAGATCCATATTTTTGATTAACTTAACAACTGTCATCGTAGCTTCAAGACAGACCTATTCAGATAAAATAGTATTCAACTATACTTCATAAGTAACAAACGAGACCAAAAACAAAAGTCTAGCCTCAAACCCTCATAGATTTAGCACTAAGCCTCATTCTTACTGGCCACCGGAAATGGTGTTTTGTAAACGGGTATCTGTGGTTTCAGCGGGTTCACTTTGGCTCCCTATAGAATCATACACCGCTTACCTTAGAGAATTCCAGATCTTTGGGGAAGCTGCTGCCTAAGATAATGACAGCGTCCTTGATGGCGGGAAAGTGCTCCTGAAGGATGGAGAGCGCGCGCTGGTTCTCAGTCAACAGCAGCAAGTAGCGATTCTCACTGAAACGCAATTCAAAATTACTGTAATACCAGAATATGTATAACTGTACAACTCCACGCAGCTTATGCATATATTATAAGTCACTTCCCATTGTTACTAGGCAAGTATCCCTGGAGTCGTTAGGAGGGGGCGTGGCCTATTGACTATTATCTCACCCCAGGTACAAGTTTGCCCATAGGAATAACATTAGAAAAAAATACTCAACGATCACCCCTGTAAAGTAACAATACTAAGCCACAGCCATGGCAGAGTGAATTTGAGATGACGTAATATGGATTTACTAGGTCTATTCTAATTCTTGTGAAATTTTGATAATATTTAATGTCATAAAAAGGGGTGAGATAAATCCAGACCAGAATGGGCCATGATCATCACTCGGCTTTGCTTCGATGATGATTGCGGCCCATCCAAACTTGTGGAGTATTGTCTATTTATACGATGCTCAATACAACAAGAGCTAAGTGTGCATAGTCAAATAGAATCATTGGCCTTTAAAAGGCCAAATAAGCAGGTGGACGCATTTAAAACTACAAGTAGCTTAACACATGTTTAAAATTATGGAATGAAAATATTTTGATATCTTAATTCTAACTGAGGGGAGGGGGAACAAATAGGGAGGGAGGGGAGGGGAGGGGAGGGGAGGGGAGGGGAGGGGAGGGGAGGGGAGGGGAGGGGAGGGGAGGGGAGGGGAGGGGAGGGGAGGGGAGGGGGGGAGAGAGTCCATGAATAGGGAAGGGCCTGCATTGATTGGATATTTAAAACCCTGCTCCTCTGTGAACTCAGATCAGTTCATGAATCAGTGCACACATATATTTAGATACCTGTAGGGGATTCAAATGGCATTCACTAATGCCATACCTATATATAGATCGTTTTGCTTCATGGTGATCCTTCATGGATGAGTGCACACAGACCTGTCTGCATACTCCCTAGCTATGTGGGCGACACAACTTTGTTTCTATGTACACCAATAAAGTAGGTCAAACCAATATCTGGTGGTAAATGACATTACAAATGATTTTACAATACAATATCATTTGACTAGGTCTTGACTGATTTCTACAACAAAGTTATGAACCATTTTGTCTTCTGTTTATGTGCAAATATGCTGAATAAACCATCCTCTCATACACCTCATGCCTCCCCCCCCCTCCTAATATGAGATTTGGCAAAAATACATGAATAGCACATCAAATATACATTTCACCTAAATAATGACACTTCCTAGAGTGTAAGCAACTGTCAGTGCCACATAGAGATGGTAAATGTTACACCAATGCTCACTGTAAATCAATATTGAGTAAACATCTGTTTGAGCATGCCAATTTCACCCAAAATCCCCCCACTTTCAACAAATACTTGAATATCTCTGTAAGTATAGAATCTACTTAGAAAATTCCACTTCCTAGCACCTACTGTTTTTTATTCTCTTTCAAATGAGGCATATCATATTCTGATTCAACCAGTTTAAGGGGTAGGAATATGTCCATAAAGGAGTTCTTAAAAATGGACCTGTGACTACAGAAGTCCCCCCCAAACTGAATTCACTATTCTTTTTAAAATCCATGCCAAAATACTAAATATCAAAACTGTAAGGCATTGTACCACTATAAAACCTTCTTTCCAAAACAGAAATCATATTCCTATCTGTACCTAGTTAGCTATAAAAAGCAAAAATGTGGTCAGGTCATCTAGTGACTTTACAAGCATGTGTACTACAGTAGGCTATAGCCATAACCTAAAGACCAACAGTCCACCTGCTAATTTTGTCAATAATTCTATTAATGCGTTATGGTTGGGATTCAGTCACTTTGCCTTTGTGAATCTACAGAGCAAGACGTGTTAGACATTTAATTTAAATTTTTTAATTTAGGTCTTAAGTTACCCGGTTCTGTCTACTGTAATACTAGGGTATCTTCGATTCTGTATTCCCGTAATAAAACGCCTTATGGTCTGGTGAATTTGTCTGGTTATACATTTCACTATATTCGGGACCTAAAATAGTTTATACATATATATTTATGGGTCGTGCCCAGTATAGTAGCATAATTTATAACTGCTGACAGACACAAAAATACAAAGTTACGTCAAAGTCTTTCAAAAAGATGGATATAAGCGTAATTTTTAAATAATATTTTTTTCATTTTCTTTCTTCAAAATTTTCTTTATTTGGTACTTGTTATTTGTTTTATAATTCGTACTTTAAGGTTGAGTACAATATTATAACTATAATAACCAATGAAAGATGGCAACATGTCATAAGTTATTAATAGGAATAGTCAAGTCTTGTAATCTCCAGAGTATACACAACAGGGCACTATTACAGTTCTTATGAATGATTAATAAAAAAACGTAATTGGCATAGATTCGTAATTGAGTAAAAATGTATAGACATGCGATTGGCGAGCCAAAAATATGTTTCGCCGCACACCCCACTGGGAAAGCGGAGCTTGTCCGGTAGTCACAAAACTTTTTTGATCTCTATAAGATTTGTAATTGATACCTACTATTTCACGCTGCCTTTGGTCAAGGCTGCTCCTATCAGTCCAGTTGGACTGTTCTCAATGGTCATTCGTAGGTCCTATGGAATAGAAACACAAAGACTCGTGTAATTTTTTGTTTCAGACTCCTTCTGAGAAATCTACTTTCTGTAAGCAACAAATATTCCATGAAACTGAAAATTAAGTTTCTTCTTGACATCTACATGTATGATTCAGAAGGTAAAGAATAGCATATTATCTCACCCCTGGAATAATGTCCATAGGCTTAACATTGGGAACTCATTCTCCATGCCCCTTTGGGTATTGCGGTACGTTCTCCATGGTCTATATCCTGTGTGTTGTCCATTATTTTAGCATGTACAGGGGTGAGATAAATACAGAAAGCAACTCGTTTTGGTCAAAGAAGTCATTCTCCCACTCGTTTGAACGTTACGTGATATTCACTTGGCTTTTGCCTTATTCATATCACTCCGCATCAAACATGTGGAGAACGACGACTTTGACCAAAACTTGTTGGTTTCTTCTTTAATATATCATGGTTATTATGGAAAGATAATGACAATGTGCTGTTCATTACTTAAGAGATATTGAACCCTGGACCCATGCTTACCATAAGATATACACCCCCGGTATTTTCCCCCATAGACTTAACATTTGGAACTTGTACTCCATGCCCATGAAGTATTTAGAAAATATACTCAATGAGGGATTACGTCACAAATGTGAGCCAATTAGTCAATGTGAGGAGTGAGATAAATTAAAAAACCTATTCAAGTTTACGGTCAGAGCTCGATTGCATCTCATGCAGTTTCGCCTTGTTTGTTCGTCAAATTCAATGGGATACGAGCTCTGACCGTAAACTTTCATAGGTTTCCTCTATATCATGGGATCTGTAAAAAAACATTCCATACGTAACTGACCTGAAGGTTGAAGAATTTCAAGGGGTTAAAGTCCTTGAGGCCCCCGAAATTGCGAAGAATCGCGTGAGCAATCTGCATGTCTGTGGGTTCTCCATGCTCAGCAAATGCATACAACATTTTCACAAGACTAGAGAATAGAAAACAAAACATGATCAGGTACATTTCTAAAAATATGTTTCATGGAAGTTACATTTATCATGATGGCAATAGATATGTTGATCTCAACAAAATGTGAATTATTAGATATGGATATGAACTTATACCCGTGTAAGGAGACGGTTACACAGCCATCAAATCATGTAGAGTAAATCAACTGTGTTTTCAGATAGAAAGCTATATTATTACAAAATGAGTACCTTTTTACATAGTGTGTATTACCATATATTCCCACATTTCGCGTATAAGACGCACCCTGAGTTTGGGAGAATGCTATAGGATGCACCAGGTATTTGGTCTTATACGCCCGAATTTACAGTAATTCACAAGGAGTTTGTCATAGTAGTAACAGATATGTTTAGTTTGGGTTCATACATGTAAGTCACTGAACGGCGGAGGCACGGTGGTATGCCGGTGTGATGCGAAAATTTTTTACCCTGCGAAAATCTTGTTTTATCGACCACTCAATATGCGCATGCATCTGTACACGCTCTTCCGGTCAGATATCACAGACTATTGGACGTACTAGTTTTACACTATGGAAGTTAGTTGGAAATATGTTTTATTTCTCCTAAATTAGGCTCTTAAATGTCATAAAATTATGTAATTACATTCATTATGACATTCTTAATTTCGGCAAATTGAACTACAACTCCTGACAGAGATTACGCTAAATCCTGACAATCTAGGGAATCGAGCACCGATGAATTTCTCACTCTCCAATCATGGACTACAACACTGCGCATGTTCGCGCATGCACACAAGATCCTAGTGGGTGATAAAACAAAATTTTCACAGGGTAACCAATAATTTCATCACACCGGCAAGACCACGGAGAGACCACATTGACTTGTGGCTACCTCAACTCAATGCAGTGTGCCATAAGTCAATGGCCTAATTTGGGCAGAGCGGAGAAAAGCCATAAAAATGAAATAAAAGTTCCACGTTCAGTTACAGTTTGGGCAAAATTGGCTGTCGGGACTGTCGGGGTGATGGTGTAAATATAGCATTAAACTACAAACTTTCGACACAGATCTAATTCTGTGGCCCATGTGAAGAGCAGATACACACCTGTAGAAATCCCTCAGACCGAAGTACTCGCGGAAGGTCTTGCTCTCCAGGATATCATTGTAGAGTCTGTGATACCCATCCGCCATCAAAGGGAGGATGTCCCGGAGACGATGACTTATCTTATCATCAGCGGAGCAGATACTCCTTCAAATAAAACACAACAAAGCATTGCATTGCCTATTCTTTACTAGGAGCAAATAGTATGTTCATTATTGATGAATGAGCGTGCAATTATAAATGAATAACAACAGTTAAAAGGCTTGGGCTACATTCAGTCTATGGATAGTTTTTGTAACCCACTTGCACTCAGTCAACTTGCCATTTCTGCAACTACCTGAGTCTAGGATCCAAACATATCAAGCACCAGTAAGTCAACGAGTTATTTCGGTATCGAGTGATTGGTATTTATCAGCTGGGCATGCCTCTAAGTGCCTGAGACACTGTCTCCCTGCTCTGATAGTTTTCCTGCATTATGCTGGAAGTCTGTATGTATGTGGAAGTATGTGATTACTCTAACCCCTATAGGCGATGTATATAGAGCGTGCAAGCACGCGTTAATAATACATGAGCTAAGTGTGCATTTAAAATAGCCAGTCACAGGAGATTTGGGTTTGTCAACCCTGGTCTTAGGCGGGCCATGCTGGCCTTTGACCTTATCCCCTGGCTCATCCGCCATTTTGGTGACCTAGTTAACAAGGGCTGAATCGAAACCCGGTAAATGTCAAGATTTCAAAAGCCACCCATTTTACAGAAGGAGCGTAATGCTTTTAGGGGAGATGAAGAAATTGCTTCTCAAATCGTATTATCCCCTAGAAATCAGGTCTCAAAACGGGACAGAAACGAGTAAATGCAGAGTGGTTTTAACATGAGAAAGCCAATGCTAGTACCCTGCGAGCGCTACATCTCTATAAGCCCTATTGAGGTATCCCATAATTCAGTCTGTTTACAAGTTCCGGTGTTCGCCGGTTGCCGACGTTGTATGGTGATAGACCCTTGAACCGTAACCCACAATTATTGCAGTTTAACGGCTCTTATAAATCTTCAAATTGGAAATCCAATGCCATTTGGAAATTTCAGTTATTTCTACTTGTAAATCCGAAATTATATTCAGTTTCTCCAAATATAAATGGGAAAACTGTGGTTCATGTGTTCATAGTGTGCCCAATCAGTCGTGAGCGGAACTTTTACTTACCCGGGGCAATAATCGGGAGTTTAGTAACCTCTGGAGGGTCAATTGACCTCCGACTGCCCAGTATGAAGAAGTAGACTTATAAATACATGCTTCAAATATGAATAGCGGTGAGAGGATTTTACACAATTAAGATTATGATCATACATGGATTCTTATCTTCGAAGAAGAAATGCAATTTATAAGCAATAGCTCACTTGGCAGTTTCCTTCAAGTCATTCACATTTGGTGTGCCTCTTCGTACCATCAGACTGCGGTTGCTCTTTGCAGAATCGAGGGCCCAGTTGGACAGACCTATGAAGCCCACCTTCTTGTGAGGTTCTGGTTTTTCATCGCCCCAACAGCCATCGTCGAGCAGGTGGTGAAGTGTCTGCAACATCATCAAAATTGAAGAATTAAAATACAATGGCTAGCCATATGGTGAGATATTCTACAAGTTTCAAGGATTTTTGTTGGTTTGTTTGTTTGATTTAACGTCCAGTTAACCATTACAGGTTCTTATCAGACTTTCTCAAGGTTCTTTTACACCATCTATGAGATGAATTTAGGTAGAAATCTCACCACTACACATTTACCGAGGTGAGACTTCTTTTACTTCCCACACCACATAGACATGCTCTGCATGAAAACCACCATTTTACATACGAATGCGCCCGGCATATATAAGTATGACTTTTGCGTATATAAGGTTGTCCTTTTCCCCGTGTATATTACACCTCATCTGTAGGCGGATATAAGCGTCCAGTGAAGAGGACTTCACTGAGAGCGAGCGGGGGGAGGTGGGGGAGGGGGGCGGGGGGAGGGCTTCTTACTGAGGACACCTTTACTTCTGCCAACACAAAGGGGCGGGAGGCAGAGGGGGGAGAGGATATTTCCTCTCATATACGCCGGGTGTGAAATACAGCCAAGATGCGTCCGTATATAAGGCCTGGGCGTATATATATATGAAAAAAAGTCAATATTCAGCCACTACATGCACTTCCGCGATGGCATATTTATGAATAAAATAGTGGTTTTCGTGCAGTGATGGTATAAGTTTCAAGGATCAGTTACCCAAGTACCATCTCAGGCCTTGTCCATATTAACAAATCTAGTTATTCTAGTAGGGGGTCATTTTATCTGCTCCATAATCATTTTCATCCAGACAGTCATTTTGAGGTGCCACGTGTCTATATTCGTACCGAAGAAATATTTTCATGGATGTTTGTTCCATTTTTGGCTGCCATTTTGAATTTTGGCTTATAACTGAAATTCCCCACACTTCACCCTGATCCGACTCGGATAGAAAAAACTGTCTTGGAAACAATTCTCCAAAAAGGTGTTGCGACGTATCATCCTAGTTTATAAGACTTCTTCAATCAGTTATCATTAGACATAGTTGACCTTTGTAAAATATTTCTGAAGGTTAAGCATTATTTCCTTAAACTGACCTTCAAAGGCATTTTTGGTGAGTCTTCTGCCAACCCCACTTCATCCAATACAACTGCTGCGACGAATTTGTCGATGTCTTTTTGTTTCTGCATCTCCGAACAGTTTTCGTGGACTCCACCGATTCCTTCTGCTGTGGAGTGTGCACTGCACTGGTAGGCTGCCATTCGAACCTAAGAGAAAAAAAAGAAAGCATTTCTTCTGTATACAGGAATGAAAGTCGGGACCAGGCGAAAAGTCCATAGACCGCATTAGTCCTGACGTCATCATTGGGATTTCCCACCTACCACGTGGCATTTTGGTGCCAAACAAGTCTAAACTCTGCGAAGCACTGCATACACGATGTATCGGCGTCCGTCTCCTGTTGTCAATGAACAAATGTTTTCTGTTATAAATGAGCAAAGATAAAGAAAGTTGAGAATGTATTTAGCAGGAAATATATTTTTTAGCTGAGCTATGACTGGCAGAATAATAAGTTGGCTGGTAAGACTAAAATCAGACCCATGTTTGATTTCATAATAATTGTGCCAACCTTGTACCATCAAGTTTCAATAACTGTCAAGTTACTCTTCAAATATTTGAAAGTGTGACAACACTAACAACTATAGTCAGGAGAAAGTTATTATGTTGGTACATTTGTTTCAATGCCATAGAACAGTTATATATTCTGCAGAACTAGATACTTCGAGATGTTTTCGTTCGCCGATCACTGCACTCAGTGAAGGCATATCCCAATGTTTGGCACCAGAACGTAGGGAAACCCCGCTCTCGGCAGGTCAAATGACGTCACACTAATGCGGTCTATAATATGTTAAATCACTTCCCTTGAAAAGTACCTGCAGTTACTTTGTGTGCAAAGGAGACTAAAGGGCCACTTCCACCAACACAAAAGATATAGAGAGATCTGTCGATATTTGGTTATTTTGATAAGTCTTGCTAGGTTTTGAATAATCACATGAATATTTGTAGCGAAGCATTGGTCTGGTTAAGCACCTTTGCTGCATTCTTGTCACATTATGATTATGTCAGTCTGCAGCGATATGTCGGCAATAGATCTTGAAGCATCCGGTGGTGGAGCACCAAAATATATGCGATATCGCGAAAAAGTACATATATGATCACATGTGACGTGTCGCAACAAAGGAGGTACAACATATCGTGACAATGTAAGATGTAACAAGATATAACATGGCAAATGCATCGTGTTGGTGGAATCAGCACTTTAAAAAGAGATTCTATTGCAATATGGTGGGATTGTTTGTTGGTTTGATTTAACGTCCAGTTAACCATTAGAGGTTCTCACCAGACTTTCTCAAGGTTCTTTTACACCACATGGGTGGTGATCGAATCTATGTGATGAATTCAGTTAGAGATCCCACCCCTACACATTTACCACGGTGAGAGTTCTTTTACTCCGCACACCACATAGACATGGTATGAGAAGGATGGCCTTTGATCTAGCAGTAAATCTACCACTGCTGGGGGTGGGACTCGAACCCACAAAGGCTTACAACCTTGGGGTTACAAGTCTGGTGCTCTAACCACTGAGCTAACTCCATATGGTGGGAAAACCCCTCCTTGTCAGTGTTACTAGAGTAGACTGGCTTCATTCTAGTATTTTTCAATCAAAATGAATGATTTCCTTATTTATCATCAGGGTTGGGCAGTATGGGTAGTATGGGTAGTAACGAGGCATTTATTTGAACATATGTTCTTAGTGAATCGTACAGAGTAACCAACATTGCAGACGTCTAAACAAGGACAGGCTTTGGATTGGCTGTGATGAAAAACTTGAGTGTTTTTTCATATGAAAGCATCATTGTGATAAGAGTAAAATTAATATTTTTTCGTCCGTTATACCCTAAAAAATCGTGCCGTTTTTTAGGGGAGAAATCGGCCTTTTTTAAACCTATTTTTTAAATAAAAAATCAAAAAAATCGCGCAATAACAAAAAAAATTCTTGTGGTCGTGAGTGATAGAGGTAGACGCTAACGCCTCGTCTTCTACCATATTTGTGACAAGAGCTTTACCATTTATTTAGGTATTGCATTTAGAAACACACACATACGCGCAATTGCATTTGACATATGTTACATCGCATCCATTGTACTATTGGATCTTTAATGAGTCGAATAAAAAAGGGTTCCTCCGATATCTAGTAGGAAACATGGTGAATTAAAGCGAGAGACAATACACCAATAACAGCGACCGGTTTTTTAAGACGAGATAATCGTTAATAGCGATTATTAAAGATATCTTGAGTTCTCAAGATAAATACAACGACCATTTGCTCCAATGGTTTGATAATTATCGCTAAATGTATGATGATTACAAAACGGTCGCTATTAACGATCATCGCGTCTAAAAAACCGGTCCCAGGTCAACACTCACCTCTTTAAAGTGTTTGAAGAAGTTGGAGTTGGATCGTGTCCCTCTCATGGCATCTTCGAGAACCTGTCGGGCAAGTGATTTGGAGCTGCCCGGCTTGCCGACGATGAAGAGGGGGATTCTCATCTCCAGGCACACCACCATCATGAAGATGTTCTCCTTCAGAGCTTCGTTCAGTGCGATGTTACGCTCCAGATTCAGTTCATGTACAATCTTCGTCTGACATCTGTCAAAACGTTCAACCAGTTTGAACAATTCATATACAGTAGAACCCCGCCTAACGGACACCCCGCGTAAGTGGACACTTTTGCCCGGAACGGAGGGTGTCCGTTTACGGGGGGTTATAAACAAGAGCTAAGTGTGCATTTTCAAATAGAATAATTTGCCTTTAAAAAGCCAAATACGCAAGTGGACGCATTTAAAACTCACTACAAGTAGCTTAACACATGTTTAAAATTGTTGACTGAAAATATTTTGATATCTTAATTCTAACGAAGGGAGGGAGGGAGGGAGGGAGGGAGGGAGGGAGGGAGGGAGGGAGGGAGGGAGGGAGGGAGGGAGGGAGGGAGGGAGGCAGGGAGGCAGGGAGGGAGGCAGGGAATCAATGAATAGGGAAGGACCTGCATTGATTGGCTATTTAAAGCCCTACTCCTCTGTGAACTAAGTAGTTCATGGGTCAGTGCACACATATATTTAGCTACCTGTAGGGGATTCAATTGGAAATCAGCAATGCGTACATACAAAACGATTTTGCCTCATGGATGAGTGCACACAGACCTGTATGCATGCTGCCTGCCCATGTGGTCCAACAAAAACTTTGTTCCTGTATACACCAACAAGAGCTAAGAGTGCATTTTAAAATAGGAATATTGGCCTTTAAAGGCCAAATTAGCAGGTGGACGCATTTAGAACTCAATACAAGGTCCACCAATAATTAATTACTATGAGATCAAGGAAGCCCCCCAGGAGTTGGAAGGAATTGGAGGTATAGGGGAGGGGGAAAGAGAGGTGTTGGGTTACCATAGGAGAAACTTATACAAGTTTTGTGCATAGCTTACAAGTCTTTGATTACTGGGCCTGTCAGGTGTTTGGGGAAGTTCATAAAGTATGTTTTGTCACGGGGCGTTGCAAGGTTCGAGCTCCTTTCCCCACCACGTAGCGACCACGGAATAGAGAGAAGCGGGAAGCGGACCGCGGAAGTTCATAAAGTAGTTTGTCTTTTTTAAATCAATGTCAAAATACTAAATAATAAAACTAGGATATTGCATTACCATAAAACTTGTCCAGAAAAAAAGGAATCATACACCTATCTGTACTTAGTCATGGCTCCATCTAGTGTTGGTTAAACATACTACAGGCTCCATGTTCAAAGTGAGGCTGAGCTTCAACCAGATAGTTAGTGTTCTTATAAGGATATATGTATAGGGCATGTGCCAATATGCTTGGAGAGTGACTGGAACTAGAGTCCCCTGGGGTAACATGACCGCACTAAAATTCAAAGATGGCTGATACCCCCCCCCCCCCCCCATGCTCTGAAATTAGGCAAAAATACATGAATATCATGCCAAATACAAGTTTAACCTAAATAATGACACTTCCTAGAGGGTAAGTAACTGTCAGTGCCACTTATGGAGATGGTAAATGTTACACCAATGCTCACTGCAAATCATTATTGAGTAAACATCTGCTGGGTATGCTCATTTCACTCAACCCCCCCCCCCCCCCCCCCCACTTTCAACAAATACTTGAATATCTCAGTAAATATAGGATCTACCTTGAAAATTCCACTTCCTAGCACCTACTGTTTTTCATTCTCTTTCTAATGAGGCATTTCATATTATGATTGAGCCAGTTTGAGGGGTAGAAATATGTGCATAAAGGAGTTCTTAAAAATGGACCTGTGACTACAGAAGTCCCCCCAAACTGAATCCACTATTTTTTTTTTAATCCATGCCAAAATACTAAATATCAAAACTGTAAGGCATTGTACCACCATAAAACCTTCTGTCCAAAACAGAAATCATATTCCTATCTGTACTTAGTTATCTATAAAAGGTAAAAATGTGGTCAGGTTACTTAGTGACTTTACAAGCAGTTGTACTACAGTAGGCTATAGCCATAACCTAAAGACCAACGGTCCACCTGCTAATAGAGTAGGTCAAGCCAATATCTGGTGGTAAATGACATTACAAATGATTTTACAAAACAATATCATTTGACTGGGTCTTGACTGATTCCTAAAACAAAGTTATGAACCATTTTGACTTCTGTCTGTGTGTAAATATGATGAATAAAATATCTTCTCATACACCTTCTGCCTCCCCCCCCCCCCCCCCCCCCCATTATGAGATTTGGCAAAAATACATGAATAGCACAACAAATATACATTTCACCATAATAATGACACTTCCTAGGGTGTAAGCAACTGTCAGTGCCACATATATGGAGATGGTAAATGTTACACTAATGCTGAATGTAAATCAATATTGAGTAAACATCTGTTTGGGTATGCACATTTCACCATAAAACCCCACCACTTAACAAATACTTGAATATCTCAGTAAATATAGAATCTACCTAGGAAATTCCACTTCCCAGCACCTACTATTTTTTATTCTCTTTCAGATAAGGCATATTACGTTAGGATTCAACCAGTTGAAGGGGAAGAAATATGTGCATAAAGGAGTTCTTAAAAATGGACCTGTAACTACCAAAGTTCCCCCCCCCCCAAACTAAATTCACCTTTTTGAAAAAATCTATGCCAAAATACTTAATATTAAAACTGTAAGGCATTGTACCACCATAAAACCTTCTGTCCAAAACAGAAATCATATTCCTATCTCTACTTAGTTAGCGATAAAAAGCAAAAATGTGGTCAGGTCGTCTAATGACTTTACAAGCATGTGTACTACAGTAGGCTATAGCCATAACCTAAAGATCAACAATCCACCTACTAATAATCGCTATTAATGATTATCCCATCTAAAAAACGGGTCCCAGGCCTAGTTGGTGGAACACACACTTCAGACTCAGACTTTCTGCCCTTTATAATCTTATTTAATAAACATCAAACTAACAACAACACTATATTGCTTACTTGGATATCGTCTCGAGGATCGTCTTTGCACCATTGTCAAGACTGAAGTTTTTCTCGAAGTGCTTGGCTACGGCTTCCCGATATTGCTCGCGCCCCACTTTAAGTGATGCGTGATAGCAAACACCGAGTGCCATGACGAGTGCCCAAGTCTTCACCACCTGCTTGCTCGGCTCGTGCTAGAACATATGTACAGAGTAAAAAATACAGAGTAGAAATCAGAGGATAGGCAAACTGATAGACAGAGGGCTACATTTTGTTTATATGTTTTACTATATACCCATGCCGTATATACTGTAACTATGCACCATTTCGGCATATGAAGTAAAAATACTGTACGGCCCAGTGGTCCATACACCAGAATACGGACTACCTACCCATACACATTCATTAAAATATTGGTTGTTAAGCCAAATGAAATTGACTTTTTTTTAAAAATTTCGGATATATAGTAAATATATAACGACTTACCATGCTTGTACAAGTAACAGAACTCAATGATAATTTACTGTTTGTGCGGAACTCAGCATAAACGCCTCGGTCTGTATAAACTGCAAATTACCATCTCGTTCTGTGACTTGTACAGCATGGTCAGGACGTTCTATATCAATACTCACTTCTTTCAAAATTGGAAGAAGGTCCAGTGAAATACATCAAACATATCATACATAAGAGAATTTGGACAATGGGTGATAAATTATGAGGATGTGGGAAAATTGTTCAACGTATACTTTCAACTTAACCACCTTACTTTTGACTATCGAAGTAATCACATCTCTAACAACAAGGAGTGGAGTGGGGACCAGTATAAACTGACTACAAAATACCCCACATGCAGCGAAAAAACCACTCTGAGGACGGCATAACAGAAGGAACCCTGCTTTCGCTACGCCCCGTTTAAGGAGCCAATTTGCTCGGAACGGAAATATTCCTCTATTAAGAGTTTATTTTAACCCCGCCTTAGGGGGCACCCCACTTAAGAGGACACCCTGCTTAAGGGGACAGTTATTTCAGTACAGAATGCTTCTTAACCCTACTTAAGGTGGCACTTTGGACGGCCACCTCATCAAATCTGATGGGACAATGTGGGGACGACACTCCAAATTATCTTGATTGCTTGTTTACGGTGTATATGTGAGGCAGGTAGATTTGTGTCTAGACAATTCGACACCAGGCAACGGCCTGCATAGGCTTATGCAGGCATCTATGGGGTATTTGTGGTGCTATAACAGTGTCTCTATGCAATACTATCACCTGTATAAAGGTATCTATACTACCTAGCCTAACCATCGACAGATTGAAAACCCGTTTAAGGGGCCACCCCGCTTACGGGGAGACTTGCTCGGAACGAAGTTAAAGGTGGTCCCTTAAGTAGGGTTTTACTGTGTGTGTAAATGAAAAATGAGCGATAACGGTCAACTAAGTATGCGCCTTCATACCTACCTCAGTATCCATCAGCAGCTGGCTGTATTCGCAGAACCACTGCATCACCTTCATCGCGCGCTCAGGGTCGCGAAGACTGACCGTGCTGCATTCATCCTGCCATTTACAAAATGTGGTTAGTCATGTGCAGCTGTGATCTTGGAATCGGTGTCTAATTGTTAAATTGGCATTAATTGCGCTTACGGACTGCCATACTTTCTTTGACTGCGATACTACCGTATCCTCATTTACATAATTTATGTATCACGTGATCTCTACTTACCGCCACTTCGTCTCTACACCCTGACTGTGACGGACGTACACTCTCATACTACTACTTTTATGTATTAATTTCCCACCTACCATACCCTTTAAGTGGCTAATTCATATTCTATATAGTTATCTAAAGCTGAACTTATCGTACATTCACATGTTGTTCATGTACAACCCATCATTCTTTTTTTCTTTTTCTTTTTGGTAGCAAGTTTTTATTTCCATATGTATGATACAGCAGTTCATTTCCTTTGGTTATGCCTTAACTATACATGATTTGCTGTTATTCACATTGTGTGTTTCAGGTTGTCTGTGTTCAAGCTCACATACTTTTTTTTCATTATATCGAGTAACTAAAATGATGTTCAAAAAGCTTGACTGTCTACTTACTAAGCTTCAGGTTACCATCATTTAACATTTTCTACTTGACAAGTCTTTACAGTTTCCTTTGCTTCATTAAATAAACTCAACGTCTCTGAGAAATAGTTCTTAATATATGCAATCGTCGCCTCGCGCAGTAATACACAATCTTGCCATCGTGCGATAAACAACAACACGACTAACTCTTGTTTGGTTTCTCCATATTATTAATCTCTTAACTCACGTTTTAAAACATATTTCTTAACCATGTTTACTGTAAATAATTTATTACTTGATAATAAATGTATTTATTGGCAGTCCGGTGTTCTGTCTTAATTATTATTATGTTATTCAAATCTCAAATGATGGACATTCAGTCAGTCAAAACTCTAAACTATCCATATCAGAAAGTGAAAAGTCTCTCATTTTTTCCAAAAAGAGAAGTTGTGTTATAATAGGAACCATCTGAAACAAATGATCTATATCACCGAATTTCATCACCGATATTTAGATCATCTTTCCTCTCTATCTAGATTTAGATCAAAATTAATAATGAGTTTTCTAAATACATCTTGGTTATTGAAAAAGAAATGTACATGGATTCATGTGTGTATATACTGGTATAATGTATGGAACTCACTTCCGAAAGAAATACAGATTACAGAATAAAAAAACATGTTTAACTCTTCAAGTCCGAATGATGCCTTGAGGCATCATTTCTCTTAAATCAATAAAATTGTTTTTGACAAGGAAATGATTTATCAATATACATGAAATCTTCTGGAAATGTAGCTATAACATCAAAATCAATATTAGTAAGCTAAAATAAGTGAAATATCATATGGAAACTGGCTTACTGTCTTCGTACGTCAAAAATGTGCGGTGAAATTATTGATCAGATACATCCCGATGCCGAAGGCAGAGGGATGTATCTGATTGATAATTTTACCAAGTATTTTGACGTACGAAGACAGTCAGCCCGTTTTCGTATTATTATATACCTAAAACCTAATTATAGCTAGTCACAATACCTAATTATAGCTAGTCACATGATCACATACCCCGTACGTCACACTGTGACGTACGGCTATACATACGTCATGGGTAGCAGCGGGCAGCATGTCTGGTTCATACAGTCATAGGTATATAATAATATTGATAAAAATAATATCACAGGATGGAACATCAAATTAGGACTTTATCCGAAATGTGTTCAGCCTCTAGAGATATGCACTCTCACTAGCACCCGTCCTTATGGTGACAGCTCTGCCACAGATAGCGGTCCTTAAAGGGTCAATAAAATGCAACTAAATTGAAAGATCAGATCGTATAGAAATACCGAAAGTCCTACACCATCTGGTAGGGAAAGTTCCCTGACACTATATGTACGGTTATGCACTATTGTCTAGTCTCATTGCTACATTATTACCATTATAAATGTGTGCAATATAATGTAATAGCATGTAAACTATGTAGAATAGCTGAGTGAGAGTCAATTTCCTCTCAACATTTTGTATTCTCTGATTTTCATGTATCTCATACTTGTATAGTAGATTTCGTATTTTGGCACTTTTATAAATTTTTAGCACTTTTATGAATTCATCTTATAAGTCATGCATACGTTTGGGATATGTTGTAGCAACTTTAAATTTGTTCCAGTTCTTGTTTATATCACAATGCCTGGAAGAACTAATTGATGAATATTGATAAATTCTGACTGTATAGTACTGTAGGGTCAGAGTAGTCGAGCAGCGTTGTTTCACTTTACGCTAGATGGTGCGAGTGCGATCCCTGCTGTGGGGTAGGGCCGACAGACCTGTGTATGCAAATACTACGGGATCGCCAGCATTACGTAACTCAATCAGTATATAAGACTGAGTCTGGAGCGGGTTGACAGGACTTCTCGCGGTGCCTCTCAGTTGAGTGAACAGTTGGAGCCTCGCAAGTTGGTAAGGTTGCTTTGGAACCTTTCAACGGTGAAGAGACCCGTATCTCTTCCTGCGCTAGTTAGTGCCCTGTAGCACTAACATACTGTAACTTTATACAGAATAAAAGCCTGTATATTGTAATAGTCCTGAGTCTGGTTTTGTGTCCACCGGTAGCGATAGGTTGTAGATCCTGCATCTCCCTGCCCTTTCCAGTGGGTTATTCCGAACCCACCCGAGCTGGAGTGGTAAGCACGGGTCAAACACTTTCAGCGACCAGTGGTACGCTACAGTACAAACTTAAAGCACACTGTAATACATATATTGGAATTATACTGAAATATTAACCATGTAACATACCTTGTATTTTCTCATGAAGCAGTGTGATGCGTGAAGAATGTTGGCGATTGTCTTCCCATCATCTTTTGTGTGCTATATAATGAACAATTGAATAGTTTTCACCAAAAGTATTGATTGCGGTACATAACTGGACAAAACCAAAAGTATTGAAGGATGACGTTATTTGAAAAAAAACCCATTATTTTATATACTTTATTTATACTGAGTAGGTACATCAACGCTGTAGAACGTTTTGAAAGTACCTCTCAGTGTTGGTCAAATTTACATTGGGGCAAACTAGAAGAGTTGGCGGTAATGAATAAACGGAAGACTGTCGCTAAGGACTCTCACTCACATGGTTCCGGTCACGTGACCACCCCACTCCACACCCTGTCATCATTCACTTCAACCTGGGACGCCAATGAGAAAGGAACTCCCCATGGCACTCTGACGCGAATCACGCTTGCCCGAAAACTCGCCTAAAAACATCACAAAATGGCGGAAAGATACCACAAATGTCGCGATAACAACTCGGACCACTTAGTGGGAGTCGAGAGTGAGTTGGTTTCCCCCCAAAAAGTTGGGAAAACAGAGGTCTGCTCCTCCTCGACTGCAGCTCGCTGCCTATCACCACATGGTGGGAGCTGGTGCCGGGGCGAGCACCCAACATACCAGCGATAAACTCGCCCTGCTCAGCTAAAACATCTTAACTTGGCAATAACTCGTTCTGCAAATTCACCACCAGCAGAACAAAAAATTGTGAGTTTCATCCACGCCTCATCTCCTTTCCCACGTGTCTCCCTTCGTCTGGTCCTGGCCAATGGTCAGCCTCCCCGGCGACCCAGCTCATGTTTCACAACACCCCCACCCGGGACCTGGCCCAGGCAAGGGGCAGTCACTACTACACACCGGAGTCTCACACTCTCCGCCCCACTTCACCCTACACTGAACTCTGTGGTTGAGACCACCTCATGTGGTGAGACCTGCTCACACCGGGGTGAGCACACACTCTACCAGCCACAAACTCGCCCCGCTCTTCTAGACAACTTCCATTCTCGCAACAACTCGCCCTAAAACTGCAGTTTCATCACCCACAGCCAAAAACTGTGAGTTTTACCACGTCTTTTCTCTAACCCTGACGCCTACGCATTTCTACGCATATTTCCTTTGTCTGGTCGCGGCCCACGGTCATCCTACCCTGCAATCCATCGACCCGACTCAAGTTTCACAACACCAACAACTGAACCAGGCCCGGGCAGAGGCAGGCACTCGCCACACACCAGGGCCCCGCCACTCTCCTCAATACACTGACCCCTGTGGCCGAGACTATGAGTACTATACAGGGGGCCGTTTCACTAGGAGGGTAAGCTGTCATAGTGAGACCACAGTGATAGTGTGCGTTTCATGAGAAGTTGCAGTCAAGCGTGAACGCGAGTGAGGTAAGGAGTGAGACCAACAGTGAGAGACTATGTTTCACTAGAAAATTAGGTCTCACTGTACCCATCACTGTTGAGGCACTATTAGTGACAGGGTAGTCGAAACTTTAACACAAGTAAGGTATACATATAACCTACAATCGTACCAAATATGAAGAAAATCGACCACACCGTTCCGAAGATATTGGCATTTGAATTTTGTCATAGCAAATACTGCTCTGGTGGCCAGTGTCCCACCGGCCTCCGGGGGGAGACAAAAAGAACAGCCGAAACCCTGCCGCACTACGGAGGGAGTGAAAAAGAACAGCGACCAACAGAGCAGACGTTTGCAATGACGAAATTCGAACGCCGATATCGGCAGATTGCTTCATCCGATCTTCTTCATATTTGGAACGATTATAGGTTATATGCATACCTAACTCATGTTAGAGTTTCATCGCTTAATTTCTATGGGAAGTGGTGAAATTCCACGTCTTCCCGGTAAATTTGAACGTCAAACGTGTGTGCATAGTGAGACCTGTGCCAACAATGAGAGTTGGTCTCACCTCAACAGCGAGACCACTGATGAGACGCAAATTTGGGCTTGACACTGTTGGTGTCACTGTTGGAGTCACTGTTGCAGTCCTACCTCTCGCTTTGACCCCCCTACTAGTGAATCAGCCCCCTGATGTCCTCACATGTTGACACATCGCTGGCTTGTCCTCACATGGGACACCTCGCCACCCCGGCCCGCTGTATCCCCAGGACCGGTCTCCGGCCCACCAGCCCAGGACCCGGGCCCACTTAACAAACGTCGCCACCATGCCAGCCTCACACGCCAGCTTACCACTCATGCCTGACAGCACTCTCTCCACCTCACCCCCCACCCCAACCCCTGCATGCCTGGATATCATCTGTCACCATAGGCCCTCCAGAGGAGCCTATTATCGCTCCGGGTAAGTTAAAGTTCCGCTCCCGACAGACTGGCCACACTACGACAGCATGAGCCACAGTTTCCTGACTTATAATTGGAGAAACTAAATATAATTCCGGATTTACAAGTAGAAATACCTGAAATTTCCATTTCTGGCATCAGAATTTCAATTTGAAGATTTCCGAAAATGGTTAAACTGCATTAATTCTGGTTACGGGTCAAGGATCTACCGCCATACAACTTCGGCAACCAGCGAACACCGGAACTTGTAAACAGACTGAATTATGGGATACGTCAATAGGGTCTATGGACTCTGGCTGCCGTCGACTCGTCTGGCCCTATTCATTCACGTCGGCCGCCCCTTCGTGGCCGCCAACGTGACGGGTCGACGACAGCTCCTCCTGGTCGCCACAGACTGCCCCTCGAGCGCCTCGCTCTCTGGGACGCCCCTGGCGGGCATCTGGTACAGCCCCCCCCCCCCCCTCCCATACCCGGACCCCCGCACCGTCTGACAGCCCGCTCACGCCTCCACCTCACGCTGCTCAGGGCCAACCGCCCCTGGAGCAGGCCACAGCCGAACATCAGTCAACCCGAATCCTCCTGCACCTCTAGAGCAATTGCTTTGGCAATTGCCACGGGGAAATTTTCGGCTGAACTTTTCTCTCCAGGACCAACAACACCTCTCTCCCTTGTCACCTCGCTATGCCCGTCGTCTACAAACTTCTCTCCCTCTCTGCTTCTTCAGTTTCTACTAATTATTCAAAATATAGTAAACACACAGGTACTGCAAGTAAGGACTGAGGTAAAGGTATAAAAGAAGAAAGTGCTGTATGTTTTAACTAATTAACTTAGTATGCGGACTAATTTTCAATTACCACCAACTTTCAACTACTTTACCTGCCGATTATAGATAAATGTTTAAGTTTTTTTATGATGTTATATCATTTTAAAATAGAGATCTACAAAATGACTCACATGTTTTTTCACAATCTCTACGATGTAAAGAACCTCGGCCTTTTCGTCCAACTCACCGAAGTCCCAGACAAGGGGAATGAGACTCCGTGGGAGAGGCTGTACCCTGTACACGAGGCATCTCATTGGGATACGTCCTATAAAAGATAAATTCCTTCTGATTCAGCATGGATTAGCCCACCAAGCTCGGCGGCTAAGTGGTAGGGGTGTTCGCCTCGAGCATGGGCGATCAGGAGTTCAAACCCTGGTCGGGTCATGCCAAAGACTTACACAAAAATGGTACCCACTGCCCATTCTCTTTAACACCCGCCATTAGAATGAGGAGTTGGGGCAAGGGGCCAAAGGGAAGAATGGCTCTATAGCCGAATTCGGTGATTGTCAACACAAATATTCCCCAATAAAAATTGCCCCCCAAAAAAGGGGAGGGGAGGGGAGGGAGGGGAGGGCAAAGGGGAAGGGTGAAAGGGGCGAATGGAGGAGGAAAGAATGAAGTGAAGGAAGGAGTGAAAGAAGGAATAAAGGAGTGAAGGAAGGAAGGGGAGGGAGGGAGGGAAGGAGGAAGGAAGGGGAGGGAGATGGGAGGGGGAAGTGGGAGGGAGGAAGAGTGGAAGAAAGGAGGGACAGGGAGGAAGGAAGGAAATAATGAATTGAAGGAATGAAGGGAGGAAGGAAGGAACAAAGGCATATTGAGGTAGAAGTGTAGGAGGGAATGGAGGAAAGGGGAGGAAAGGAAAGGGGAGGTGGCAGGGCGGGACGAATGGAAAACAATTAGATACGAAGTGCACATTGTGGAATTTTCATCACTACAGATGGAAACCTGGAAACTTTGGGTAATATCCTTAATTTACTGGGATGCTTGCTTACACGTCTATCGGTAAATGTCACTCCTGTACACAATCTCTATAAAATGTCAAACACCTGGGACCCATTTCAATGGCTGATTTTTCGTTCCTTGTTGGTCCTGGCGACACCACAGTGGCAGTTTGCATTTCAATACTTTTGGAGACACAACAGCGAGCGACACTTTGAGCATGGGTGGCACAAAAAGGGGTAGTGACCACTTCGGAACTATATTTCCGTTCGCTGTTACTGCAACTATAGTGCCACTATTTACAAGAAGGTCCACTCTCTCACACTGATAACAGCAACAATCATATAACATATTTTATCTCACCCCTGGTACAAGTTTAGCCATATGAATAACATTGATAAAAAATACTCAACGATCACCCCCGTAAAGTGACAATACTGCGCCATGGCCGTGGCGTGGTGAATTTGAATTTGAGACGACGTCATATGGATTTGCTAAGACTATTCTAATTACTGTGAAATTTTGATGATATTTAATGTCATAAAAAGGGGTGAGATAAATCCAGAACCGCAGTCGAATTGTAAAATAGACAATACTCCACTCGTTTGAATGGGCTGTAATTGTCACTTGGCTTCGCCTCGATGATGATTGTGGCCCATCCAAATGAGTGGAGTATTGTCTATTCGTACGATTCTCGATGCAGTTATATATAATTATCAGCTGTTATGATAATTCCATATGTATCTTTTACCCATATCTTGATTTTCATAATTCTCTAGCGGTCAACTTCTTCGTGACTGGCATAGTGAACAGAACGAGGGTCTCAACAGTGACAAAGCATCTGAAATGAAACTTCACTTTCTCCGCTATTGTTTCTGCTATTTAGGTCCTCCATTCACCATAAGCATGAAACTAGTGAAACAGGTCCCTGTTGATTTAACGAGATCTACATACCAAACTTCTCTACCGTGTCCTCGTAACGCACTCTGTATCCAAGCCCGGCTTCCTCTAGTGACTTGATCATCTGCTCCGAGTGCCTGATGACAAAATGTATAAGTATACATGGAAACATAGTTTACCATATATGGCCATATGCAAAGTGGTTTGGCACTTGAAAGGGAGCGTAAACAAACTTTGAAAGTATATCTGTTTAAAAATTGGCAAACCCACGTTGTAGCCATTGCATAACATTTTATGGAGAGCAGTATGGACTTATATACCCAAGTCCATCGGCTCAGCATTTGCATCCCATTTGATGAGTTACAGATGCTGCAGGCTGTGGTGTAGCATTAGATGCAGCGCAGCCTTTGTGTATATTTTTGCACAGATATACTTCCATAATCAGATTTTATAAGCTGATTTTGACAAAAATTTATAAGCAAAAAATTGACTTATAAGCGGGGTTTTACAGTACATGCAATTTTCTCTGAGGGATTGCTTTCCGGTGTGATGCGAAAATTAGTTACCCCGCGAAAAACTTGTTTTATCACCCACTCAATATGCACATGCGTCTGGACACACTCTTCCGGTCAGATTTCACAGACTTTTGGACATACTATTATTTTGTATAATTTTAATGTAAACAAGAGCTAAGAGTGCATCAAATAGAAATATTGGCCTTTAACCCATTCACGGCGGGTGATGCCATATGGCATCAACTGTGCTGGGGCGGGTGATGCCATATGGCAACAACCGTGCTGGGGCGGGTGATGCCATATGGCATCATTTTCTTAAATTTGCAAAATTTCGTTTTCATGGATTAAAATTGGAAATATTGGATTTATAGTCATGAAATTTTCACAGAACATAGATGGAATACCCAGCTATTGATTCTATGTGAAATGGATAATAAGATTGAATATTACATATTTTATCACATCCTAGACTATAGAACTATCACAATAGGCCCGAGACCTCCCGCCCTCTGGCGGTATAAATTAGCACTAGTACCTGCCCTTTACCACATGCCATTGCCACAGGTACCCGCCCTTAAAGGGTTAAAGACCAAATGAGCAGGTGAACGCCTTTAAAACTCAATACAGAGGGAGAGGGAGGGAGGGGGGGAGGGGGGGAGGGAGGGGGAGGGAGGGGGAGGGAGGGGGAGGGAGGGGGAGGGAGGGGGGAGGGAGGGAGGAGGGAGGGAGGAAGGGAGGGAGGGCATCTATGAATAGGGAAGGGCCTGCATTTATTGGATATTTAAAGCCCTACTACTCTGTAAACTCAGCAGGTCATGGCTCAATGCACACTTATATTTAGGGGATTCAATTGACAATCAAGAATGACCTGAGTACCTTCATGGAGGAGTGCACACAGACCTTCCCTCTGACCATGTGGCTCAAACTGGGGGGGAAAACTCTATTCCTATGTACACCAATAGAGTAGGTCAAGCCAATATCTGGTGGTAAATGACATTACAAATGATTTTACAAAACAATATCATTTGACTGGGTCTTGACTCATTCCTAAAACAAAGTTATGAACAATTTTGAATTCTGTTTGTGTGTAAATATGATGAATAAAATATCTTCTCATACACCTTCTGCATCCCCCCTCCCATTATGAGATTTGGCAAAAAATACATGAATAGCACATCAAATATACATTTCACCTTAATAATGACACTTTCTAGGGTGTAAGCAACTGTCAGTGCCACATATATGGAGATGGTAAATGTTACACTAATGCTAAATGTAAATCAATATTGAGTAAACATGTGTTTGAGTATGCCAATTTCACTGAAAATCCCCCCCCCCCCCCACTTCCCAGGAGTTGGATGGAATTGGAGGTATAGGGGAAGGGGAAAGAGAGGTGTTGGATTACCATGGGAGAAACTTATACAAGTTCTGTGCATATCTTACAAGTCTTTGATTACTGGGCCTGTCAGCTGTTTGGGGAAGTTCATAAAGTAGTTTGTCTTTTTTAAATCAATGTCAAAATACTAAATAATAAAACTAGGATATTGCATTACCATAAAACTTCTCCAGAAAAAAAGAAATCATATATACCTTTCTGTACTTAGTTATGGCTCCATCTAGTGTTGGTTTGACATACTACAGACTCCATGTTCAAAGTGAGGCTGAGCTTCAACCAGATACTTAGTGTTCTTATAAGGATATAGGTATAGGGCATGTGCCAATATGCTTGGAGAGTGACAGGAACTAGAGCCCTCTGGGGGAACATGACTGCACTAAAATTGGCTGATAGCTCCCATGATACCCCCCATGCTCTGAAATTAGGCAAAAATACATGAATATCATGCCAAATACAAGTTTAACCTAAATAATGACACTTCCTAGAGGGTAAGTAACTGTCACTGCCACTTATGGAGATGGTCAATGTTACATCAATGCTCACTATAAATCATAATTGAGTAAACATCTGTTTGAGTATGCCCATTTCACTGAAAATCCCCCCCACTTTCAACAAATACTTGAATATCTCAGTAAATATAGAATCCACTTAGAAAATTCCACTTCCTAGCACCTACTGTTTTTTATTCTCTTTCAAATGAGGCATATTGTATTATGATTGAACCAGTTTAAGGGGTAGAAATATGTGCATAAAGGAGTTCTTAAAAATGGACCTGTGACTACAGAAGTCCCCCCAAACTGAATCCACTATATTTTTTTTAATCCATACCAAAATACTAAATATCAAAACTGTAAGGCATTGTACCACCATAAAACCTTCTGTCCAAAACAGAAATTATATTCCTATCTGTACTTAGTTAGCTATAAAAGGCAAAAATGTGGTCAGGTCACTTAGTGACTCTACAAGCAGTTATACTACAGTAGGCTATAGCCATAACCTAAAGACCAACCGTCCACCTGCTAATAACTGAAAAGAATAGCATTTCACCATGAGAATTACATGTCGTGATATGTCGTAATATGCTTAATTTCGGCAAATTTTTCACTCTCCAATCGTAGACTTCAACACTGCGCATGCGAGAGCATATACTAGTGGACGATAAAACAAGATTTTCGCAGGGTAAACAATTTTCGCATCACCCCAGTGATAGTCTTGTGGACACTTAAAGGTTTATCATGGCCCAGTAGGAAAATCAAAGGACAAGTTTAGAAATAGAAAATGTAACTAAAACTTACTTTTTGTATGGATTGCAGGTGGCCACTATGCGAAGGCCCTTCTCCATGTCTACGGGCTTTCCATTGAGTGAGCCATCGCAGAGGACTTCCTTGACCAGACCTAAAGCCTGTGTGGTGTTCACTTCATCCAGGAAGAGCACAGTGAACATATTGGGATGTTTACTGTGGTTGATCTTGGCCTCAGCCTCAGCCTCCAACACTTTCTCTTCCACATCAGCAGCTGTTGTTCCACCGTGCATCTAAACATGGCAAAACCCAGCCATCAGAAAAATATATTATATGAACATTTAAAGAGTTTCAATTAATTTTTCACTATGTTTTATAGTATACATTTTAAGTTTCTTAAATGCAGTGTAGATGCTGATAAATGATAAACATACTTTCAAGATGAAAACGTTTTTGATCGGCTCGTCCCCTCCAGGATTTGAAGAATTCTGCAGCAGACACAGGAACTTGACGAGGTAAGTCTTGCCGCAGCCGGTCTCTCCCATGATGATGACTGGGATTTTGCACCTATCATATTAAATGGATTGGAAAGAGTATGAATAATAAGATAAAATGTATAAACCTAACTGGTACGTCCTCACATACTGCGTTTCTTTGGCTAGAAATATTCCACGAGCTCGCAGAGCGAGTTGAATATTTTTAGCCAAAGAAACAAGGTATGCGAGGATGTACCAGTAAGTTAAAACATTTTTATTTTATTATATACCTTCAAATATAAATATTTGATTAATTGCATAAGGATATATGACAACATCCGAGCTGGATTCAAAGTGTGCTGGTATATCTGTTGACATCTTAGTGAAAGTCAAGCACAGAATATGCTCCAAGTGCATTTTTTACTCTTTTTACCCCTTCAACTCCTGTGATCCTTTGTACCCATAAATTAGCAGAGTGCTGCAAGTCACTGCCAGCACTTCATAAGTAGGTCAGTGCAATTTTTTTCAGCCAATCAGAATTTGTATTCAAAGTAGGGTGGTACATCATTTTATACCACCATACTGTGCCTGTATATATTTAATACCCATACCCTAGCAGAGGTTGGTATTTGTGTGACATACTGGCACAGGTATATAATAATAAATCAGAGATGTGTATTTCGGGAGTCATGACGGTTTACACAATATGGGAACTAAAAGCAGGGATGAAAGTCGGAACTGCGGAAAAGTCGGAAAATTAAAGTACTCGAGAAAACAATTCGAAAACATGTGAAACTACCGGTAAACAGGAAAGGACTCTCTCCCAGACATTTCTACTTTAGTGGGGCGGCGAATCCATTTAGTAGACTGGCTTTAGTTTGTTGGTTGGTTCGATTTAACATCCAGTCAACCATTGCAGGTTCTCACCAGACTTTCTCAAGGTTCTTTTACACCACAAGGGTGGTGATCGAATCTATGTGATGAATTCAGACAGAAATCTCACCCCTACACATTTACCGAAGGTTGTAAATTGGCATATAATGCCTTATCTGATCCAGGATAATAAAAATTATTTTTTTGAAAATGTTATCAAGTCTCGAAGTTAGTTAGATTTCAATTAGATTGTTTTGGAGGTATTTAATGGGTTCTATACCAGAGGTTGTGTAATATACTCGCATACGCTCGGATATTACTGTGCGTCAACTCCTCAGAGTATATGGCTGCTTGTATATCTTAAGTTCAGTTGCATCCTTCTGCTTCATAAAGTGATTAAAGTGGTGATTCCACCAACACACAAGATATAGCAAGATTAGGCCCGATTTGGTTGTCTTACTAGATCGGGCTCGGATTGAATGATCGCGTGCCTATTTGTCGCGATGTGTCGCGGTGGTGGAGCACCAAAACATACACCGGACACAGCATGGCTATGTTCTGTGACAATGGAGGTACGACACATCGCGACACAGTAAGACACTACAAGACATACCACGGCAAATCCATTGTGTTGGTGGAATCAGCCCTTTACCTGAATCTCATGTAGATTGCGAGCATCTTTGTGATATTGTCTGAGGTGAGCACATATCGGTTGTCTGGGTCGACGACGTGGTCAAGGCCGATCACACTCCCCAGAACGGCCAATTGTTCCTCCCTTCATGTCAATCGAAAATGTAGAGAAGAGTTGACATTACAATATTCTTAATATTTTCACACAAAAGTAAACGACATGCATCTATGCAGTTTTCAAGTCTGATTACTTGTATATATTCATATGTATTATATATTCATACATATATATATATCAATACTTAAATAGGGTCTTATTACATATATCATATATGGTCTTATATATATACAAATATGGTCTTATATATAAATATATGGTCTTATATACATAAGCTTCAACACTCTTAAGATCCCGCTTCCGTTTGCTATGCCAGCATAGCAAACGGAACCTTAATGAATCAATATTGGATGAATGATTTAATAATTCCAAATTATGTGTTGTGTTTTCCCCCACATTTCAGTAATTTAACATCTCTATGTGCATTTTTGACAGAGTAACGGTGTCTAATATTTCTGCTCACACTTGTAAGACATGGAAGTGATAGCCTAGGGTCAAGTAAAACAGTAGGAAACCAGCTGAGTGGTGCAGTGACTGCAGTCCTTGGTTCGAATAGTAGAATAATTGTTCTAACAAACAAGTTGACCACTAGGGAAACATGAAAATCGAGATATGGGTAAAAGATACATATGGAATTGTTCAGGGTATGTTCTTCTTTACTTAAATATATTGTGATATCTGATAAAATAGGTTTTAAAGTTGTTGTTTTGTTCAGTGCAAGAGGATAGACCCTCTCATGATCAATGGCAGTACACCAGGCAGTATTAAACAGCAGACGGAAATTTCCCTCTACAAAACTTTTGTTGTTGAAAATGAAACAGTGAATTTCCACTGGAAAGTAGAAAATAGCATCCCTGACAATCATCGTTGCATGTTCGTATCATATAATTAACATGATATTTTATCAATTTCGTTTACTATAGTTTTACTACATTTTATCTGAATTTGAGTATTGGAATATTTAGTGATTCATATCATCTACTTCTGCATACCTTTCCAGCATATTCAGGTTTTGGTTGAGATTCATGTCATTTTCCAGAAGTACCAGGTACAATCTTTTTGTCATAAACCTTCTCTGGATGATCTGTCCATTCTTGGGATCTAACAGGTCGCATGTTTCCGGGTGAATGTTATATCCCAAAAACGTCAATGAAACTCCATCAGTGTTGAAGAAAATGTATGGATGTGGTCTGCAATAAAGGAAACGAAGAGTGTGAGGGAAGGTGCATCACCACTACTGTGATCCGATACACCTGGCAAGTAGATACTTCTTTTTTATCATTTCTTTATTGTTGTCCATAATATAGTACAACACTTTCTTTGGTCGTTTTTTTTCTTTTTTTCAGCATTACATTCTCTTGTTACCAAGCGATTGCTTGTTGCTCAATGCACATAATGATCGGAAACAATAAATTGGGCTTGAGTCTCAACTATAAAGCATGTGATCCACCAAATCGACGCTCAGAGACAGCAAGAGGCGGCCGGCCGGCTGGTTTTTACAGGGCCGGCTGGCCAGAGGTGACGACTGCACGGTTCCGAGCGACAGGGTTTTCAATGGGCTGGTCTGGCCAATTCCGGCCGATTCGCTGATCCACCCAGCCGATCTGAGCCGATGAGCAATTTGGGTGGCCGCCGTCCACATTTCCTCCACATGGTCATTGTCCGGGCCTAACTCACTCTTGGTGGATCATGTGCTTTAGAAAGTTGATTTTCATGACTTATTTCATGTAAGCAAATATAGGCGTATATATATGAAAACCAGTCACTATTCAGCCGATACACACACTTCCGCGATGGCGTATATAGGAATAAAATGGTGGTTTTCGTGCAGTGCAAATCTTTAGGTTCTATCAAAGAAGCAGGGACCCTATTCGGTAGTACCAGCAGATCGGAGCGGTCGATTTTCTTTATATTTAGGGCGATTTTAGGTTATATTTTACTCAAATTCAGGTTCCAATTTCATGGCTTAATTCCTATGGAAAGTGAGTGAAATTCAGCGTTCCAGTACGGCATATCAATCTATTCAAAATTTTTGTGCACCCTGGCCCTAAGAACAATGGGATGACAGATGTACTACAGTCTAATGAACTGGTGTGATGCGAAATTGGTTACCCTGCGAAAATTTTGTTTTATCACCCACTAGTATCTTGCGTGCATGAGCGAACATGCGCAGTGTTTAAGTCCACAATTGGAGAGTGAGAAATTCATTGGCGCTCTATTCCCTAGATTGTCAGGATTTAGCATAATCTCTGTTAGGAGTTGTAGTGCAATTTGCCGAAATTAAGAACATCATAATGAACGTATTTTTACGACATTTTAGAGCCTATCATAGGAGAAATAAAACATATTTCCAACTAACTTCTATAGTGTAAAACTAGTACATCCAATAGTCCGTGAAATCTGACCGGAAGAGTGTCCAGACGCATGCGCATATTGAGTGGGCAATAAAACAAGATTTTCGCAGGGTAACCAATTCTCGCATCACACCGGGAACAAGTGCATTCAACGTCAAGGTCGCTGCATAAATTACCGGAGGTGTGGCAAAAAAATTTGAGCTGTATTGATAAAAGTCCGGTTTTTTAATGAAAAATCGACATGAGCGGTGGATGTGCGGGGCTTCCAGCGCAGGGTTCTGTCCACAGACCTGCTGTGATTCACAACATTATAGTAAGTGTGGTGCTTAATGAAGAATTACTCAGTTATTACCTGGATTCCCATTTCGTCTTCAACTGATATCTATTCAGGTCTTCTTCAGCATTTGCCTGAGCCTGTCAAATATCAAAGGATAAAACTTTTAGCCATCGTCAATCGGCTATCAAGGTACTATTTCTATTAACAAATATACTTACTGATTAGATTATCCGGTGCTAAACAAAGAGGGCAGCGTATTTGATTATTTGAACATGTTATGGGTCAACATAAATCTACAATTAAAATAGAAATTAGAGGACGAGGCTTAAACACCTCCACTGCGGCCGATGCTACCTTGAATTTGACCAGAATTCGATCTGATACCAGCCTGTTGCCATGTTATAATGTAGCAACCATTGTGAAAAGAGTCAACAATGTTGGGATAGCCCTGGAAACCGTTTTGACTGTCTCCACGTCCTCCAAACAGATGTTTCATTCGGGGGGAGAGTGTAGGAACTCTACCATGCCCAAAATATGGGTATGGGGGGTAGAAAAATGTATTTTCTAGGGGCTTAAACTCAAAGTTTCGTCCGAATCGGACTCTTCAGGCGTCTTGGGGGCTTACAAGGTCTTGACAGTGTCTAGTTTTTGATAGATAAACCATGGTAAATGCTGTAAAATCTACTTGTCAGTGCAAGATTGATGTTTGTTTTGAGTCAATAAACTGTTGTTCATGAGTCAAAATAGATTTTATGAATGTCTTACCTGGTTAAAAGAAAGCAATGGCGTGCAATTTTTAATGTATTTTGCAACAACCAAAAGATTATTAAGCTAACATGGATCTGATGGATATTGATGAATCTTCATGAAGTAAAGTTTACTATCATGGCCTAGAGTGATTGAATTTTATGGAAAAAGCGGGGGCAGGGACCTGTAAACTGAAAATTTAAAAAAATACAATTAAAAAAGAGCTAAGAGTGCATTTTAAAATAGAAATATTGGCCAAATTAGCAGGTGGACGCATTTAGAACTCAATACAAGGTCCACCAATAATTAATTACTATGAGATCAAGGAAGCCCCCCAGGAGTTGCATGAATTGGAGGTATAGGGGAGGGGGGAATAATCCATAATTGGTGCTGTTCTCACAATGACTAATGAATCTCAATGTCGCTATTAGGTCCAGGGATGCCAGTGAGGTTTGGAAAAAAAACCAGGAAATATCTAAACCCCTATTTATCACCAATACTTAGCCATAAATCATACTTTAGAACTATTAAACGATTATACCCAAATCTAATTTAAAAAAAAAATATTTTGATTTAAAAAAAAAGTCAACAAAGACTTCAACAAGTTTAAGCAAGCACGGGAAGAATATAGGCCTGAGCTCCAGACGTGGCTCTTATCACTCTCCTGACGTACAGGTTTGGTTTCCGGGTTTCCGGGGAGTTGGAAGGAATTGGAGGTATAGAGGAGGGGGAAAGAGAGGTGTTGGGTTACCATAGGAGAAACTTATACAAGTTTTGTGCATATCTTACAAGTCTTTGATTACTGGGCCTGTCAGGTGTTTGGGGAAGATCATAAAGTAGTTTGTCTTTTTTAAATCAATGTCAAAATATTAAATAATAAAACTAGGATATTGCATTACCATAAAACTTGTCCAGAAAAAAAGAAATCATATACCTATCTGTACTTAGTTATGGCTCCATCTAGTGTTGGTTTGACATACTACAGGCTCCATGTTCAAAGTGAGGCTGAGCTTCAACCAGATACTCAGTGTCCTTATAAGGATATAGGTATAGGGCATGTGCCAATATGCTTGGAGAGTGACAGGAACTAGAGTCCTCTGGGGGAACATGACTGCACTAAAATTCAAAGATGGCTGATACCTCCCCATGCTTTGAAATTAGACAAAAATACATGAATATCATGCCAAATACAAGTTCAACCTAAATAATGACACTTCCTAGAGGGTAAGTAACTGTCACTGCCACTTATGGAGATGGTAAATGTTACACCAATGCTCACTATAAATCATAATTGAGTAAACATCTGTTTGAGTATGCCCATTTCACTCAAAATCCCCGCCCACTTTCAACAAATACTTGAATATCTCAGTAAATATAGAATCTACCTTGAAAATTCCACTTCCTAGCACCTACTGTTTTTTATTCTCTTTCAAATGAGGCATATCATATTCTGATTCAACCAGTTTAAGGGGTAGAAATATGTGCATAAGGAAGTTCTTAAAAATGGACCTGTGACTACAAATGTCCCCCCCCCCCCCCAAACTGAATTCACTATTATTCTAAAATCCATACCTAAATACTAAATATCAAAACTGTATGGCATTCAATAGGTAATTATCTGAATACTTACCTTGGTATAAGTATGAAGGAGAATTAAGGTTCTCTAGGCTAACAGGGAGATCTATACTACGTAGTAATCAGTCGTGAGAGCGCGAATACCAATAATTAGTTGGAAAAAATTAAATCTCATATAGAAGAATTTACCCATGATTTTCGACCTTTTATATAAATAGCGATTTTCTGTAATTTTTATAAAATTCTCCTATGGTGGCTTTGAATGGGGATGGAAGGTGGGTCTAATCTTCTGTCAAGGTCGCTGCATAAATTAGCGGAGGTGTGCTCTGATGGTCTGGGAGATGGGAGATGGGACACTGGCCGCCAGAGCAGACGTTTGCTATGATGAAATTCAAACGTTGATATCAGCGGAACGGTGCGGCTGATCTTCTTCATATTTGGTACGATTATAGGATATATGTATCTATCCCTTACTGGTGTAAAGATTTCATTGCCTAACACCTACAGGAAGTGGTAAAAATCTTCTATATACGTAACCAACGAGAGGGTCGACCCTCTCGCCCATAGTGGCACCACAGTGGCAGGTACAGTGAGACCCAATTTACTAGTGAAACGGACACTGCCACTGTTGGTGCCGCTCATGTCCCGATTGCCGTTCACGCTTGACTGCACCTCCTAATGAAACGCACACTGCCGCTGTGGTGCCACTGTTTGAAACAACGAGACTTATCACTTCTAGTGAAACAGCCCCCCGGTTGCTAAACGGGTGTTCCTGGTTACCACTGAGTCCGATGGCAGGCCCGGGAGTGCTGCTCCTGCTGCCGGGGCCTCCGGGCCTCCACTACCGGCCACTAGTACACTACATTTCATTTGATTGATTTAGAATTTTTAAAAAAACCCGGAAACCCGATAAACTGACATCCCTGTATGTCAGGGATTTTGATATTCTCAAAATAGCGCCAGCATAGTTTCTTGGTGTAAATCATTTTAGGATATATGTAGGAAACATGAGTAATGCGAGTGGCGAAAAAATTGCCTTTTAAACTCATTAACAAGAATTTGTGTTTACCTGATCCTCAGATGAAGGGATATATTCTGCAATCACGAGGGATCGAGTTGCGAAATCCTGGAGGAAAACAAAACAAACACAGAGGTAAATCAAGAGATATAAAATCTGGATTGTATATTGTAATTCCCTGAAATACTCGGCAAATTTGGAATTCCAAAATTCTACATTTGTCCGACCAATTTCACAGTGTTAAAGTGCTGAAATCTTTTTTTTTAATACACTAACTCTGTTTGTTTATTTGCTGGTTTGATTTAACGTCCAGTTAACTATTGCAGGTTCTCACCCGACTTTCTCAAGGTTCTTTTACACCACAAGTGTGGTGATCAATCTATGTGATGATTTTAGGTAGAAATCTAACCCCTACACATTGAACAAGGTGAGAGTTCTTTTACGTCCAACACCACATAGACATGGTATGAGAAGGATTGAACTTTGATATGGCAGTAAACCTACCACTGATGGGGGTGAAGGAGAAGTTGGCTACAGTAGGACTCAAACCCACAACCTTTGGATTACAAGTCTAGTGCCTTAACCACTGAGCTAACTCTCCATCTAGTCCTGGGCCAAGACCCCAAATTTTAATTTCCGCTGGCCCCCCTGGAAACATTTGTTTTATTGTTTTATCTTATAGATCCATCCTTCTAGTTAATATTTCCAATTGTTGTCGCTCTGGCAAGTGGTCGGATTACCATGACAACAGCTGTTGAAGAGACCTACCGTCAAAATGCCTGAACGCCTATAATTCAGAGTGCTGAAAATTATTACTAGGTTCTGTGTTCTTTTAAGTAGTACAATGACTCATTATTTGTTTGTTTGTTTGGTTTGATTTTACATCCAGTCAACCATTATAGGTCCTTTCCCGACTTTCTCAAGGTTCTTTTACACCGCTAGGGTGGTGATTGAATCTATGTGATGAATTCAGGTAGAAATCTCACCCCTACACATTTACCGAGATGAGAGTTCTTTTACTTCCCACACCACATAGACATGGTATGAGAAGGATGGCATTTGTTATAGCAGTAAATCTACCACTGCTGGGGGTGGGACTCGAACCCACAAAGTCTTACAACCTTGGGATTACAAGTCTGGTGCTCTAACCACTGAGCTAACTCCCCACCCCAATGACTCATTAGATTAAACTTTGGTATTGCTTTGTTTGTTTGGGTAGTTTAACGTTCAATTTCTGGTCCTTTGTAGACTCAGTACAGCAAACAGAATCAAAATATGTCATCTCAGTGGCCTACAGAAGCCTTTTTCATGTACCATTCGTGTACTATTAATGTCCCATTTACACATCTACAATTTTCCATATATTTGTTTCTTAAATAAAACAAATACTTAAAAATCTTTTCATATGACGTTTTTTGCTATGTGACCATATTATGGCATCCCATAGGAACATTTTGAGCTATTTTTAGGTTTTTTTTGTGATATCAGGTTCCAGGTATTTTACCAATTTTGCTACTCCTGCAGCTCACATTGTTTGACATATCTGACAACCAGTACTAAAGACATATAGTATCTAAAGACTATACAACCTTTTTATATGCAGATTTTTGCTATATTGCCATGCTTCCAGCAACAAATGTTTCGGGGGGGGGGGGGGGGGGGGAGCCAATTCCTTAAATAAGGCCCTTTTCCAGATTGGCCCAGGGACTAATGACGTCACGTCATACTGTGACGTCATACACTTATTTCTACTCCATTTTAGTTTAGAGATAAGGTACTATAGCATGATATTGAAGACATTGCCTATGACCTATTTATTCTTTGTGCATATGATACATCTTACCAAGAACTATGAGAACAATAGTAATTAAGTCATTTGTCCTTTAGGAAAGAAACAGTAGTGAAGATTTGTGATCATTATCTGGATCACAAGTAACCACCACTGCACGAAAACCACCATTTTATTCATATATACGCCATCGCGGAAGTGCATGTATTGGCTGAATATTGACTTGCTTTCATATATATACACCCAGGGTTTATATACAGACGCATCTTGGCTGTATTTCACACCCGGCGTATATGAGAGGAAATATCCTCTCTCCCCGCTGCCTCCCGCCTGTTTGTGTTGGTAGAAGTACAGGTGTCTTCAGTAGGAAGCCCTCCCGCCCCCCGCCCCCCCACCTTCCTCCCACCCTCTCTCAGTGAAGCCCTCTTCACTGGACGCTTATATCCGCCTACAGATGAGGCGTATATACACGGGGAATAGGACAACCTTGTATACGCAAAATTCATACTTAAATACGCCGGCACATTCATATGGAAAAAGGTGGTTTTCGTGCAGTGCACTAACTAATCCTGCCTGGCTGTGTAACAACATCATACAACTACGAACATTGACCATGCAACGTGTTTATCACCACTGTTTTTTTTTTTACAATACCATGTATCTCATTTGTATGTATCTCATTTGTACCTATTTTTGAACTATAATATTACTCGTACAGATACATTAATATTTAGAGGTTACGATATATCTGATTGTTCAACACTACCGCGTTTGTATGGAAGAGCGATTGTTAATCGAATTCAAATGATATAATAAAAGTCATTACCCTTGACATTTCAAGCATGGCTGGGACCACAAAGGCCGGTAGATCTGGCATGTTATCCCAGTCATTTTCTCTCCTATGTGTGTGCACCTTTCCAAGATGGCAAAAGACGGACTTTTCATAGCACACCCACTGGCTGTTGAGGAACTGGACAAAATGGTTCAGTTCTGCCCAGGAAGGATCCTTCACTCCACAGTGCCTAAAATGAGAACATGGTGGATGTAAATATGATAGAAACAATGAATCGTAGTCCTATATCGTGAGCATATTCCAATCAATTGTGACCGTGGCTTCACTTGCCACAATAAACACTTTTCGGGGCTGGTAGTGCCCCTTGGTTACGCAACGCGCTCAGCCAAGCACATACATAGCAACATTATGGGACGTTTAACCACAAGCAAACAAACAATACCGAATGAGGGTTAACAAACAAACAATACCGAATGAGGGTTAACAAACAAACAATACCGAATGAGGGTTAACAAACAAACAATACCGAATGAGGGTTAACAAACAAACAATACCGAATGAGGGTTAACAAACAAACAATACCGAATGAGGGTTAACAAACAAACAATACCGAATGAGGGTTAACAAACAAACAATACCGAATGAGGGTTAACAAACAAACAATACCGAATGAGGGTTAACAAACAAACAATACCGAATGAGGGATAACAAACAAACAATACCGAATGAGGGTCAACAAACAAACAATACCGAATGAGGGTTAACAAACAAACAATACCGAATGAGGGTTAACAAACAAACAATACCGAATGAGGGTTAACAAACAAACAATACCGAATGAGGGTTAACAAACAAACAATACCGAATGAGGGTTAACAAACAAACAATACCGAATGAGGGTTAACAAACAAACAATACCGAATGAGGGTTAACAAACAAACAATACCGAATGAGGGTCAACAAACAAACAATACTGAATGAGAGTTAACAAACAAACAATACCGAATGAGGGTTAACAAACAAACAATACCGAATGAGGGTTAACAAACAAACAATATCGAATGAGGGTTAACAAACAAACAATACCGAATGAGGGTTAACAAACAAACAATATCGAATGAGGGTTAACAAACAAACAATACCGAATGAGGGTTAACAAACAAACAATACCGAATGAGGGTCAACAAACAAACAATACTGAATGAGAGTTAACAAACAAACAATACCGAATGAGGGTTAACAAACAAACAATACCGAATGAGGGTTAACAAACAAACAATATCGAATGAGGGTTAACAAACAAACAATACCGAATGAGGGTTAACAAACAAACAATATCGAATGAGGGTTAAAAAACAAACAATACCGAATGAGGGTCAACAAACAAACAATACCGAATGAGGGTCAACAAACAAACAATACCGAATGAGGGTTAACAAACAAACAATACCGAATGAGGGTTTCCAGGCTCATGATCTTCGCACTTGGCGAGTTCCTCGCCTGCAGTCTCATGCCTCCTGCAGGTCTGAGGTATCTGCAGACACGTCTGAAGGGCTCGCTGGCGTACTGCGCGTCATCCATCAGCTGGTCGTGTTGTTTCCAGGCTGGCTTCGCAGGCATGTGACCTGGACACAGAAGAGAGTCATCAGGGAGGTGTTTTACATTACTATATACCTATGGGCAAATGTTTCACTTTTACTGACCAGTAGTGTAGATTTCGTTTGTCACTGAGTGACGAAAGAATATTCCTCGATACCACATGACCATTCATTATTTAGTGAGTTGTAAAATTACATTCTTAATGATTACTAGTTATATAACAAGAGCTAAGAGTGCATTATCAAATAGAAATATTAGCCTTTAAAGACCAAATGAGCAGGTGGACGCCTTTAAAACTCAATACAGAGGGAGGGAGGGAGGGAGGGAGGGAGGGAGGGAGGGAGGGAGGGAGGGAGGGAGGGAGGGAGGGAGGGAGGGAGGGAGGGCATCTATGAATAGGGAAGGCCCTGCATTGATTGGATATTTAAAGCCCTACTACTCTGTGAACTACTACGGTGGCCAAGATTAAAACTCATCCAGTTTTACGATAGGAATTAACGAATCTCAGTCAACTGACCCCGCGCCTGGTGTTTTCCCTTCATGATGATGAGACTGTCTTCTGGTCCATGACAAGTAATTGTGGGCAGTAGGTCCAGCATGTGGTGTACCTTCTGGTGTCCTTCATCTTCTTTGGCCTTCAAATCGAAAGATCAGAATTCTTATCAATTTATTGGATTATTATTTAATGCAAATACCAAGCTCGCTGGCCAAGTCGTATGGGTGTTCGCCTCGAGCATGGGAGGTTGTGGGTTCAAACCCTGGTCGGGTCATACTAAAGACTTACACAAAAATGGTACCCACTGCCCATTCGGTTTAACACCCGCCATTAGACTGAGGAGTAGGGGCAAGGGCCCGAGTGGAAGAATGGCTGTATAGCTCAATTCAGTGATTGTGTAACACAATATTCCCATAATAAGATAAATGCTACTTAAAATGAGCATTTTCTGTCTTGGCTGAACAATTATACACTGGCAGCCTAAGCAGCTTACATCTTATTTTTATCTTTGTGAGACTGCAACTAAAGAAGAAACCAACACGTTTTGGTCAAAACCGTCATTCTCCACAAGTTTGATGCCGAGTGAATATCACATAGCATTCAAACAAGTTGGAGAAAAATGACATTGAACAAAACAAGTTTTCTTTATTCGTCTCACCCCTGTACACACAAAAAGAATGGACGACACAAAAGATATAGCCCATGGAGAAAGGACTGCAATACTCTCGGGGCATGGAGAAAGAGTTCTCAATGTTAAGCCTATGGAGGAAAAAAAAAAAAGAAAAAAAAAAGAAAAAATGCTAAGCCTATGAGACAAAAATACCAGATGTGAGATAGCATTATCAACAAGCCAGCCCACACTCGATATTACAGCACTCTACTTTGTACCAGCAGTCATATCTTGCAAACACATCCACCATCCCCACAGTATGTGTGATTGGCTTGTATCCCCAACAGCATCAGGTCAACTGAGCGATGTTTGTGCGTGCGACAGCATTAACAAAACAGCAAGGTGCGCTAAACGGTATCTCATGTATTAAGTATAGTAAATTGATTTAAAATACAAATCAAGGAGTCTACATTAAAAGTAGTCAGAAAACATGTAGTACAAACCGAAGAATCGATCTCCCAACGTAGCAGCGGCACAACTTCAATGGCATAGAAATCTGTGTTGGAGCGGAGCCATACATAGCCCTGCGGGTCAACTATACTTCCGAGAATGATGAGGTGAAACAGCAGATAGTCGACACCCTCATTCATCTGTATCACAAAAATATAAAACGTCCAGTTGGTTGGTTGTTTGGTTTGATTTAACGTCCCATCAACCATCACAGGTCCTTACCAGACTTTCTCAAGGTTCTTTTACACCACGAGGGTGGTGATCGAATCTATGTAATGAATTCAGGTAGAAATCTCACCCCTACACATTTACCGAAGTGAGAGTTCTTTTACTTCCCACACCACATAGACATGGTATGAGAAGGATTGGCCTTTGATATAGCAGAGAATTTGCAGTGAGACCCGAATCAACAAAGTCTGACAACCTTGGTATTACAAAACCTGCAGTTTATTTCAGTGAAAAGGCATGATAAAAATCATAATCTTGATGGCACTCAGAATCAAACTTCTCTTTTCATATTGAGAAGCGCCTCTTGTAACTAACTGTGTACCGAAACGTTGCATATCTAGATAGATATAAAATATACTAAATTATAAATATACTTAATTCAAATGAAGGATGGAAAACGAGAAACCATGAGGAGTAAGGCCATTTCACTCAAAACCCCCCCCCCCCTTTCAACAAATACTTGAATATCTCTGTAAACATAGAATCTACTTAGAAAATTCCACTTCCTAGCACCTACTGCTTTTTATTCTCTTTCAAAGGAGGCATATCATATTATGATTCAACCAGTTTAAGTGCTAGAAATATGTCCATAAAGGAGTTCTTAAAAATGGACCTGTGACTACCAAACTTCCCCCCAAACTGAATTCAGTTTTTTTTTCAAATCTATTCCAAAATACTAAATTTTAAGATCATATTCCTATCTGTACTTAGTGAGCTATAAAAAGCAAAAATATGGTCAGGTCACCTAGTGACTTTACAAGCATGTGTACTACAGTAGGCTATAGCCATAACCTAAAGACCAACCGTCCACCTGCTAATAAGGTTCTCATGTTATAGTTCCTATGTGTAACTAGCTTTACACTTACGCACTTTCCATCTGCCTATTTCTTACCTCGTGCGGAATATCGATGTGGAAAAACCTGCGCTCTTCAGACCCTGGAGCAGGAGAGCGGTGTAGCAGTCGTCTCACCATGGAGACGACGTCTACGGCCGTACCATGTAGCGGCAGGCCTATTTGACCGGCAGCACCGGGCCCCTTCTCCGCTAGTCTTTTCACACACAACGTCTTGCCTACGCCAGCACGCGTAGACTGGATCACCCGCACAGCAAAGCTGAAATCAGAAACAACAATATAGACCCTATTGGGGTATCCCATACTTCATTCTGTTTACAGGATCCGGTGTTCGCTGGTTGCCGTCATTGTATGGTGATAGACCCTTGACCCATTTTTTTAAAATTTTTTCCCCCACAAATTTCTTTATTGATGCAAAGTTACATAGCTTCCAGGGTTTGTGCAATTATGATCGATACATGAAATAAAGAGGCCGTGGGTGTCAGCCGTCAGTATGGCTGGTTATCTTCACCTAGGCCAGTCTTGCCAGTGTATTACCTTCCTATCCCAGATTTACAGAGATTCAGTTATGAACAAGATATAGATGCCAGTCCTATTACAAGGTCTCGAATACCGATAACAAGCAAATAACACATACAGTCAATAGTCCTCAGGGCCCTGGGCCGTTACATCAAGGATTTGGGAAGTGCTGTGAGTACAGTCGTTTTTTATATAAAATAAAATTGTACAGATCGTGTTTAGTAGTCAGGTTAGGTACTGATGTCTTGGTAGCCTAACAGGTATTTGTTCATTCACACAGTTATTGCAGATTAACTGTTTGAATATGTATCTTCAAATTGGAAATCCGATGCCAGGAATGGAAAATTCAGTTATTTCTACGCATACATTTCAAATTATATTTGGTTACTCCAGTTAAAAATAAAAAAATGATTGTTCATCAGAAGACAGGCTGCCTAGGTATGGCCAGCCAGTCGGGAGCCGATTCTTTGCATCTCCTCTCCCAGCTCCCCCACACCCTTGTCATTTCCAGCCTCCCACAGTGCAAATATTTGTTGAAAAAAGTTTTTTATATAGACAATAAATATCATTATGCAGTAATATATGGAAACAGGGTTACTGTGGCTGTTCGTGAAAAATATGCGGTAAAATTGATGATAAAACAAACCAATGCTGAAGGCCGATGTTTGTTTTATTGTCAATTTTACCAAATATTTATCACATACAGACACAGTATACCTGTTTTCCTATTATAATATACCTTAGAATATCCAATTTTAACTTTGCTTCAGGGCGAGTTTTTGGATTTTGCCACCGTACATGCCCCGTATGCCACATACATACCCCATACGTCACTTAGGTGTCGTACGGATATAAATACAACATGGGTAGGAGAGGGCCATATGTGTACAATATACTACCACAGGTATATAATAATATCAAAATAAAACAGAGGGAGGTATGTCTAAAAGGATTTTCCCTAAGAAGGGGGTGGGGCATCTTATACGAGGGTCGGAGTGTGTCTTATAAGCGAGATGCTTCTTATACGCAGGAATTTACGGCATATTTAAGGGAGTGAAACTGCAGGCCTGATGTTAACTCTCAAAGACTTCACACTGCTGTCCACATTATTGGGATTTAGGTAGGTGCTGATGTAAATAGTATTGAATTTTCACCATACAAGATTTTCAAATAAATATTTACTTCTCTGGGTCTAAGCTTTCCTCGGGAATATCCTTGGTCTTGAGCTTGTTGCAGACATAGTTCCTGATTTCTTCCAGCTCCATTAAGACTACGGTCTCCACTCGATGGCTGTAGAGGGCAGGTACAAGCACACTTTGGTCCTGCCTCTCACTGCAGCATATGACCACGAGATGATAATCTGAAATAAGGGCGATAAGCGTGTTAGTTTGGTTTGATTCAACGTGGGGATGTGGACGATACCATGCTTGAGTATGTCTTGATACGTCTCTGCGACTCCTCGGACACCATCGAGGACCTGCAAATAGTCAGTGGAAAAAAGAAATGTCAAATCGAGTCATGATATATTTAGTCGATAATTAGGATGGGGACGATATCAGGGTTGCCAGTTGGGGTCAGGGAAAAAAACATTGAAATATTTGTTTATTGTAATACAGGGTCTACGCATTACGGTGGGGAATCAAGGGAAAGCTCAAGTTTTTACATGGGTCAGTGGGGAGGTTCAGTGGGGGATCATGGGCTGTGGCTGAATTGGGTAATTTAGCAGTTGGTATATCAATATTAGATGAGGAATTTTTTTAATTTTTTTTTGAAAATGAAAACATGAATTTCAATGGAAACATTGAAAACTGGCATCCCTGAGATATTCATCCCTGCGCTGCGGGGCTGGGGTTGGGCTGTTCATCTGCTGCCGCTGCTGTTCGGGCACGCATGCTGATGGCCCATGGTTGCTTGGACCCCGGTGACCGCCGTGTACGGCCAACTAGGCCAAATTGGTGTTCACCAAACACAAGGGTTTGCCAGCAGATCTGGGTGCTGTTTGTTTGTTTGGTTTGATTTTACGTCCAGTTAACCATTGCAGGTTCTCACCAGACTTTCTCAAGGTTCTTTTACACCACAAGGGTGGTGATCGAATCTATGTGATGAATTCAGGTAGAAATCTCACCCCTACACATTTACCGAGGTGAGAGTTCTTTTACTTCCCACACCACATAGACATGGTATGAGAAGGATTGGCCTTTGATATAGCAGTAAATCTACCACTGCTGGGGATGAAGGAGAAAGGTGGCTGTACACCACACTACATAGACTTGGTGTGTGAAGGATTGGTCTTTGATATAGCAGTAAATCTACCACTGCTGGGGATGAAGGAGAAAGGTGGCTGTACACCACACTACATAGACTTGGTGTGTGAAGGATTGGTCTTTGATATAGCAGTAAATCTACCACTGCTGGGGATGAAGGAGAAAGGTGGCTGTACACCACACTACATAGACTTGGTGTGTGAAGGATTGGTCTTTGATATAGCAGTAAATCTACCACTGCTGGGGATGAAGGAGAAAGGTGGCTGTACACCACACTACATAGACTTGGTGTGTGAAGGATTGGTCTTTGATATAGCAGTAAATCTACCACTGCTGGGGGTGGGACTCAAACCCACAAAGTCCTACGACATTGGGGTTACAAGTCCGCTAACTCCCCACAGTTGATAAGCATCGTGTATTCATTTTTTTAAAGCTTTTATTGCATTCAATTCTTGTAAATTGCTCTTCCATGCAATACAGCCATTATTTGTTTGTTTGTTTGTTTGGGTAGTTTAACGTCCAATTTGTTCAATTAGACTTATACAGCCATTACGTGTGAATTTATAGACTATGAATATCTTCAAGACGGTATCTAAATGGGCGTCCAATACAAAAACATCAATAAATACGGTCTAGACGAGCGTCTACACAATGGTGTGAAGATTAATAAACAGAAATTTCATATAGTGTACTTGCAATCCATCTAAGTAAAGGACCCACACTAGATCAATTTTCTTTTATGTTCAAAGTGTTCTTTTGGCATCGATCTACATCAAACCCTTTGATAAACACTGGATGTGCAGCAAAGCAAGAATAGTACTGCCAACAGTTGGTAATTTTCTGTCTGTGTCTCTGAGAGAGATTTCTATCTTTTCAAAGACTAAAGAAGAAACCAACATGTTTTGGTCAAAATCTCCACGAGTTTGATGTGGAGTGAATTTCAACGCATTCAAATGAGTGAACTTTGACCAAAACGAGTTGCTTTCTGTATTTATCTCACCTCTGTACACACTAAGAGAATGGACGACACACAGGATATAAACCATGGAGAACGGACTGCAATACTCGCAGGGGCATGGAGAACGAGTTTCCAATGTTAAGCCTATGGGACAAAGATACCAGGGGTGAGATAAATATACCATGGCGACATACCTGAATGGCCTTGGGTGATTTTCTGGATGGCGATTTCTACCTGGTGGGCGACTTCGTAGGTGAGCAGATCCGCACTGACGAGCATGTAGATCTTGTCGCTTCCCTGCACAGCGCGCTGAAGAAGGCGCTCGGCCTGACATGTCAACGAATAACACCGGACTAAACTTTGAGTTTCCTAATATATGCCAAGTATGCATTTAAAAATATAATTATTGGCCTATTAAGGCCAATTCAGCGGGTGGACACATTTCAAACTCAATACATGTAGCTTAAAACATGTTGAAAACTATATGAGGCCACCAAGTGCCCCGCTTCCTCAATATATGTTTTTTTATAGGTTCTGAAAATCAAAATATAGGTTTTTACAGGTTTTTCAAGGCCCAAAACTCGGGCTTTTATAGGTTTTTAGGGTTAGCATATTCAGCATAATACGGGTCTAATATAGTGAATCGCTTATTTTCAGTTCTTCATTGCTAAAAAGTGTACCAAGTACTAAATTGCAGGACATCAGGATGTCTGGCTCATCAGGTTATACCAAGTAAGTATGTATACGCATGTTGAGTTTCCAACAGGCAAGCCAGCCTGGCAACAAGTCACACCAACTGTTGATTCATAAACACATGTATGATCTCTTAAATAAACTGATAATGTGAATTTCTTGTCATTTGACAATCTAACTTTGCGCCAAGTTAACTTCGAAAAATATAAAGGCTCAAGAATTAAAAATATAGGTTTTTATAGGTTGTATAGGTTTTAAAGGGAGGCCTACAAAATGACATTTACCTCCTCGTACTTGGTCTGCGGCGTGCAGAGAAGCACTTCATCTCGACTGGGGAACGGACAGTCTTTGTTGTTCATGTAGATTGACAGAACCGTATTCCATAGTTGTGCTAAAATATTAACATCACATTTTATCAGTAAGAGGAATAAAAAAGCAAAATAGCACAATTCATACAACAGTCACTTATATATTGCTAGGTCCTGTAGCACTAAATTTGCCGGTTATCTTTATATTATAGTTCAATCCAGGATTTGAACCAGAGGGCTATTGATTAATAAACCTACAATATAAAAAGGTATCGTAGAAATGTCTTTGGTGCTAAAACGTAGTATATAAAAATAGGTTATTGGCATACGAGAATCCTAAATATTGTAGCTGGTGCAGCACAAGAAATAGTTCATTTGTCGTCCTGGAAGACACTTTTATAGGTGTCATAGAGAATGTCAAACCAGTTTTTCATGCACTACAACTCATTTACAGGGATGCCAGTTTGTAGGATTTTGCCTACATGTAGGATTTTCATTTTAGTCTCAAAGTGATGGAAAGTTCAAGAAATTGTATGTTTTGAGAAGAAAATAGACTCCAGGTTCCCTGAAATCTAAATCTTAGATAAACTTGTTCTGTAATCTTTCAAAATTCCGAATTTAGCTACCCCGAGTACACTCAGTTAGAGGCCCTATGGATCCCAGTGCTCCAACCTAGAACTGTAGGATGGTAGGATTCTTGTAGGAAATGCTCCTACGGATAAGGGCAAACTTGAATACTGACTTCTGATTGGCTAAAAATATATGCTCAAGAATCTGCTAGAATAGTGATGGGGATTCCCCTTACACCATGTGCGTTTTAGGTGATACATAGACTGGCCTCAGTCCCCATGCAGGAATTTCTTCTGACCCCAACTAGCATCCCTGCATTTAAATTAAAAGGTATTTTCAACATAGAATTATTTTGTAATAACAATTCAAACTGATAGGGACTGCACCACTCGGCCTGCTTGTCTCAGGCATATCACTGCATCGCTGGATGTGTATATATATACACAATAATGACTGGTTTTGTGTATGAGTGTCCGTAGTTGACGCATAGTAATATCCGAGCGATTAACGAGGATATTACCTCGTCAACTAAGAGGAGATTACAGTCACTCGTATACAAAACCAGTCGTCATTGTATTTATTACCCACCTGATACGGAGTCTCCATACTAAGTCTATGTAGATTACAGATCGCTACTGAGGAGGATACAGAGCTCCGTATCCTCCTAGGAGGATACGGATTTTTGAGATGAAAGTAGTCCCAAACATAACTTCTTAATTACGTTGAAAAGTTTTCTAACGATCATATTTATTGCTTAAATCTAAAAATAAGTGAGTAATAAATACAACATTACCATAATTTCGATCTGTGTGGCCGTATTCTCCTTGTAGTTGACGCTACGCAATACTCGTCAACTACGCGGAGAATACGGCCACTCAGATCGAAATCATGGTAATATTGTGTATTTATTACCCACCTACAAGATTAATAACAAGTCTATTGCAATTAAAAATGTTTCTCTAAGACATTTAGTTCCAGACACCATGGCACTGTTAAGCTTGACAGTAATTTGGTGTAGACTTACATCAATGATATAGTTCGCCATTAACCTGTACTTTTAGCATTCAAAGTGTGTTATTACTATGATTTCTGATTGTATATGAGATTATTATGATTAGTTCTAAATAATTAACATTGGATGAACATCCAAGAAACTTATTTGGAAGTGCATGATGATTCAACCTCATTATGGACAGGACTATTTTCCCGGAATCTCCTGCAGGAGATTCTGACATGCCAGAATCTCCGGGTAGCTGTTTTCAGGTGCCCTATACATTTCCTATGGGGACTCCGTAATCGGTGAGTAATAAAAGTGTGTATCTGCGTTTACATAGGAAACGTATAGCACGTGGAAACAGGTCAATATTTATACCATTCATGTTTTCCGAGCGTCAACAAATTACATGATAGTATCAAAATTGCTACCTTTTTCACACAGGACCAGATTCGGCTTTCCCTTCCTCAAACATTCGGGCAAGTCACGCTTGATTACATCTGAAGAAAGCATAAGATGACAAATATAATTAAGGAGATGTGAAAATGAAAGTGTTTTTAGTAGGGTGACATCTAGTTTATGATAGAAATGCATCCAGTCAAGCGATACTGAGCAGTTGAAATATCAAAAAGATGTGTAGTACAAGGTGGCTTCGCGACTAACGAGGAAAAGGTATCAAGACTCAACAGGACTTGACCAATTCCACTATTTTTCAAACACCTCCGCAGAGAAAAATGAAAAATAGAAAGATTTTTACTAGCATCAACCTGTCTAACCACTGGCGACGACATATGGGACACCAGGGAGGTGTTTTACTATTACTGTATAGAACCTACGATTATTCTATACAATCGTTGAGAATGACCTTTTTGGTGCCGATCTCCCATGGCGCGCTAAGACCGGGGAGGTGTTTTACGGTAGTGACGATCGTTGATAGTGACCGTTTCCATTGCAAAGTCGAATTATCTTACCTGCGCATGCATGGCACAGCTATATCCAAATAGGTCTTAGTCCATCAGTGATCGTTTTAACCCAACAGGTCTATTCAACACCTTGTCGATTAAACACCTCCCTCGTACCACTCATATAGGTAGATACCATATAAAGATGAGAAGGTACCTTTGTTTTTCTTAGCGATGAATGTCAGCATCACGCCGAGATGTTCGACATTCAGAAGATCTTTCACACTCTTGCTAGTCGCTCCTAAGTACTGTTGCCAAAGTCGAGTCAGCTTGCTCCTCAACTTGCTATAACAACGATCGAAGGAAACAAAATTATCTATTGAAAATGGATCATCTGAAACAATATGGCAGTCAAGAAAAACAGAATGAAATGAGAGGTATACAGGGATGCCAGTTGGGGTCAGAAAAAGGGCATTGAAATGTTTTTCATTGCAATACCGTGAGGGTTTTCTTTTGCTTTCTTTTTCATATTCAAGGTAGCACCGGTTGTGTACAGAATTGTTTATCAGCCTTGTATTCTTAACTTCATTGCAATAAAGGGTTTACACATTACATAAGCATTACAGTGAAGAATCAAGGGATCGCAGGAAAGCTCAAGTTTTTACATGGGTCAGTGGGGAGGTTCAGTGGGGGATCATGGGCTGTGGCTGAATTGGGTGAATTAGCAGTTGATATGTCAATATTACAAAAGAAGAAATATTTTGTTATTCTAAAAAGGAAAAAAAGAATTTCAAAGGCCACATTGAAAACTGGTGTCCCAGATTATAAATGAGGCTAAGTACCATATAACAGGTAGTCCCCATCTATATGTCTGAGCTTAAACCTTCACTTTAGGCATCATAGCTGCCTAGTATATGAATTTGTGTATTATCTCACTCCTTGTATTTTTCCTCCGTTAACTTAACATTGGGAACTCATACTCAATGCCTGTTGAGTATTTACGAAAAAATACTCAATGGGGGATAATGTCACAAATGTTAGCCATTAGTCAATGTTTGGGTTGAGATAAATTCAGAAACCTATTCAAGTTTAGTGTCAGAGCTCGATCACGTCTCGTTTGAATCGCTATGTAATTCATGCGGCTTTGCCTTATGAATTTCTACGCTAATCAAACTCGATGGGATATGAGCTCTAAGGGGTAAACTTTCATAGGTTTTCTCTATAGTATTTACGTAGATATGAATATTGGCTAGCCTCTTACCCTTCTTCGTCTATAGCTCTTCTCATGAGGGTTTTAGCCACCTCTGCGTGGGACTCGTCCCTCTGTATTGCTGTTGCGTCAACAACTCCTCGTCGTTTGTCATCATCTTGCTTGCTCCAGCACCACACCATCACTGTCAAAACAATTACCCAGGGAGGCATGAATTACTTATACTTCGCAGTACTATTTTACATCACCTGGGGCTTAGTGCTGCATGACTAAATATAAAAAATGGTCATCTCGTAGAAACAGGTTTGTTAAAAATTTCTCTCAAACTATTGCAAGCCTAGAAAGATATTAGTTAACGTTCTTGAAGGAAATTATGATCTGATTGCAATGAAGAACAATAAGATTTGCCTTACTCTGACATAGCAACTTTTAAGCGCTCGGTGGCTAAGTGGTAGGGGTGTTCGCCCCGAGCATGGGAGGTTGTGGGTTCAAACCCTGGTCGGGTCACATCAAAGACTTACACAAAAATGGTACCCACTACCCATTCGGTTTAACACCCGCCATTAGAATGAGGAGTAGGGGCAAGGGCCCAAATGGAAGAACGGCTCCAAAGCCGAATTCGGTGATTGTGAACACAAATATTCCCTAATAAAAATTGCCCTACCCCAAAAAAAGAGCACCACCATCCACACATTGTAAAACTAAGACGTTTCTCCTTTAATGACAATAGACATGGAGATCACGTATATAGGGGCCATCCATAAAATATGTACGCAGAATTTCCAAATTTTAGACCCCCCTCCCTTCCGATTTTGTACGCAATGGAACTAAGAAGGAGCATTTGCAAAATTTACCGAAAATTCTTTAACCCCCTGTGCGTACATACTTTATGGATGTCCCTATATGAGGTTTTGGTAAATTGATTATATATTTTCTAAACAGTGTTTTTTTACTGAACTATCGGATAGGTAAGTTGTGTCCTACACTCGTTTTTATCCCGGCTTTTTGTTTCCTCCATGGCTTTCACAGCCAGTTCTCGGTGAATGCCGAGGTCGTGAAGTTCACGTATGAGTTCTTCTTGCTCCTCCTTCCGTTTTTGCTCGGCCATATCTGTGTCTTCACTGAAGTCTTTCATCTTTTCAATGGTTTCTCTGTAAACGAGGAAAAAACACCATGTAAAAGATAATTATATCTCTTCATTTCTTTAAACAATTGTCTTTCGGAAGGAAAAGGCAAAAACATGGTCAGGTCACTTAGTGACTCTACAAGCAGGTGTACTACAGTAGGCTATAGCCATAACCTAAAGACCAACCTCCACCTGCTAATAATCATTGGAAAATTATGTAATTTGGGATAAAAGTATGACATCCATATAGAATCCTCCACTGCAAATATCTTTTTAATTTTGATAGCTTTTAGTATGAATATCATACATGTTATGACATGTCTGACCCTGTCACTGTTTTGGAGACCATTTGGTAAAATGGTCACGAAATGGTCTCGACTCTGAACACGAAACAGTGACCAAGACTTTTTACCCCTAAAATTGGTCGCTATTATTATGACCATTTGTCTCTGGAACCCAATGCTCTCAAAATGGTCACTGACTGGTCACTATCACAAATGGTCACGACTGAAAAACAGGACCCACGTTATACGAAATGAGAAATTCTATATAAGATGAAATGGTGGCAGTGCTCAAGACAAATACCACTAAAAAGGCCTTTGAAACTTACTTCCACGAGTTGCGGAGGTCGGCCTCTGTGCACTGCGGGTGGAGACTGTGGAGGAGGGAGTAGATCTTATCGGGGATATCTCCTGGCTCCCCACTGGAGATTTTTGATAACTCATTCCTAAGCAGGAGGATCTGCGTATTGGTGAAGTGATTGAAGACTGGGAATTTCTTCCTCTTACTCAAAAGGTGCTGTTTCCATCCCTGGAGGCATTCATCCATGAAGTATCTCACCTGTTACGAAACACATACGTATAGACATTATTATCCATCGTATAATATTAGTATTATATATTTTGTATTATATATTTTGGTCTTGACCTACAGGTCAAACCACAATAATAATATGAAGCCTTTTCTATATACAAACAAGTAATTTTGTTGAAACTATTATGGATAAATAATAAAATCAATATCCTCCATATTTGCTTATGGTAGCCCTGATGACACACATCTTGGGAGAACAGAGCATGTCCAATTTACAATGAAAATCTCTGATAAAATAAAATTGTTCAGGAAAACGGTATGGACTAAAACTAGTCCCAGGATCAATTAATATCGACAAACCTGTTTGATGTGATCAACAACAGTGCAATCCTTTCCGGAAAGTATTTCATCTGACAGCCCAATATCTATGAATGTGTTCACGGGGGCTTCTCGGTTGCAGTGGAATGTTGAAGTCCAATTTTCAAAAAGGATATTTCCATGCTTGAGTATGTCTTGATACGTCTCTGCGACTCCTCGGACACCATCGAGGACCTGCAAATAGTCAGTGGAAAAAAGAAATGTCAAATCGAGTCATGATATATTTAGTCGATAATTAGGATGGGGACGATATCAGTGTTGCCAGTTGCCAATACAGGGTCTACACATTAAATACGCATCAAACTGATCACTCTTTTTCAATCACAACTGATAAAGATGCCGCTGTCTGAAAAAAACCAGGAGCCAGGAGTTCGGCTGAGAGGCGGGCCTGGCATGATTTTGGTATCGGTCTGTGGAGGGTAAGGGCAATGCTTCTGCCATATAAACATTGCCCAATTTTCGCGGTTCATCTTGTATTTATATTTCTTTATCATCATTCGAGAAAATCTAGAAATTTCGGATTTCCAGTTGTCAGCATAAGTGCATTCCAAGTTATTTTGGAACAGATAGTGCTGGGTACATCTGACTTGGCACACCAAGTCCTCACAGATTTTGAAACTTTCAAGATCCTGCCAATATTCATGCAGTACCCTAGATATCAGATTTTGTAATGTTATCTATTAAATAAAGGACACTTTCAAATGCGCCGGCTGAAGAATTTCAGGCAGATATAACTATTCGAATGAAGTAAATAGCAATTGTTACCTACTTTATCTAAAACGGTAGAATTTTGTGATATCCGCTTGGAGTTGCTGCCGTACACAGAGACAAAGTGAACCAGACCTAGGCATGGAGATTGAAGAGCCACGAGAGTGAGAATCTCGTGCAGTTCTTGACTGAATCCTGCTACTGTTTTTTGTGTTTGTCTACACAGATGTACTTCTATACTTAGGATTTGTTTCTAGCCATACTGAAAACATGATTTAGAACTGTAGTTTTCTAATCTACCTTTCTCGTGAGAAACCAATGAGATTACATTTTGCTGGTAGCCCTTTTAAAACTCCGCTGATACCCCTCCGCCGACCCACCACCACCACACTAAGTATTTGGCCCTACAAGAGCAAGTGTCTGTGTGGAGCGGTCATCAGAGCGTCTGTTTGCGAACGTGACTGTCTGTGATTCGATCCCCGCCCCCGGCAGTCTTACATCTCTTTTTTCAAATATTTTTAGGACTCGGACTCGACGAAGTCGCTAGTCCTTGAATAATAATTGTTTAAAAAAAAATTTAATTGCAGCCTCGGGTTACTGATTTACATATCATTTAAAGTGAATGAATTCAAATTGGAATACCAATATTTATAAGCGGCAAACTTCGGAGATCATTACAAAGTTTCCTACCTCGACAAAGTATGCCACCTTCTGAGCAAATTCTTCGTCCTGTCCTCCGACCAGCATCAACTTGCTCTGCAGCTCCATCAGGTCTGAGTAGGAGTGGATGCATTCTCGCCGGTCTTCTAAAGCGGGGATAATCGCCACAATAATCCCATCGAGCTCCTACAACATCGAAATAGCATGCATTTTACTGGGCGTATAGATTATACAGAAACAGGATTACTGTGGCTGTACATGATAAATATGCGATAAAATTGACGATAAAACAAACTGATGCCGAAGGTAGCAGTTCCTTTTATCATAAATTTTACCAAGTATTCATCACATACAGACACAGTATCTCTGTTTTCATATTATTATATACCTTAAAATATCCAATTTTTAACTTTGCTTTTGGGCGAGTTTTTGGATTTCGCCACCGTACATGCCCTGTATACCACATACATACCCCGTGTGTCACCTGGGTGTTAAACGGATATAAATACAATATGGATGGGAGTGGGCCGTATGTGTAGGTTATACTACCACAGGTATATATGATAATATATATGTACAGGGTTAGTACATAGACAGCCCAATAAAATTCCATGCTTTTTCCAGGCTTTAATATTTTGTTTCCAGGCACATAACAATTTGAATCAATACCATCTTGCTAGTGAATGGGAACAGACATTGTTTGTTTTCTGATGTTTTCATATCTGGTCACTGTTTTTAACATCATGTCTGATTCATCACCAAACTTTGTTTAAGTTTTCTTCATCTTCCTTACTACCTGTGGAATTTCAGTGGTACGGGATAGATATCTTCAAAATTCTTCTCTTCTTTTTGCCACATTGAAAAATAAAGAGAATTAATGAAAACTGTACTATATCACTAGCAATTTGCTATACATGGTCAAATAAATGATTTTTGGAACTACTCAATCCAAGTCGCTGATATTTCATAGGCAGTCAGATACCATAGAAAAACTAATAATGACCAGAATTTCATACACTATAAAAATTGTTTTTATGCAAAACTAAATTTTCAGTTTTTCCAGGCTCTATCTAAAAATTCCAGGCTTTTCCAGGCCTTGAAAACCCATGTATGTCATGCCCCCCCCCCCCCCCGACTACAATGAATAAGCTTACTGGGAACTCAAAAACGTTGAAAACTGTGTCCCCTGGTGAGTAGGACTGGTACTACAATCTGTGCTCTCCAAGCAGAGCCTTACCTTCCATGTCCTTTTGATGTTAAACCGAATATGTGCAAGGGCGATTGTAATATGAAGCTGGTTGCTGGTGTTGTCTATGCATTCAAACTGGTTTGTATGGTAACATTGCAAGGGTTTCAGGGGTTTCAGGATTTTCATCAATGCATTATCTATAGGGAGCTTGTCAGAGAAAACCCTGAAAATCACGGAAATAATAATACACACATATACTGGGAAATTGGGTATATGGGGTTCCTGAAACACTAAGGGTTGACATACACGGGTTCTATTGAAGCTTTTAAATATTGTTCTATAAATGTTCTATAAAAACCCTGATTTCAGGGATTTCCCTGAACTCTGACATCACTGAACTGTATCCTACCTGAGAGCCTTCTTTCGTCTTGTCGGCTTTTTTCAGCTTCCCTACTTTGTACACTCCATAGGCGTTGATATCTTCTACCTGCTTCATTGCTTTTGTACCTTCACCACTTTGGTTGATCTTCATGTCCTTCAGCCACTCCAGGTCTTTACAAGCCAGTTTCTGGAACAGAAGATTCAACTTAAAGGCATATCCTACAATACACAGTGGCGCCATCTGGTGATTTTCAAATACTGACAATTATCAAGTAAAACTGGTTCATTTGATTTGTTCTAATACCAAGTGAGTGAAATATAGCATATTATCGAGTTTGACATAACTTAACAGGTAAATAAGGCCAATTTACATTTGACTCATTTATATAGGAAATGTACAGAAAATATAGTTTTTCTCAATTCTCTCAAAAACAAGGAAGGTGACCCATGATTTTTAAAGCTTAGAACTGTACCACTATACATTTACTAAATTCTGTGAAAGCTTGAAGAAAATGACATGGGTTTTACTATGTAAAAAACAACTTTTTAGGATTTCTATATATTCTAGTATAAAATTATCATAGCATTGATCTCTGAATCAAAAAGGAGCAAGGTGACCCCCGTGGATATGTGTTCCATAACATTGAAGATCATCATTTTCAAGATTCAGGAAAATGACATGAGTTTTAATTTTCAAGGCAAATTGTCCGATATGCCTATTTACAATTGTTTATATTTAGCAAACTAATACATATAGCCATCCTCTTTCCACATATATGTACCTTGTACCATTTTTTTGGGAAATTTTGACCCAATTAGAAAGTTCCACTTTTATTGAATTGTTCAGGTATCGAATTTTTACCCCATCTATTATCAAGTTTATCTTTACGTTTGTATATTTAGTTATTTCCATTCACCATTTCCATTTTTTTGGTCTCCGAGACAATCACTCTTTTTCGATCACAACTTATAAAGACGTCACTTTATGAGAAACACCTTCCCGATAAAAAAAAAAAAAATTAGGAGCAATAGTTCAAAGACCACAGTGTATCTCACGTGTTGTATAATAGTCTGATTGTATCTTATGTATTAAGAACAATAATATGGAGAAACCAAACAAGAGTTAGTCTTGTTGTTGTTTATCGCAGGACGGCAAGATCGCATATTACTGTGCGAGGCGAAGCCAAGAGTAGTAATACACTATCTTGCTGGAGTGCGATGAACAATAACACGACTAACTCAAGTTTGGTTTAGAATTCATCCTACCCCACCCGTCTAAATTACTTCTACATTAGTAAATGACGTCATTTGTCAAGTGTATCCCACTAGAGTGATATTTTTCATTTTTCTGAACTCCAGACCGAATACAGTGACCCAATGTTAAGCCTACAGAGTTTTTTATTAGGGGTAGGATAAACATTGCTACCAACAAAAAAAAAAAATAGAAACAATAACTCCCATGTGCTAGTTTCCATCCAGGGAGATCAAGTATAGTAGTGTATCAGAGGACTCGTGGTGTAGCAATATCGAAATAAGTACTGTATGTTACGCATGCTTTCTTGTACGCTACACAACCACGAAAATATTTTCCAACACTGGAATGAAATACTCCTTCCAAGTGGACGAAAAAATATCTCCTCCTATATCGAAATACGTACCAGTTTTTTTATGATACCCTTCTCCATGGGTGAGGCAAGCCAGACCTCGCGTAACTGTTGAAGAAAATCCTCGATTCCAGCACCCTCTGGAATGTAGATGATTGGGGAGCACACTGTTGCAACGTCTTCTAGACTTGTCGCTATAGTTATATCTGCCGCCTCCTGTGGAGACGATGTGAACATCCTCACCAGATTTCCCACGTCCTGGGCAGCTGCATGTGATAAGACGAGAACCAAGGTTTATCATCGTTTGTTGGTTTGATTTTACATCCAGCTAACCATTATAGGTCCTTACCAGACTTTCTCAAGGTTCTTTTACACCACGAGGGTGGTGATTGAATCTATGTGATGAATTCAGGTAGAAATCTCACCCCTACACATTTACCGAGGTGAGAGTTCTTTTACTTCCCACACCACCTAGACATCGTTTGAGGAGGATTGGCTTTTGATATAGCAGTAAATCTACCACTGCCGGGGATGAAGGGGAAAGGTGGAACTCGAACCCACAAAGTCCTACAACCTTGGGCTTACAAGTCTGGTGCTCTAACCACTGAGCGAACTCCCCACCCCCTCAAGGTTTATTAGAGCCTGCTTGCAGCCGCTATATACGTCACCTAAAGGTTAGAGTGGTCATATTGAACTACCAGCGTGCATCCAGAAAACTATCCCTTCACTATCTGCATGCTATTCACTTTGATAGTGAAAACAGAGCAGGGTGCCAGTGTCTCAGGGTCTTAGAGGTGTGCCCAACTGACCATTACCAATCACTCAAGACCAAATTACGTCATTGACCTACTGGTGCTTGGTATGTTGTTTTTCTTAGTTTTTTGTGTTGTTTTTTTAATATTCAATATAAAGACATACAGATTCATATATATACATGTTTGGATCCAAGATAGGCAGTTGAAGAAATGGCAAGTTTACTATAGTCCTGAGCGTTTAATATTGGACAAAAAACTAGTTTTTTCTAACTTGGAAAAGGCAAATTGCTGTTGTGTCGTGAATAATAGGGCGATTTTTATAAACAAAACATTGTTAGAAAGCTAAGACTAGGGCCTATCTGTTGGTATATACCTGATATACCTGTGTTATGGCTAAGATTTCCTGTCATAGATTGGACATCGGAATTCTTTTGGTAAAAAACACCAAAACATGTTACCTTCCTGTCTTAACAGAGATTTAATGAAAAATCTATCGTGATGACCTATAGAAATAACCATCCTATCGTCTTAGCTATTTCAAGACAATTAAAATGATACCTATATTGGCAGGATGTGATAGATATTTTCTGAGATACAGGAGCATTATGACAGATAACAAAGAGTCCAAAAGAGCCATAAAACATGATTTTCTGATATTATTGCATTTTTGGCATTTGGCATAGCTAGAAACAGCCAATGATTACCTCTAAATAACATTTAATCAATAAGATAACCTATCAGTTGTATCCTTTGGAGGTTCATCTGCAAATCACTATTTATTTGAAGTATCTATGCTGGTTATTGACTGAGATAGGACTGAGGGAAAATCAAGTATTACTTGCTTACTTCTAATATCAGTGATTCAAGCAGAAATATGACCTCAGGCCAAAGTTCTTTAATAAAATGACAGGTGACACCCCAATTATAGAATCTGTTGCCTGAAAAGTTATGTTATGTAATATTTATGAAGTTCTCATGATTTCTATCTACTTAATTTTCGAAAATATTATTTTTTACAGATGCTGCATTTGATTGAACTAGATACTGTGATTTTACCCATATTAAACTCTCAGGACTATAGGTGTAAGTGGGTTACAAAAAACTATCCATTGACTGAATGTAACCCAAACATTTTCATTGTTATTCATTTATAATTGCATGCTCATTCATCAATGATGAATATACTATTTGCTCTTAGTTTTATAACATGCAATCATATAATACAACAAAGTAAATTGACCTAATGTAACCTCTAATGCGGCATTTCCACCTGCTGATAATGACCACCGATTATGGCATTTCGCACCGCCGATCAATTATGTGACACATTTATGACAATAATCATCAGGTGTAAACCGAAATGGTCAACAATTTTTTTCCCTCCTGCCTTATGTAAAATGGCATCAGTGACCAACTTCTGAACCCACCGATGAAATCAAAGTGCATTGAATCAATCAGTGATGCTCTGCAGATTATTACCAGTGCAGGTCACCGATTATATACCACCGACCTTTCACAAGGAGAACCACCGACCGACTTTGGTACAGCGTGAAAATTATCATTGGGTTTTTAGTTGGCAGGTGGAAACGCCACATTAGTTGTTCAAATTGACAACCATCAAAATAATCAATGTATGTAAGTGAAGATATTCACTGGATTTAAAACCCAATACTAGCGACTTCGTCGAGTCGGAGTCTAAGATGTTTCTAAAAGTGGTGCCCTCTCTCGGCTGCCGTTCTCAACTTTAGGAAATTACGACTGCTATTATTTCACGTTACACAGGATTTTTGCCAGGAACCAGCGCAATTATTCTCGTGCCTGATCACGGAGCAAGGCAATTTGAAAACTACAGTTTTAAATTATAATTTCGGTATGGATAGAAACAAATCCTAAGGATAAAATTACATCTGTGTAGAGAAACACAAAAAATAGCAACAGGATTCAGTTAAGTACTGCACGAGAATCTCACTCTCGTGGCCCTTCAGTCTCCAAGCCTAAGTTTGGTTCACTATGTCTCTATGTGCGGGAGAGTCTCCAAGCGGATATCACAGAAAATTACACGTTTTATATGTGGTAGGTAATAATCATAAATATTAATTTAATTTTATGTTTCTTCTCCTATATACAGGGATATCAGCAGCTCTTAACGAAAATCCCTGAAGTTATTTTCTGGGACAGCCCCCCCCCCCCCCCCCCCGAAAAAAAAAAAATTAAAAAAAAAAAAAAGACTACAATGAACAAGCTTACTGGGAACTCAAAAACGATTAAATCTGTGTCCCCTGGTGAGTAGGACTGGTACTACAGTCTGTGCTCTCCAGGCAAAGCACTACCTTCCATGTCCTATTGATCTTCAACCAGATATATGCACGGGAGATTGTAGTATGAAGCTGATTCCTGGCGTTAGCTATGCTTTCAAAGTGGTTTGTATGGTAACAGTACACAGATTTCAGGGATTTTCATCCATTTTTTTTTTTTTTTTTTTAAATTAGATCAAGACATCTCTCACCCAGGTGAGTTTTTCAGATATCCATGCATTATCTATTTGCAGCTTGTCAGGGAAAACCCTGAAAATCATGGAAATAATAATACACACATTTATAGGGAAATCAGGTACATGGGGTTCCTGAAACAATACGGGGTTGACATACACAGGCTTTTTAATTGAATAGTGAGGACAATATTTCTGTGTTTTATATAAAAAAAACCACCTGATTTCAGGGATTTCCCTGAATTCTGACATCCCTGTATGATATAAAGTTTACTTACATTTCAGTTCTGAACGGAGCCAAAGTGTCACGTTTTTAGCATCACAAAATGCATTTATCAACTCTATCTTGTCATCAGTCAATTCCTCCAATTCCTTTATGCTTTGGACGGCTTTCTTTGTCATAGACGATAATGGTTCTTGGGTGTAGTCTTCCTGAAATATCCCCAAATATTATAACTTATATTGTAATCACATTATGTGGTGAACCATGGCTAACAGTTTAAAGCGGCTGCTGGTAAGTAACCGGCTTTTTCTCTACACCTGGGAATGGTGCACAGGTCCCATGAGACTGCTACCATGCACAGTGGAAGAAATTTTATACTATCAATAGTGCATATTATGAAGAAGAGAAAGAATTATTCCTATAAAATATAAAATATGCAACTGGCTCGTAACAATAAAATATAATGTAAAAAATATTCTCATCATCTTACAAAATATCTAATTCTACTCTTTCTAATAAATGCATAAGTATAAAATGCTGCATTATTTCAATACATGATATCTCTATGTACACTAAAGTTTTGCAATCAAATGTTTTTATACCCTAGAAAGCTGTATTGGTTTAAATACTTTTCATAATGATAAGTTTCTTATCATGCTTCATTTTAGTATCGCTATCGCACCCCTTGCGCTTTCTAAGGGTTGCCAGTAGGGGTCAGAAAAAAACATTGAAATATGTTTTATTGCAATACAGGGCCCTGTTTTTTAGTCACGACATTCGTAACTTACGACACATATCTGCCGTCAGTGTGCTAGAGAGCTACGACCATAGAGCAGGTACGACACTTAGCGAAGAGACGACACATAGGGAGCTAAAAGGTGTGCTATAGTCACGACAGTCGGTGGCCAATGGAGCGGAAACAGGGGCCATAAGTGTTGTATCTCTAAGACCACTCTGGACATGTCGTACCGAATGCGCAACTTCACTTCCCGTTCCAATAAACCGATGAAATTCGGACGCGAGTAAGGTATACAAATAACCTATAATCGTACCATATATGAAGAAAAATGGCCGCACCTTTCCGAAGTTATCGGCGTTTGAATTTTGTCATACCAATCTCTGCTCTGGTGGCCAGTGTAACCCTATGCTCGCGTGACCCTAATTTATGCAGTGACCTTGACATTCACTGCGCACGGGAGGTGGGAGGGTGCAATGGCCACCAGAGCAGACGTTTGCTATGACGAAATTCAAACGCCGATATCTTCGGAACGCTACGCTGATCTTCTTCATATTTGGGACGATTATAGTTTATATGTATCCCTTACTCGCGTTAAATTTTCATCGCTTAATTCGTATGGAAAGCACAGGAAAACCACAGTGACGTTTTATAGAACCTAAGACAGTTCTATACTTGTCTTAACTTCCGATACATCTCGCCAAGATAGTTTGATTCAACCTACGACACTGTCTATAGCACAACCGCCATCTTGTGTCGTAGAAAATATCGTAGAATCTTGATCCGATCTGAGGCGATCGTAGACTTGCGATATCGTGACTAAAAAACAGGGCCCAGGTTTACACATTACATACGCATTATAGTGGGGAATCAAGGGAAAGCACACGGTTTAAATGGGTCAGTAGGGAAGTTCAGCAGGGTATCATGGGTTGTGGTTAAATTGGGTAATTTAGCAGTTGGTATACCACTATTAAACAAGGAATTATTTTTTTCAATTAAAAATGAAAACACGGGAAAATCGGGTGATGAGGCGTGTTGAGAGACCAAGTAAAAAAAACAAAAATATTTTTTAGCCACAAAGAACACAGATTGTCATCTGTTTTCAGTGACCTAGAAAATTTGGAAATATAAAAATGAAAACATGGATTGGAAACATTGAAAACTGGCATCCCTGTAATAAATAAAATTCTTACCATCCTGATCACTGGGAAAGATCCGGAGAGGACCTCAGGATACTCTTCTCTCACTCGGCGTATTGCATTTGCAGCATTCTGGTGTCTGCGAAGAGTGAAGAACCAGAGTATCTGTTTGTATCTTTCATCCAACTTCTCCGAAGCACAGATTTTCCGCAACTCGTGAAGGGTGTCTTCACGACATTCATCTTCAGAGGTTCTGAATAGTTGTTCGACTCTGGCCAGAGGTATTGTTCCATCTTCCAGATTCTGACAGAGCTCCATCCATTCCTTGTATACGGGGAGGAGAATCTCCATCGTGAATGTTTCTACGGTCATCGTTTGACCAGCCTCGATTTCAAATTTTCCCAAATGATCCTTGTAAATCCTATCGAAACAGAGGCTCTTATCGGCTTTGTGTAAGTCGCACAATAGGCCTTGGGTTTCTGGTGGGATATCTGGCTGAACAAGTAGATCGTTCCAGTCTTTGATTTCATACTGTTCCTCTACTGCAGGTAATCTGAACAGTTCATACAATGGCTTCTTCAAGTTGCTTTCTTTATCTGCTGCTTCCTTGTAGCGCTTGGTGGCATCTATTGTGACAAAGAAATGAATTAAAGAATATAAAGTCCTCCCCCGAACCGAAATCTCTTTTTTTTAAAATCAAAATACAAAAAGACTTAAACTGAAAGGCCATAACCTAAAGACCAACCGTCCATCCGCTAATAATTCATGTAGATACAATAGTTACTTCAGTTGTCAAAATACACCCTGGATTATACAAAAATGAGATTTAACTGGATCTTCTGGTGAAGTGGCAAGATGTGTGGTTTTCATAGCTTTATTATCCATGGTATACAAAGACCCCATTGAAATTGTATGGGGACTCAATAAACCACAACCCATTGTATAAAACCTGTCAGATACCATAACTGTGGTATATGGATTCACATCTGTGGTATACGGCCTCAAAACCATGGTATACGGGAGAAATAGTCCCTTTTTGCTATAGAGCAAAGAAATAGTCCCTATTGTTATACCCTTTAATATGGCAATTACTGGGTTTAAATTATTCTAAAAGATGGATAATAAATACAACAACAGTGGTTATGTGGATAGCCAGTTCTGTAAACCACTCAAGGTTGACATTGTAATACACTCGCTAGCGCTCGTGTATTACTATGTGTCAACCTTTCGTAGTTTACGGTCGCCTGTCCACAAAACCATTGATTATTGTCTATGTAAATGAGAGTTACATAGAACTGCATCGAGAATTGTATAAATAGACAATACTCCATGAGTTTGGATGGGCCGCAATCGTCATCGAGGCAAAGCTGAGTGATGATTACGGCACAACCAAATGAGTGGAGTATTGTCTATTTTATGATTCAAGTGCGGTTCTGGATTTATCTTACCCCTTTCTATGACATTGAATATCATCACAACTTCAGAATAATCAGAATATACCTAGCAAATACACTACGCCACAGATGTGGCGTAGTATTGTCACTTTACCAGGGTAATCGTTAAAGTATATTTATCTAATGTTATTCCTATGGCTAAACTTGTACCAGGGGTGAGATAATTAGCTAGTACTTTCATTTTCTTCTCGTCGGATCTGAAAATATCTCCATGACAAGTTTCTCGTTTAGCCTTACCTTTACAGTGAACCTCCTCACATCGACGTAGTAGGACAACGAAGGTCTTTGTGTTGTCCAGGACTAACTGACACTGTGTGAGCCGGAGTTGAGACAGTCGTTTCAATGTCTCAGAGTTCACAACACTCTGACCCCACGATTGGCTGACCTCTACGAGATACTCAAATCGGTTCAGGTTCTCAAGGATTGTAAGATACTCCTTTATGGTAAGTTCTCCTTTCTCAAATTTCTCAACAATTTCGGCGATTCTTGTTTTCAACATTTCCCATTGGTTCGGCAGATGTGGAGACTCTTCGAAAACTGAAATGAAGGAACAGGAAGTTTTCATCATGATTTATGCAGTTACAAGGGCCGTGTTGCATGAGTGGATTATCGCTCGCTCAGAAGTCGCATTTGGGACCCTTTTTTAGACGCAATAATCGTTAATAGCGATTATTACAGATTCAAGACGTTTTCAATATAAATTCAACTACCATTGGCCCAAATGGTTCGATAATTGTCGCCAAATGTATGATAATTACAAAAAGGTCGCTATTAACGATTATCTCGTCTAAAAAACGGGTTCCTGGTTACATCCGAGAGTTTGAATTGTACAAGATTCTTATTGCCCGTTTTGAGGCCATAGTCTTATCATCATATATTTGGCCATAATTATCGAACCAATGGGGCCAATTGTTGCTGTATTTATCTTGAAAACCATCTTGAATCTTTGATAATCGCCATGAACGATTATCCCGTCTAAAAAACGGGTCCCAGGTTTCAGATTATCCTTGGATGAAGGCAGAAAAAGAACTTACCGACAACAACAAAAATGGGTGGAAAGAACTGAAATAACAAATAACAATCGAGGGAAGGACCAGGGGCCTGTTTTTTAGACAGCAACGTATTTATTAGTTGTGATCACAAAAGAGTGAAAGTTTGGGAGACCAAAACAGTGATCATGACCGAAAAGTGTTCCTCAGAGCCGATCACTTTTGGGCTGTTTTGATCACTGTTGGTCCAAGGCCCTTTCAAACACAGAAACTTGTCTCACATGTATATTACTTGTTAGAAAATTATGAAATTTGATATGACAGATATGTTAGATATGACAGACATGGATGATTAACTGCAGTAAAGATTGTTTCATGTGATAAAGTAGAAGCGTATGTAATGAAATATTCCAATTACAAGTATGAAACTATCACACCAACTTAGGGTTGAGTACTGCAGTAGGATATAAACAAGGCAGTCAAGCAGTGCAGTGTCAGTAGGTGTCACTGGCTTTGGTGAAGCAATTCTTATGAATAAAATAATCATTGGAAAATTATGTAATTTGGGATAAAGGTATGACATCCATATATAATCCTTAACAAGGCAGTCTTGGCCTTGAAGATACTCACAGATTGATAAGTATGCTTTCATGTATTCCCAGTGAAGGATGTGGTTGACGATATCCTTCCCAGCTATTTCCATCGCACTGAGGAATATCTCCGACAGGAGCGCTACTGTTCCAGAACCATCTGACAGACAGAGTTCCTCATCTGACCTCTGAAAGATGTCAACTGAAAGATATTAACTGAAAACATATGAAAACATCTATTAATCACCAAGCTCGGTGGCCAAGTGGTAGGGGTGTTCGCCTCGAGCATGGGAGGTCGTGGGTTCAAACTATAAGCACTACAGTAGGCTATAGCCAGAACCCCTGGAAAGCCCAATCCCTGAAGTTATTTGCTAAGACATACTTCCACAACCCCAGACTACAATGCCAAATGGGAACTCAAAAACGATGAAAACTGTCTGCTGTAGGACGAGAACTAGTCTGCACTCTCCAAGCAGAGCCCTACCTTCCACGTCCTATTGATGTTAAACCAAATATGTGCATGGAAGATTGTAGTATAAAGCTAGTTCCTGGTGCTAACTAGGCATTCACAGTAATTTGTATGGTAACGCTGAAAGGGTTTCAGGGATCTTCATCCATGCATTAGCGATTGGCAGCTTGTCAGGGAAAACCCTGAAAATCATGTAAGTAATGCTGCACATATTAATAGAGAAATCTGGTATATGGGGTTCCTGAAACAATATGGGGTTGACATACGAAGGTTCTATTGAGGCTTTTAAATATTGAGTAGAATATCTCTGTGTTCAGGGATGCCAGTTGGGGTCAGGAAAAAATCCTACATGGGGACTGAGGCCAGTCTACGCATCATCTAAATGGCACATGGTGTATGGGGAATCTCCATCACTCTCCTAGCAGATCCTTGGGCATGGACTGGCAGTATCTCCGACTGGCAGTAGATATCTGCTATGAGAGTGGGCATATGAGTAGTTCTGCACTAAATGGGGTACTTTTCAAAGAAAATCAATTAAGAAAGATTACGACACACTAGCAGTTCTATATTCTGCAAAATATCTTTACAAGTTCATTAGGCAATCCTTTGATATTTTCTTTTAGACTTGGTAATGCTTTAATAACTCTATTCTCACATGACACATTTTAAGCCAATCAGATCAGTATTTTAGTTTGCCCTTGTCCGTAGGATCATTTCCTACAGGAATCCTACCATCCTACAGCTGTAGGTTGGAGCACTGGGATCACAGGCCCTCTAACTGAGTGTGCTGGGGTAGCTGAATTCAGAATTTTGAAAGATTACAGAACATGTTTATCTAAGATTTAGATTTTAGGGAACCTGTCGTCAGTATTGTTCTCAAGATGTCTACAATTTCTTGAAATTTACATCTCTTTTAGAGTTAAATGAAAATCCCACATGTCGGCAAAATCCTACAAACTGGCATCCCTGTGTGTTTTATCAGACCCCTAAACTCTGACATCTCTGGGTTATAGACTCTTTATTTTCCATGAAGCATGTTCGGCATACCTGAAGTTCACGTTTCATAGCTCTAATGGCGTTTGGCGCAACTACCTCCATGAGGAAGTCTTCCTTCCAGTCTTCTGACTTGTATATCTCATCGTAGACCTTCAGGATCCCTTGATCCTGAAACAGAGATACAGTAATACAATCATTAAGGTTGAAACGCGACAGTGAAATGGCCCCCTTTGAGCGATAATAGGGGCTGCACACACAGGGGTAAGCGCAGGGGTTTTACCAGATTTATCACGATTCATCAAGATGCAGCAAGGTGCTACAAAACACAGAGAAATAACTCTCAAAGAGTTACTTACTCCAAAACTCTGTAGTGTCTCCTCGTCGACTGAAGAACAGATTTCGTTTATGTGTTTGTCGAGGATCTCGATACTCCCACATTCTCTGGATTGTAGCCGCGCCATGATTTCCATGATGAATATCATGGGATACATTGAATTTCTTTTCTTTAAATGTTTGGCGATATTGATGCATTTCTTAAATGCAGCGGATTCTTCTTTGTACCCTTCAGTAGTTTGATTCCTGTAGGAAGATACATAAATCATTATCTCATAAAACAGCCGTCTGGTTTGTTTGTTTGTTTGGTTTGATTTAACGTCTCGCCAACCATTATAGGCCCTTACCAGACTTTCTCAAGGTTCTTTTACACCACGAGGGTGGTGATCGAATCTATGTAATGGATTCAGGTAGAAATCTCACCCCTACACATTTACCGAGGTGAGTGTTCTTTTACTTCCCACACCACATACACATGGTATGAGATGGATTGGTCTTTGATATAGGAGTAAATCTACCACTGCTTAGGGTGGGACTCAAACCCACAAAGTCCTACAACCTTGGGGTTACAAGTCCGGTCCTCGAACCACTGAGCTAACTCCCCACCCCCAGCCATCTGGAAAGTAGTTATTTGTAGAATCAATTGTATATCATAGACTCTAAATTCGTATCGAGTTTTAATGGTTGAGGTGATGTAACAAAGCATATAACATAGTCTATCCGGGAATTTGGTAACACACTTCTTTGTTAAAACTAAACTAATGTGATAATTTCTGCAACGTTATCAACTTAACTACATTGAATGCTGTTTTAAAACAAAAGCTAAAAGTGCATTTTGAAATAGAAATATTGGCCTTTAAAGGCCAAATTAGCAGGTGGACGCATTTAAAACTCAATACAAGGTCCACCAATAATTAATTACTATGAGATCAAGGCAGCCCCCCAGGAGTTGGAAGGAATTGGAGGTATAGGGGAGGGGGAAAGAGAGGTGTTGGGTTACCATAAGAGAAACTAATACAAGTTTTGTGCATATCTTACAAGTCTTTGATTACTGGGCCTGTTAGGTGTTTGGGGAAGTTCATAAAGTAGTTTGTCTTTTTTAAATCAATGTCAAAATACTAAATAATAAAACTATAGGATATTGCATTGCTATAAAACTTGTCCAGAAAAAAAGAAATCATTGATCTTTCTGTACTTAGTTATGGCCCCATCTAGTGTTAGTTTGACATACTACAGGCTTCATGTTCAAAGTGAGGCTGAGCTTCAACCAGATACTTAGTGTTCTTATAAGGTTATTGGTATAGGGCATGTGCCAATATGCTTGGAGAGTGACAGGAACTAGAGTCCTCTGGGGGAACATGACTGTACTAAAATTCAAAGATGGCTGATCCCCGCCCATGCTCTGAAATTAGGCAAAAATACATGAATATCATGCCAAATACAAGTTTAACCTAAATAATGACACTTCCTAGAGGGTAAGCAACTGTCAGTGCCACTTATGGAGATGGTAGATGTTACACCAATGCTCACTGTAAATCATTAGTGAGTAAACATGTGTTTGAGTATGCCCATTTCACTGAAAATCCCCCCCACTTTCAACAAATACTTGAATATCTCAGTAAATATAGAATCTACCTTGAAAATTCCACTTCCTAGCACCTACTGTTTTTTATTCTCTTTCAAATGAGGCATATCATATTCTGATTCAACCAGTTTAAGGGGTAGAAATATGTGCATAAAGGAGTTCTTAAAAATTGACCTGTGACTACAAATGCCCCCCCCCCCCCCAAACTGAATTCACTATTATTTTAAAATCCATACCAAAATACTAAATATCAAAACTGTATGGCATTGTACCACCATAAAACCTGTCCAAAACAGAAATCATATTCCTATCGGTACTTAGTTAGCTATAAAAGGCAAAAATGTGGTCAGGTCACTTAGTGACTTTACTAGCAGTTGTACTACAGTAGGCTATAGCCATAACCTAAAGACCAACCGTCCACCTGCTAATAAGAAAGCAAGGTATGGTTTTGTTAGCTACTACGTAATCCAATAAACTTACTTCTGATTTTCCGGCAATGTTGTTTTTACCATGTCGCAAATTTCAATGATGATCTCTGTTACCTGAGGGGAAAAGAAGTGGCAAGTATAGAGATCCATTTATATAAAAATATTTACTTTTTGCTCCTTGGATCATTCCTGTAATGCTAAAGGCTATGTTCATGAATGACCTAAGGAAAACCATATTTTTCAGTACATTACCAATACCAGACAAAGTAAACAGGGATGTCAGTATTTGTTTGTTTGGTTAGTTTAACGTCCAATATGTTCTATCAGACTTACTTTGGGTTTGATTAAATTTATGAGATGAATTTATGTAGAAATCTCATTTTAATGGCGGGTAAGCCGAATGGGCAGGGGGTACCATTTTTGTGTATGTCTTTGGTATGAACCGACCGATGTTTGAACCCACCACCTCCCATGCTCGAGCCAAACACCCCTACCACTTGGCCACCGAGCTTGGTTGATTATTAATTGTTTAGCTTGTAAGGAACCCATTGAATTGTTTTGATCACCATAGACTTCATGATGTCTTAGTAACAGGTATCTAATATAAAACATTTTGTTCTCATCGAACTGCTATTATACCAAATAGAATCATCCCATCCTCATCCACATCATTATTACTATCCGATCATATTATGTACATAATTGAAATCGGTCATGTTCCTGAAAACAAACTTATGTATTGCTTTGACGAAGCCTGATGAAAACCTGCTACGTAGATGATGGCTAAAGCTAGTACTATTTTCTAGCTTAATAAAAAAACCTGTTTGTTCCAACACATCAGTGAGTGAAATCCAGATGACTTGAACCCTTTAAGGGCGGGTACCTGTGGCAGTAGTATGTGGTAAGGGACAGGTACTAGTGCTCTTGTATACCGCCAGAGGGCGGGAGATCTCAGGCCTATTGTGATAGTTCTATAGTTTAGGACGTGATAAGATATACAATCATTTATCTTATTATCCATTTCACCCAGAATCATTAGCTGGGTGTTGCATCCATATTCTGTGAAAATCTAATGATTATATATCCAATATTTCCAATTTTATTCCACAAAAACGAAATTTTGCAAATTTAAGAAAATGATGCCCACCCGCAGTGAATGGGTTAACAATATATGAAATAACTGACCTCGAGCTCCTCAGTGGAATTTGATGTGACTTCTTCTTCCACTTTTTCCAACAAGATATTCAGCGGCACATGATCAAGGACTGGCCTCATCTCCTCGATGGTGAGTCGCTTAACTAGTGTGCTTACTTTTGTCGTACTTTTCCCTTTCCTAAGAACCTTGACCAACCTGAATGGAAAAGATACAACCCTTAACTTTCTTATTGGTTTGATTTTCACATCATAGATGTGGTGATTGAATCAGTGAGATAATTTCAGATAGAAATCTCACTCCTACACATTTACTGAGATGAGAGTTCTATCACTTCCCACACCAGAAACACATGGTATGAGAATGGCTTGCCTTTTGATAAAGTCTACAAATGTTGGGTATGAAGGTAAAATATGGCTGCAGTGGGACTTTTGTGATTATTAGTCAAGTGTTTTAATTACTTAGCTAACTCCTCCCCTTCAAAAGTAGATAATGCATTCTTCTCATTAAGTAATAGGAGAAAAAATGGTTACTGAGCCCGTACCGATGGCCATTTGAGTTGCGTCAAATGACTCTTTTCTTATTACTATGTACCTCCTAATTGTTTAAAAACGCCAGTTTATCAACTTTCCTGCTCTACAATTCACACACCGTTCCTGCGCAAAGCCACTGCCATTCACTACAGCCGGCTTAATCTGACATCACACTAATGCGGTCTATGAATTGCTGACGATGTATGGCCTAACTTAGCACTGTGGGAGCGTGATTGAACTTCTTGTTGTCAAATGTTTTTGCATATTTAGCTAAACTATTACCTGAATGCCCCACATTATTTACCTCAATATTTGGTCGTTGCACACTTTTAGTCCTTACAGGGAGTTTCGAATAAATCTTCGAAATCATGAATCGCTCCAGAACTAACCCGCAAGTCCAACATGCCGGACGTAACCACTGTGCATGCACGCAAATATTTTAATAAAGTTCACTCTCCTAATCGTAGTCTCTAGGAATAGCGGGAAGCTTGATTGAACCTAACCTCAGCTAGGCGAGTGTATTCAAACTTCCTGGTTAACCTTATCAGCAGTAGGCGACGCACAGACGGACTATCCGTCAGATTAACTTGGCAATGCAAGTGAACTTCTTGTTATTGATTGATTTCGTATATCTAAGCTATTTAAATTGAGTGCCCCAAGCTAGATACCTTGAATTCTAATTATTACACATTCCTATTCACTGCACGGAGCGATAAATTTTGTCAGTGAGCAAAATGTCGGAGACAGCGGTTGCGAACATTAATCATACTACACCCATAGCAGCGGGTAGCATTTCATCGACGTTTGCACACAAGTATATAGTAATACACAATAGTGTATTATTATATACCTGTGTGCGAATAGTGAATGACATTGGCTTTATACAGGAACAGGTTGTGCATTGCGGAGCAGAAAAGTTAATAAAAAACGTTTTTAAACCATTAGGAGGCATATAGTAATGAGAAAATGTAGGAACTGAGCCCATACAGATGGCCATTCTTGGTCATTTGAATAGAAAAATATGTCCCTCCACCTTCGGCATCGGGACATATTTTATGATCAAATGACCTCGAATGGCCATCCGTACGGGCTCAGTAACCACGTTATCTCATATTACTGATTATCTTGATAAACAGAAGACGAACATATTAGAATATCAAAGCAGAGGTAAGGAAATATTTGTGCTACATACACGTTCTTAGCTTTCTTCTTCAGACTTTGCTTTTGCTCTAGCGGCGACTCCTCCAAGAGACGAAAGAGCAGATCAAAGCATCCTGCTGTGATTTCTGAATCGAGGAACTCAATCCAACCGGTCAGGTGTGTGACGACATCGATCTTCCTGTAATTTTTTTAACAAGTAATGAAATCAATTTTCTCTGATCAATACAAAAACATCTGTAGCATACAAATCCTCTAATCTTAATAAAAAAAAAAAATACCGTCTTTGTGAAATGGGCTGCATACATTGCACATTGATATGATACACAAGATATCAAATCTCTTCAACTAATATTTATAAGTATACACATTAGAGATTATGTAAAAAAATGAGATAAGGAGAATTCAGGATATTCAGCTGAGGATATTGTGTGAATTGTCACTGGGACATAACAAATAAAAAAATTAGTTAGAATGTACTGGTATGCTGTACTAGCATTGCACAAAAACCACCATTTTACATATGAATGCGCCCGGCGTATATAAGTATGACTTTTGCGTATACAAGGTCGTCCTATTCCCCGTGTATATACATCTCATCTGTAGGTGGATATAAGCGTCCAGTGAAGAGGGCTTCCCACGGAGGACATCTATACTTCTATCAACACAAACGAGCGGGAGGCAGCAGGGGGAGAGGATATTTCCTCTCATATATGCCGGGTGTGAAATAGAGCAAAGACTCGTCCGTATATAATCCCTGGGCATATATATATGAAAACAAGTCAATATTCAGCCAGTACATGCACTTCCGCGATGGTGTATATATGAATAAAATGGTGGTTTTTGTGCAGTGTGGGGTATATTTATGAATGGGTTTTTAATGATAGAATTTTTTTTTTGGGGTCGTCACTATCGAACGGTCCCGATGACGTAGCCGATAACAGACATTGAGCTCATTCAAGCAGTAGCTGCCAATGAATCGACACCTAGCCTCGTACTCAGTAGGTTTTTAATGATAGAAAACATATTTGAAATCACTAATTGAAGTAAACAGAGTCAAGCATTGTAGCTTTGATCGAATACTATATTTCTATTCAGGGATGCCAGTTAGGGTCCCCAAAAAACATGGAAAATTTGTTTACCCTTTAAAAACGGAATTCCTTTCATCTGAATCAATTGTTGAAGTATAATTTCCAAAAAATCTCTCCTAAAAAATCAGTGGTGTTTGGGGATTTAACTTCACATCCCCATGATTTTTGAATATATATTCTATTCGACTTACTTTGGGTTTAACCGAATCTATGTGATGAATTTAGGTAGAAATCTCACCTCGGTAAATGTGTAGCGGTGAGATTTCTACCTAAATTCATCACATAGATTCAGTTAAACCCAAAGTAAGTCGAATAGAATATATTGGACGTTACACATTTACAGAGGTGAGAGTTCTTTTACTTCCCACACCACATAGACATGGTATAAGAAGGACTGGTCTTTGATATAGCAGTAAATCTACCACTGCTGGGGTGAAGGAGAAAAGTGGCTGCAGTGGGACTCAAACCCACAAAGTCTGACAACCTTGGGATTCCAAGTCAAGTGCTCTTTACCACTGAGCTAACTCCCCACCCCCGGTCGCTTTAGTTATGCTTGCAGGCAAGCATATCCAGTCTGTACCACGAGGAGGCAAGGCGACCAAGAGGGTGAACAGATTGATCCTTGCGGTCCACCCCAGCATCCCATGGGAAAGTTCGGTGCAGGATCACGGACTGCGGTGGTATAGGGAGCCAAAGTGAACCCGCTAAAACGGCAGATACCTGTGTTCAAAACACCATTTCCGGTGGCCAGTAAGATCGAGGATTAGTGCTAAACCTATGGGGGTTTGAGGCTAGAATTTAGTTTTTGGTCTCATTTGTTACTTCTGAAGCGTAGTTTACTACTATCGTCTCTGAATAACTGAATAATCTCAAACCTACATAGTCAAAGTACTGCGTGCCTATATCCGGAAATGGTGTTTTGTGAACAGGTATCTGTAGTTTCAGCGGGTTCACTCTGGCTCCCTATTGGGTTATTTAGCAGTCTGCAACGTTACACAATGAACCTTATTTTTTTAATTTCTGAAAATGAAAACTTTGAAAACCGGCATCCCTCATGTGTAAACTTTGAAAATATTTTATGATTTCTAAATGAAAAGATTACCGCATTTTCCGAAACTTGGAGATGAGATTAAACTCATCTTCCCAGCCTGGTGGAATTGTGAGGGCTTGTGACAGCACACTAGTTTCCTCGTCCTCAAGGACACCGATCATACCCTCCATCTGAAGACACACGAGCACCAGGGCTAAAGCCACCCTGTGGTGAATGCTGCACGCGTCGTCAAAGTGGAAAATCTTTTTTATCTGACCTAGGTCATCTTCAACGTGTTGCCGTATCGCCTAGAAAATAGACAAGTACATTAGTGGGCACTGACCCAAATTAGATAATTATCGAGATTATGTAGATGGTAATATACAGACATCACACTGACATTATACCAATATTCAGGGATGATGTATTAACAGTATTATATAACTAAGACTGTGTTTGATGTTATGCCCCTGCTCGGAGAGTGAGCAGGCTGTGGAATGTACGACGTAGTTCCAGCCACACTGGGGTAGATAGAGGGTAGCGCAGAGCCCTCACGCAGCAGTTGCTCCCCGACACTCTGACAGACGACATGAGTGTCCTGTAACATCATCACTGGTCACATGTAACTTGTATAACAATGAAAGTCAGGACTGACAGAGAAATCTCCAGTTCTGGACCTGGAGTAGCCGGGGAAGGATTGGCCCAAAAGGAGCCACCTGAGTGCCTTCCACTAAAGCCCCGTCTCCACTGTGCGACTGGGGGAGCTTGCTATCCGCTAACTCCAGTCTGAGACTGGAGGTACGGGCTTGGCGTACCGCATGTACCTCGGATCGCAAGGTAACATCGATTCTGTGTGTGGACTACCCCCCTTACGACTGGAGCGCTTGCGATTCTAAATACACAGTCTCAGACTTGGCATACCAAATATCAAACATTTTCTATATTTAAAAACACTTGCCGAGTTGCGATCCTGAAGGTACGCCCAGTCTCAGACTGACCGTACCTTTGTACCTAGAATCACAATGGACACAGGGCTTTTACTCTTAATTCAGCAAATGCGTTTAAAACCATAATGGGCACAAGTATTCCTAACACAAGATAACATCAATGCAATCAAGAATGTGATTTGGAACAATCTAAGTCCTTTAGTTAGGAATACCGAAACTTTTAAAATGTTTAAAGCCTTAACGAAAGCTAATCTGAGAAGAAAGATTTGGCTACTCTAGCCTTGATATCATATTGACTCTTTATCTGTTACTTCATACCTACTGGATGTGTGTATCGTTTAAATCTTCAGGAATAAGGAAATCTAATTAGGTACCGACGGGCTACGAAGAAAGTAGTCCCTACGGTGAGTAAGAACTTAATTTGGATTGACAACAGTCTTGCCTGTTCAAATTTCTGTGTAGTTTTATTATATAAACTGTGTCATGGTTAGGCCTCTACCACTTTGTTGAGCATAATTGCTAAATGTGAGCTGTATCTTGACTTTATGATGACTTTGGTTTAGACGAGGCTAAGTGTTATCTCATTGGCAAAAAAAAAAAAAAAAAAAAAAAAAAAAAAAGGCAAAAAAAATTATGATGACTTTGGCTCAATAACGAAATGTATCAAAAAAAAAAAAATGTGTCTTACAGTTTCCATGATATTTTGCCTGTATTCCGCTTTAGGCAGATCTGACCAATGAGCCATACATTTTTTCAGTTGCCTCAGCTTTTCCAAATAGCGAACCTCTCGGGTCACCTCTGGCTCAGTATGGCGAATGCTTTGAAGCATTCCAAATACATTGCTTCTGAAAAGAGACACGCTTGTCCCTCTACTACCAAGTTGTGAAGTTGAAAGCGTGCCATCAAATCGGTACATAGGGTCTGTAATAGAGAGAAAATACGTGTTGCTAAATAAACAAGAGCTAAATATACACCAAAAATAGTCTCATTAGCCTTCAAAGGTCAGAGACCTGTTTTTAGTCCCGACAAGCGTTATGAACGACATGTTTTTGCTGTCCGTGTACTATAGACGCGACATTTTAGGGGGTCGGCCAATTATCGAAGCCCTACGACACTTCGGGCGGTGAAAGGTTTGCTATAGTCATAACAATCGTAGGGTCATGTGGGTGAATTACTCGCCCAAAGTGTCGTAGCCCTACGACATCTATGGACATGTCATACCAAATGTGGAATTTCACTTGCCATAGGAATTAAATCATGAAACTTTATCACAACTTAGGGAAACATATAACCTATAGTCTCATTTAAAGGCAAGGTTAGTGGGTAGATTCGACACTGAAAACGAGCTTCATCGCAATACCAGTAAGTATGCAGAAGGGATGATTTGTATATGTCTGAGGTAAAGTATGCAAAAGATCAAGAACCAGAACTAAGAGTGCATTTTGAAATAGAAATATTGCAAGTTTTGTGCATATCTTACAAGTCTTTGATTACTGGGCCTGTCAGGTGTTTGGGGAAGTTCATAAAGTAGTTTGAGGTCCATAATCAAAGACTTCAGCAAGTCTAGGGAGAGACCAGACCCTGCCCAGGAGTTCTCAAAAATGGACAATGATGTGACTAAAAAAGTCCCCCCCCCCCCCCCAAAAAAAAATTAAATGACTCATAAATGCCATAAAACTTGTCCAGAAAAAAAGAAATCATATACCTATCTGTACTTAGTTATGGCTCCATTTAGTGTTAGTTTGACATACTACAGGCTCCATGTTCAAAGTGAGGCTGAGCTTCAACCAGATATTTAGTGTTCTCATGAGGATATAGGTAAAGGGCATGTGCCAATATGCTTGGAGAGTGATAGGAACCACAGTCCTCTGGGGGAACATGGCTGCATTACAATTCAAAGATGGCTGATACCCCCATGCTATGAAATAAGGCAAAATACATGAATTTCAAGCCAACTATAAGTTCAACCATTTTAATGATCCTTTCTAGGATGTTAGCAACTGTCAGTGCCACTTATGGAGATGGTGAATGGTACACCAATGTTGCCTGTTAATCATTGAGTAAACATCTGTTTCAGTATGCCCATTTCACCACCCCCCTCCCAATTTTTAACAAATACTTGGATATCTCTGTAAATATAGAATCTACTTAGAAAATTCCACTCACTAGCACCTACTGTGTTTTATTCCCTTTGAAATAAGGCATATCATATCATGATTCAACCAGTTTAAGGGGCAGAAATAGAGTTCTTAAAAATGGACCTGTGACTAAAATGTCTCCCCCAAACTGAATTCACTTTTTTTTTTCAAAATCCATGCCAAAATACTAAAACTGTAAGGAATTGTACCACCATAAAATCTTGTCCAAAACAGAAATCATATTCCTATCTGTAGTTAGTTAGCTATAAAAGGCAAAAATGTGCTCAGGTTGCCTTGCGACTCTACAAGCATGTCTACTACAGTATGCCATAGCCATAACCTAAAGACCAACCATCCACCTGCTAAAAATCAGGTGGATGTTAAGGGGCCACCTACGTCGCTGATCAGATTCAATGAAAGTTGCTCAGAAATCTTTTTTATTTCCATTCAAAGGAATGGTACCATCACTGAATTTTGATGACTAACCACGTAACATGTGAGTAAAAGGGTTTTTAATGACAAAAACTCCTGATAAATAATTATTAGAGAGGCCTTCCCCCATCTTATTCTGAGAGTCTGGTATAATGACACTTACCGCGGTACGATTTGAGCTTGACAGTTTTTTCTTCGAAGTGGCGCAATCCAATGCTGTAGTGATATTTCACATTTTGTGTGGCTATGTACTTTGCGTAAAACCAATCGCCTTTCTCGCCGAGGCGTCTATTGGATATAATAGAACAGATGAGAGTGTCAGAACAGTAATAGTATATCACTGACAACGAGTCACTATAGAATATTTTAGCATATTAAGTCATAACCAGTTACAGTTAATACCTATGAATCTACAGCAAAGCTCCATATTATTTATTAGCAATACAGATATGTCAGTTGCGGTCATGAAAAAAGAGAGGAAATATTTTTCATGAGAGTGTTAATAACATGTGATGCTAACCGTATCATATCAATTGGTTCCGGCTGTCCCTTGATGTGTAGCTTAACGTAATATGCCTCGTGCTCAATCCAATTAACAAAGACATAGAAGTTTATATATCTAACATCTTCCTCTTCATGGCATCTGGAAAGATAATATCAAGAGACGTCACAAGTTTGAGTCTGAGTTTATTTATGCCACGCATTTTGTTGGCTCCATAATTTCACGAGTCGAAGACAAGTGACATTATCCTACCCCTAATAAAAAACCGCCATAGACTTAACATAGGCAAATTTTATGTGGCAGGCCGTGACATAAAGTGTTTTTTATGCCACTAGAGTAATAACAATATTGACCAATCAGAGAGCAGGATGTCAGCTACTATGAAAAAAGTTCTGTTGGTCGTTGAGTCAATATTTATCTTTTAGTAATACAAAAGCATAGACGAGGTAGGATAAATACGAAACCGAACTCGAGTTAGACTTGTCAATGTCTATGCCACTCTGGTCAGGTCTGCTCCTCACTATACTCGGCTACGCCTCGTGTAGTAATACACGACCTGCCCATCGTGGCATAAACATTGTCAAGTCTAGCTCTCGTTCGGTTTCTACTAATTACGGAGCCAACAAAATGAGTGGCATAAATAATCTCAAACTCAAACGAGTGGCGTCTAGATTTTATCCTACCCGTTTCCATATTTTTTCAGCATCAGAAAGTAGTGGCATAAACAACACTTTATGTCACGCCTATGAAATAAACAAATCCCATGTTAAGCCTATGGCGTTTTTTATTAGGGGTAGGATAAATAAGCCTAACAAACTAAAACATGACCATTCTTTAACAGGCAGAATGGTATCGTTAAATATATTGAGATGCTTATTCATACAAGCCTTTAGTTCATCAAGATTTCTCACATGACCGATGCACTAGGGCAGTGAATTAAAACTAACCAGAAGCCTTTCAATAAGCACTCAGCTGTGGATGGGAGTGCCTATAATTTCATTCCTTTGTTTTTTTAAACATTTTTTGTCATGGGTAAACCAAGTTTTTGTCAGAGAATACTGTGCTGGATACACTGAAATATGGAGGCTGACCTCACTCAAATACCAACTTATTTTTTACTCGCAGTGGACGTAGTGTAGGTCCATTGTGCCTACCCAGATTTCCATGTATACCAAATGTGACAGGTATGTCAGATCTTCCGAGTATTACCCCTTTCACTCAGTCAGTCCTGCACCCTATTAAACAATTGCATTATACATAAATCCTGAGCATTTATAATATTGAAGCAACCTGCTAGAAGCCTGCACCTTTATCCTACCCCGCATATAAATTTCCATAGACTTAACATGGTGGGCCTGTATGCCACGGTTATGCCATAAAATATTTATATGCCACTGGTGACATATGAAGTTAAAAACATATGATAGGGTAGAATAAAATCTAAACATCACTCAATTTCTAATAATTGTTTACATGCCATTCATTGTCTTCGGCTACAGATATCACTCAGCTCCGCTTCGTGATATCATTCCGCGAAGACAACTCATGCCATATAAACAATCATATGAAACTTTGTGATGTTTCATGATAATATACATACCCGGGCTCTCCACCAGTGTTACTATCGATTGTGAATAGTAAGCTTAAAGAATGGCTCCAAGGCTTTATTGCAGATGATGTTACAATGCACTGTACTGACCGGACTGACTTGAATACGTCGGGGTTATGATTATATGCTGGCTCCGTGTTTACCATGTGGGGGCAACACGGTCGATCGTAACCAAGGGTGCCATCCACAGGTGTTACACAGCCAGCTTGGTCCGTAAGGCCAAAGAATATAATCTGTACGTTTAACATACGTGGTAAAATTATTGATCAGATACATCCCGATGTCGAAAGCAGAAGGATGTATTTGATCAATAATTTTACAAAGTATTCTGACATACAATGACAGTCAACCTATTTTTCCATTATCATAATATGGCAAAATTTTAGCTAATAACGAGATGCAATTCCCCGTACGTCACTGAAAACCAGCATTTTCTCAAAAATGCCATGAGGCATCTTCAGGACTCACCAGGGGAATGCCTGGAGGCATCTTCTAGACCCTTCAGGGGAATGCCTCCAGGCATTCTCAGGAGTGAAAGGGTTAAGAATGTATGATGCCTGGAGGCATTATCCAACTAAGGCAGCATCAAGGCATCATTTCTCCAATATTTACAAACTTGATTTTTTTCAAAAGCAACATTGATTAATTTTTCAGAAAATGTAGATCAATTTTTTTGGGGTTTTTTCAAAAGAAATATAATAATTGTAATAGCTTGGGTCTCTTACACTCATCTTTAAAGGGTTAAAGAAATCTAATAGAGATTGACATTAACATCAAGTGCATGCTTGATATATACTACATCGTGAGATGAAACAATTTTACTTACCCTGTTTCTCTATGTTGATCATCTTGGGTATGTTCTGTATCATCGGAACCCTCACCATAATCGACCCCTTCTTCAGCCGCCACTGCAAGCTCAATACTGCCGTCTCCGCTTGTTGTGACCAACGTTTCTCTTGTTAGTGGGGGTCTGCCATTATTTGCTTGTAAAGCACTCTCTTTTGCTTGACCAGTTCCTTCACCACTCCCCCTTGTGTGGACAGGTTGCTCCGATTCCGGAGTTCCCTTTCCATCATCACCTAGGGAGGCATTTTCTTTCACCTGGCCAGTTCCTTCGCCACTCTCCCTTGTGTGGGTAGGTTGCTCCGATTCGGGAGTTCCCTTTCCACCATCACCTCTGGAGGCATTCTCTTTTGCTTGACCAGTTCCTTCACCACTCTCCCTTGTGTGGACAGGTTGCTCCGATTCGGGAGTTCCCTTTCCACCATCACCTAGGGAGGCATTTTCTTTCACCTGGCCAGTTCCTTCGCCACTCTCCCTTGTGTGGACAGGTTGCTCCGATTCCGGAGGTCCCTTTCCATCATCACCTAGGGAGGCATTTTCTTTCACCTGGCCAGTTCCTTCGCCACTCTCCCTTGTGTGGACAGGTTGCTCCGATTCCGGAGTTCCCTTTCCACCATCACCTCTGGAGGCATTCTCTTTTGCTTGACCAGTTCCTTCACCACTCCCCCTTGTGTGGACAGGTTGCTCCGATTCGGGAGTTCCCTTTCCACCATCACCTAGGGAGGCATTTTCTTTCACCTGGCCAGTTCCTCTGCCACTCTCCCTTGTGTGGACAGGTTGCTCCGATTCCGGAGGTCCCTTTCCATCATCACCTAGGGAGGCATTTTCTTTCACCTGGCCAGTTCCTTCGCCACTCTCCCTTGTGTGGACAGGTTGCTCCGATTCCGGAGGTCCCTTTCCATCATCACCTAGGGAGGCATTTACTTTCACCTGGCCAGTTCCTTCGCCACTCTCCCTTGTGTGGACAGGTTGCTCCGATTTGGGAGTTCCCTTTCCACCATCACCTCTGGAGGCATTCTCTTTTGCTTGACCAGTTCCTTCACCACTCTCCCTTGTGTGGACAGGTTGCTCCGTTTCGGGAGGTCCCTTTCCACCATCACCTAGGAAGGCATTTTCTTTCACCTGGCCAGTTCCTTCACCACTTTCCCTTGTGTGGACGGGTTGCTCCAATCGTGGAGATCCCTTTCCACTGTCATCTTGGGAGGCATTCTCTTTCCCCTGACCAGTTTCTTCGTCACATGCCCTTGTGTGGACAGATTGCTCCGATTCGGGTGATTGATTTTCACTGTCTCCCTTGTCAGTGTCTCCTATGAAATGTAGCGGACTCTGGGTTGACACTCCCCCAAGACTCAGGTTATCATCAGTGGTCAAGCCTGCTGCAGTTGCCTGCATCTGTAAGGAACTGACGTCTTGTATTGTGCTTTGGTCATGTTCCGTTTCGCTTTCATTTTCTGTGTTAATACTTGTTTCTAACTCGGAGGGGTCTTTAATTACCATTACAAAACCCTTCTCTCTACTGTCGTGAGAAAGAACATCAGAAAAACCTGAAAATGTAAAAGAGGTGACTTATACAAAACATCGTCATCAACTGTTTATGCTGGGAATAATGACAAAACACTGATGTTTACAAATCAAAGAGATGGGAAATAAGTTTGTTATTCCTTTAGCAGTTAAGGTTTGGTTTGGTTTGTTTATTTAACATCCCAAGGGACCCTGAGGGTATATAGGGACGAACTCATGGTTCGGCTTTTCTCACTGGTTTAACACAACAAGGGTGGTGATCGATTCTATCATTTTAATTAAGGCGGAAATTCACCCCTACACATTTACTGAAGTGAGAGTTTTTACTTCCCGCACCACATAGACATGGTATGAGAAGGATTGGCCTTTGATAAAGCAGTAAATCTACCACTGCTGGGGATGAAGGATATTAACGCGTTCTCCATGCCCCTACGAGTATTGCAGTCCGTTCTAAATGGTCTATATCATGTGTGTTGTCCATTCTTTTAGCGTGTACAAGGGTGAGATAAATACAGAAAGCAACTCATGTTGGTCAAAGAAGTCATTCTCCAACTTGTTTGAATGTTATGTGATATTCACTCGGTTGTCGCCTCGTTCACATCACTCCGTATCAAACTCATGGAGAACGATGACTTTGACCAAAACTTTTTGTTTCTTTTTTAGTACTTATTTCACACCTGTACACACTAAAAGAATGGACGACGCACAGGATATAGACCATGGAGAACGGACTGCAATACTCATAGGGTCATGGAGAACGAGTTCCTAATGTTAAGCCTATGGGACAAAAATACCAGGGGTGCGATGATACATAAATCGTCTCCATTCTTACTTCCTGTCAGAGATGGTGAGGCTCCCACACCTTCACGGATGATTATGAAGCTGTCTTCATCGTCGTTTAGAGATGTTTTCATGGAGGCACCTGTCGATATAAGAATGAAGTGAATTAGAACATAGATGTACTGCAAGACACAGGGATGAGAATGATATTACAAAAACATACAGAAAACCAGGAGGCATGCAGCTCCTGGAACTTGAATTTCTGAGTTTTATTTCATGGACACGGTCCTTATTGTTGTACAGGATAAAATTTAAGGTGAAGGTCACTCAGTGCACTTTCGATTTTTGTGTTTGTGTAAGAATCATGCTGATTGGTTCCCACGGTTCTGGTTTTGTGTAAGAATCATGCTGATTGGTTCCCACGGTTCTGGTTTTGTGTAAGAATCATGCTGATTAGTTCCCACGGTTCTGGTTTTGTGTAAGAATCATGCTGATTAGTTCCCACGGTTCTGGTTTTGTGTAAGAATCATACTGATTAGTTCCCACGGTTCTGGTTTTGTGTAAGAATCATGCTGATTAGTTCCCACGGTTCTGGTTTTGTGTAAGAATCATGCTGATTAGTTCCCACGGTTCTGGTTTTGGGTAAGAATCATGCTGATTGGTTCCCACTAATGCTGATTGGTTCCCACGAATACGCACACTTCGGCTCTCTAACGAGCAGCTCTGTTGTAACACATTTCGAGTCACCTCAGGCAGGCCTTCCAGGAAAAATTCATGAAAACAAATTTTTTAAAGTTTTTTTTCCCCATTAAAATAGGTTTCTTTGTACACTATTCAGATCATCATAAATGGCTTTACCTTTTGGTCTACGTGTACATTTGCAGCATTTCCTACCTTTGCATTATTTCTAACTAATAGAACAGCCAGTGTTCTATCCATGTCACTGCAAGGCGCCAAAAATAACAACTGAACATAGGTCAACAGCACGGAAACATCCAGTATTCGATAAGCTATTATCTAAGCCTAGAACAGGGTGCAGATTGCAACTGAAAAATATCATCATTGTCGTTTTATGCCTCTGGTCGTACCTGGCGAACTTCCATGGTCGAAGCTCGTGTCTTGTTTCACATCCTCAGGGATACCTTGCAACGCTCGATATGCCGGGGCAACCGCTGGTCCCTTTATTTGGTCCAATGATTTCGCTCCATCTGATTTTAATAATAAACAATGTACAGAATGATCAAACTGTTTCCTTTGAAGGCTTGTTTGTTTGTTTGGCTTAATTTAATGTCCAGTAAACTATTATAGGTTCTTACCAGACATTCTCAAGGTTCTTTTACACCACAAGGTGATCAAATCTATGTGATGAATTTAGGTAGAAATCTTACCTGTACACATTTACTGAGGTGAGAGTTCTTTAACTTTCCACACCACATGGACATGGTATGAGAAGGATTGGCCTTTGATATTGCAGTAAATCTACCACTACTGGGGATGAAGGAGAACAGTGGCCGCAGTGGGACCCAAATCAACAAAGTACAACAACCTTGGGAGTACAAGTCCAGTGCCCTAACCACTGAGCTAACTCCCCACCCCAATCCTTTTAAGGAAGGGCCACAGAACCATGTAGCCCAGATTTAATTTGATGCCATATACAGGGATTTTGACAAACTCATAAGGCCACCTAATCTCTATACTTCTTCTCCACAGAACATAATACAAATTTCGATAACTTTTGATCTACTTAAGATTTATGGAAACAAGTTTCCAAATTAATGATCTTGTTTCTCCATCAAGTTGAATTCATAGTTCAATTTCACATAGGAGGGAAGATTATGAGCTTCAAAGTAATCCATACGATGACTACACACTGCTCCCCCATCATGCCGTCAACGCTTATACTATTCTTTATATTTGGAAAACATGACATAGTGCCTAATAAAACTCAATTAGTAAAATATGTCTACCTTGTTCAGGTTGGGCTCCATATTTATCCTTCCAGTACTTTATCAGGCGTCTCGCTGGTACCTTCTTCAGAACTGGGATCAGATCTTCAACTTCCAACTCAGGAAGGTCGTCAGTCGACGATACTTGTTGGTTCACCAGTTCAACCAAATCATTGATTATTGACAGGTCACATTTTTTTAGAATGTGCTGAATGTCATCCTTAATGGACTCCATGATTCTGGAAGTGAAGATATTACCCAGTTTGAATGCAAATTACATATATCTATATATATATATGTATTATCACAAACAAAAAGTATGTGAGAAGATAGTGTGGCATGCTACAGCAATTGCAGAAGGAAGTAGTTCCCCAGTCACTCACCAGGAGGCATGTTGCTACCCGTATAAAAGCAAGTCCGTAGCCTCGAAGCATTGATCCCAGACCTGAGAGTTGAGCAGACCAGCCTGTGCCCACCTGAGCAACACTATCGATATACATACATTGATATCACTATGATTAATGCATATGCCTTGTAATTCCAGGAGTCATAGTTATGCAATACACCCAAACTAGAGAAGAGAAGGGAATCTCACTTGTTAAATTATGCCTATAAACGAGCCCAGAATGTTGAAAATCTTGATGTACGACACCCATCCACAAGGATGAGAACAGCACCCGTATTAAAGGTACACAGACCTAACTGTGCAGCATACACTACCAGTACAGAGTATCTATGTGCAACGAAATGGAACAACCTGTCGCCCCTCGTGAGACAAACGGAAACCTTTCGTGAATTTAAAAGCCTGACAAAAAGAATGATGAAGGATTCGATTCAACAAATTTAATAATTCTATCTGAAACTAATGTGTGCGTACTGTGGGAATTACTTCCAATTATAAAACATAACGTTGAGGCTAGTCCACTCTACCAACACTCACAAAATGATTATTTTAATTAACAATATGAGTGAAATGTCTACTATACGCTATTCAATGAATCTCCAATTTTCTATGTCTCGCTGTATCGAAAAATCTTGTTCTGTATCCTAAGGAAGACTAAAGGGCATATATTAGGAAGCCGATTGAAACCAGTGATATGTATCACTGACGGTCTTCTCCTACTGCATTGTTACACACATATATTTTCCCACCAGGGACAAGAAAATATTGTATTCTCAAAAATGTGACAATAAAGTGAAGTTATCAAAAAACAAAAAAAAAAACCCTTGAAGGGCCAATGATGACTTGAAGCATCATCCAGCCAAGGGCCAATGATGCCTTGAGGCATCATCCAGCTTAGGGCCAATGATGCCTCTCAAAAATCTACAAAATCGTTTTTAACAAAAAGATAATGGAGGAACATTTATGAAATTTTCACATAATGTATGTATAATATCATTATTAGTATTATATTCAAAAGAAATAATTATCTAAGATCATATATCATATCAAGTCATTAAACAATTGAATTGTGGGTTTTAATTCCTGTGTGCCCGTCCCCTAGCGGTATGAAGTGCCACCAGCAACCGACCTCCAGGCGGTAGCGTGGCCACAGCACCCGTCCTTAAAGGGTTAAAAACCCCGAAAAATCTAAGAAATCATCATTATTATATAAGGACAGAACATTGGAACAATCTGAGTGTTTGTAACTGAGTCGCTTTAGGATTGATTTCATTTATAAATCCAGGGTTAGAAGTTTTTCAAGCGAGTGACGAAAGCTCCGTGTACCCTCTGAGTCATAGACGCCTACATCCACCGATGTACTGCTGGAATCATCCAGGTTGTAATCATCATCATAAGGTAAAAATTAAAGGCATATCCTACAATTTGGTTAGAACATAAAACCCATGTCAATTTCTCGAAACAAATCATAAGAATAGAAGTACATCTGTGTAGAGAAAAACAAAAGAAAAAATTAGCAGGATTCAGTTAAGTACTGTACGAGAATCTCACTTTCGTGGCCCTTCGGTCTCCAGGCCCAGATTTGGTTCACTCTGTCTCTATGTGTGGACACTCCAAGCGGATCCGACCAGAATTTACACGTTTTATATGAGGTAGGTAATAAATGGTCGGTAAAAACCAGCCCTCCAATGGAGATGAGGGGTGAATACGTTACCACGTTACCACGTGAGGTTACCACGTGAGGTTACCACGTGAGGTTACCACGTGAGGTTACCACGTGACGTTACCACGTGACGTTACCTTCTCTATTGGTTGCTTTGGTCATGTTCACTTGAACTACAGACGTTGACAATCCCAGGCCACAATGAGAAACACTTCGAGATACCTGCTCTGCTTTTTTTCTTTTTTGAAATAAAGACAATCTTCCATGATTCTTTTAGTAACAAAAACTAGATACGTTGCTGCCCAGAATAATGGTTAGATTCCAGACGATGCGCGTACTGGGTGGCCGATGATTACCATGTTTCCCGGGGTAACCAAATCTCCCAGCACACCGCCATAGTATAAATTCTCTCACACCAGATGGAATGGCTACACATTTTCCGACAGAGGTAAAGTATTCAACCCTGATCTCCACTGTGGGGCTGTCTATAAATGATGTCATAATATTTTTACCATTTTTTTATCCCCCCCCCCCCCCGTCAACTGTTTTCATTGTTGCACAACCCCCCCCCCTCCCCTTTCTGTCGCATGACGTCATTAACGGACGACCTGTTTGGGACAGGGGTGGTTTAGACTGGTTATTTCCTATATGTCTTTAAAAACAGCAACAGAACTCTGCAAGTCGATTTACTTATTAAAAAAAACCAAACAAACAAAAAAACAACATAACGATACTAGAGACCCTTTACGTAAGTATGTCATGGACATACTATTGTAAAACTATGAGTTTTAATCTTGGCCACCGTATGCCACGACTGGAGTTTGGCATAGTGACTTCATGAGGCGAAGCCGAGTGAAGTACGGAGCCAAAACTCCAGGAGTGGCATACGGTGGCCATGATCAGAACGAATCAGGTTTTGGTTTTATCCTACCCTGTCTCCTCGATTTTGGAATATTACATACAATTCTGTATGCTACTAGTGGCATATAAAACTCTGTATGCCAGTCAGCGTGGCATACGGAAACTCAATGTTAAGCCTATGGCATTTTAAATTAAGGGTAGGATAAAACTCAAATACACTGTCCATGGTATTGTAATATTTAGTAGTATTGTATGCTTACCAGCTATGTCGGCGATATCTATTTGTGCAGTCTTTCCGGATATTTGCGGGTGGGTGACAGACTAACACACTGGGCACCCCATAGCGCGCGGCTAGACCTGGGGAATCCCCGGCGGTGGTTTTGTTTCCAAATCCACGCCGACTGGTGGTTTCAGTTTCTATAATCACGCGAAAACATCTTCAGGAACTGCGCAAATCCTTACTTATTCTACTGTAGGATGCATTGACTAATAAGTCCGTGTAACAAAGGAATTGCATTTTAGCGCTTTTCAATATGAATTGACTGCAACATGGACATTTAGAGTCTATAGAATACACTCTCCGTGACTGCACCAAAACTGTTAGAAATTCAATAACTGCGATTGAGAAAAAACTACTATTTTAGCATTTAAAGTCTAATTGCCTTCATATTCGCTATTTTCTGATTGCGATTGTGAAACGTTTGTATTTCAGTGGGTCCTATCTTGATCGGGAAGCAAGAGTACACTGAAAGGAACTTCAATTCGTTCTCCTAAAATCCACCAGATGGTGCCAATATTCGTCTCAAGCTCGATCCTTACACTTCATCTTTGATCGATCACCTTTGATTACAATTGATTGCGCAATATATATTTGGATCTCAAAGGGCCAACTAACTTTGATAAGATATGCAATAGTTCGGCCTCCCTCATTCAACAACACGGAAGTGGACGGATAAATAATTTATACCAGTGACAGTCCTGGAAGAAAATGGGACCCAAACTGAAGTAATTTCGTTTCACTGGAGTTCCCAATCTTGAACAAATACATTTTGAAGAAAAAAGGTCCAAACACCTGTTATCAAAAGTCTACTCTATTCAATGTTCAAAGAACCAAACGGAAGTGTAGGCCTACCCCCCCCCCCCCCCTCCTCCACACACACCTTACCCGTACACCCCTGCCAGCTTTGTTAAAGATCTCACAAGGTTCGAGTATCACTATCGATATTGCTTATCTGTGAACGATATGTGGACGACTGCTTACTTGAGATAGGAGAAGGCCGACTTGTCAGGGCATCACGTCTGCTGCAGTCGCTGGTTCTTCAGTGTCTGGGACCCCTTGTTGCTGGCTCGCGGAGCTGTGTGCAGCCGCTCTCCCAGCAGAGATCCTGTACTCTAGCGCTGCGAAGGATCTGCTGTGAGAGTGGTGCGCAGCCACTGGGACTTCCCGGTCACGTGACCGAAACCAGTATGGGACGCCGTTTTCTCTTTAAGCACACCTACCAAAAGGTAGGGGTAAACTATGATATTATCGATCTTGTATGAGTATATTTATACATTTATATTATGAATTTCGCTTGTGGGGGTTAAGGAAAATTGTGGTTAGAATTAGCTAGATGAAAGCTAAATGAACAAGAATGGTGACTATATTTGCCAATGCTTTGCGGACACTTTGCCTGGCAATTGTTTGCATTATGCACGTTTCTCATTCCTGAGTGTGGTTTCGGTTTCGGTGTTTGCGGCCTGCCCAACCCCCCCCCCCCCCCCCCCCCCCGAGCCACAAGCTCCGGGGCTCCCGGGCTCCCGAAATCCCGAGACCCTGGGAACCACCGTTCTAGGAGCTAACGTGTCAATACAATCAGTTGGGTGTTACTTCAAATGCACCGGGTGGCAGTTTTCCTCTTTTCCAGGGAAATACTTGTTTTCATTTGCAGTTTATGAAATCAATTTTTGTATAAAACTACGATGATATAAATTGAGCCTTATTCACGCCAAAAATACAGTATTTCAAACCTCCACACATAATTTCAGCCCCGTTCATTGGCCGACATCGATGTATTTTGCTATTCCCTCAGTCTCGCTGAGGCAGTAAATTCCTCTTCAAAATATTTCCACTTTTTTTTCTGACCCCAAATAAAAGTCCTGAAATGTTTTTTTAGAGAACGTTGACAATTTGGTGTCTCTATAATTCAGCTTTATAGTTTTGCTTGAATTCTATTATTAAAACTAGCGACTTCGTCGATAGAGCCTATGAACGTGTAGGATTTGCAGGCATCTGCCGAGCCCCCTAGCGGACACCTAGGGGCCTAGTTCTGAATTAGATTGGCCGCCACCTCTGTCTACACTACGTTTCAACTAAGAGGTTGGTAACGTTAACCCATGGACGTGTCCACGGATTCTCACTCTCAGACAAAACAATTTTGTTCTACCTGGATTCTGTTATCCCAAATACTTGCAAAGAAATATTCGTATGTTGCTACATTGTACTTAAAGAACATTATCTCTGTGGCCATTCTATTATAAATACACTTAAAAGATGATGAGAACATGGAAAAACGACTTCTAGGGTAACAACGTCCGCCAAAGAACGCCCCCAAAGAACCAGTTACAACTTACAGTAGGTGCCGAAAAATAGCTAAAGCGACATTCCTTTACCCACTGCAATGGCATAAGATACCCGCTACCACGCCATGTCAAGGCCTCTGTCAATTTAACGTGACCAGAGCTAACGTAGTGTAGCTCGGGTGGCCAGTGTAGTTCTGAATGGGCTATTACAGAGCAGGTGTGAAGCGCAGCGCCCCCTATAGGGATGTACTACTATTTAGATGTGATGTTTTTGAAAAGTTTTTATTTCTTGTAATCATACACATGATCTGTTCTTCCAAACAAGAATTTTTTTTTTTTTTTTTTTGAAAAGTTTTTATTTCTAAACAATGTAAATAAACGAAAAGAGTAGTATTTAGACATGAGAATTACATGTCGTGATATGCTTAATTTCGGCAAATTTCATCACTGCGTATGTTCGCGCATGCGCACAAGATATTAGTGGGCGATAATTACCACTTTTGGCAGGGAAACCGTTTTTGGCACTACACCGGCCCTGTCTCCCGACAATATATAAATTACTAGCGACTTCGTCGATTTGTCCCACAGAGTAGAGAGATATATGTATTTACTCTGTGTTTGTACGTAGCTACTCTTGTCTAACAATTCCTAACTGCCGTGGTGCCCTCTAGCGGGTGAACGGGGAACAATCGAAAATTCGCGGTTATCATTTCGTATGACACAGGTATTTTGCCGGCAACCAGCGTAGTGATCTCATGGCTTTCTCTCGAGACTGGCAGATTAAAAAAACCACATTATTAAATTTTGATTTTGGCATGGCTCGAAATAAATCATAAGAGAAAAGGTATTTCTGCCAATAGATCTACAAAAAAGAAGAACAGATTCTAGTTTTCCCTCCACGAGATTCTCACTCTCGTGGCTCCTCAGTCTCCAAGCCTTAGTTTGGTTCACTATGTCTCTATGTGCGGGAGACTCTCCAAGCGGATAGTACGGAAAATTACACGTTTTATATGTGGTAGGTAACTAATCACCAGCAGTGACCGGAAATAGCCTCATTTCAAGCAAAATGGCTGAAAAATTGTGGGGCCTCCCATGGGAGTAAAATCACTGGTAATTTACCTTTTTATATTGGATTAACAACACGTGCAGACAATGATATTTAGTTCTTCAAACTAAAATGCCACAATTTGCCTCAACTGTCCAAAATTAAGGTAAGTTTGGCGAACTTGGCAAAACCGGGCCTGTTTCCATAGGACAGCCGTTCACCCCTAAATGGAGAGAACGAACAGATTAGGGGTGGATACTTTACCGACCTCTCACCCTACCACAAAGATACCGTATCATAGCTACAGGGCACATAGCTATTGCGCTATGGATGCGGCTATCTTGCCCCACGACGCCATCTAAAACACCAGGAGGCGGGACCAATTATCAATGGATTTTATCAGATTTTTTTTCGGCTTGCTGTAGAGGAATTTTAGCCTTGTTTCAAATTAAGCAATAGATTATAACAACTGATACCAGCCGTTGCTCCCCGACTACAGTGACGATGTGTTACAATTACCTGGTGGGTGATGGCAGAACTAGCAGTGACTCTGTATCCTATATGACGGGACATGGTGCGACATGAACGTCCGACTCGCATACGAGTGGTGGGGAAGGTTGGTGTGTGATACATCACATACCTTTAAAGTTGGGAAATAGACCATAAATAGTGATGCATACGGTAGAGGTGGCCAACCACGCATAGCTTCCCTAGACAGGTCGCTACAGGTTGTGGTGGACTAGGATGTAAACATATATATAAGCACATAAATAAACATATATATAAACATATATAGATTTATATGAACATATATAAACATATATAATCATACATAAACACATATATAAAAACATACATATAAACATATATAAAGTGCAATTTGGAGAAGATTGGTTTTTGATGTAGTGATCTACTCAAAAACTTAGAAAGTTCGTGTAGGAAGGTATAAGGATTAAGGATTAAAATAAAAGAATAAAAAATAGAGCAACTATGAAGACAGTATGTATTTCTTCTGGGTACATCCAACTTTCAGGTAGACCCGTACAGTTCATCCTGTGCCTCAGTGGATAGATGTCTTTGGTGCTGCATTTTATGCATCTATTATCGAGTTTTTCAAGATAGTGCAAGAACTATGTGGAAACATTCTATGTTTATTTCTCTGCGGCCAACCTTGCAAAGTAGAGACAGTAGAACCCCGTTTAGGGGGCATCCTGTGTAAGGGTCCACCACGTGTATTGCTGGGGGCACCCCGCGTAAGGGGCCGCCTTGGTTCTGGACGGTTCACTTTATTAGATTCAATTAAAGACATATTCTACAATCTACAGTGGTGATATCTGGGGCTTTTTAGATAATGTCAATTATCAGTACAAACTAGTTTCTTGGGATTCATTCTAATCCTTAATGAGTAATTTTTTCCCCCAGTTTATCCAATCCCAATAAATAGGCCAATTTATATTTAATGAGGTGGAGTGCGGACCAAGTTATTTTCATCGAGTGGGTTTCTGATTTTATCTCACCCCGTAAAACATTGTTTATTGATAAAATGAATTAGCTATTGAGTATTGAGTACACTAACTTAACGGCTGTGGAGTACGAGTTCCTAATGTTAAGCATATGGAGGAAAATACTGGGGTGAGATAATACTGCATATAGCTCATATGATTCCTGATACCCAACAGTTTATAGTGAGAGATCGTTGAGTTTTTATATAGCACTACATCGAGAATCATTTAAATAGACAATACTCCACGAGTTTGGATGGGCCGCAATTGTCATCGAGGCGAAGCCGAGTGACGATTACGGGCCATTCAAACGAGTAGAGTTTTGTCGATTTTACGATTCGAGGCCGGTTCTGGATTTATCTCACCCCTTTTTATAACATTGAATATCATCAAAATTTCACAATGATTAGAATAAACTTAGCAAATCCATATGACGTCATCTCAAATTCACTACTCCACGGCCGTGGCGTAGTATCGTCACTATACGGGGGTGATCGTTGAGTATTTTTTTCTAATGTTATTCCTATGACTAAACTTGTACCAGGGGTGAGATAAAACAGTGAGGGATGCATGGAAGATAATATTTAGAGTTCCATCAAAATCAACTTTTTCATTTCCAGAAAATACAAAATTAATTGTTCTTGTATGGGTAAAACCGATTTAGTTCCATATGAAAAATATTTCACTTTTTCTCTAATACCCCCGCTACCATGTCAGGTATACAAGATTTACACATATTTCTCAACATAAGAAAGGTAAGTCTTTGATAATAAACATACATCAAGGTATGTCGGATAATTTGGCTTAAAAATGAAAACCCATGAAAAAATGAAATTTGAATATGATGATCCCTACGTGTTGTTTTACACACATCTAACATAGAAATCAGGGGTTATCGTGCTAGTTTATCATTTAGAGATCAATATTATATTTTTTTATGAATAGCATATAGAGAAATTCTATGAAGTTGATTTTTTCACATGGTAAAACCCATGTCATTTCCCTCAAACTTTCACAATATAAGGTGGGTGTATATTTCTACGCATATAAGTTTTAAAAATCACAGGTCACCGCTATTAAACTATCACTGGATATCAACATCACTCAAGGGCTGTATAGGGACTTCGTCTTTAGGGAGTTGCCTGAATGGGCATTTCATGTTGGGGTATTGTTGAGGAAAACCTCCACTCCCCCCCCCCCCCCCCCCGCCACAAGTATTGACCGCTCCCTTGAATATTTTGGCCTGCCTCCCGTGCTAAAGACGTACATCAATGCAACCAAAGATTCCTATAATCTCAATGATGCCACCTAGCGGAAAAAAACTGTGTGCCAGTGGATTCTCAAGGCGTTAAGAATTCTTTTCCCATAGAGCGCAGTGAGACCTTGTACAGATTACGACTTAGAGAGTGTGAGATCTTATGAGAGGAGTGCATAGCGAGAACCTTGTACAGAATACCACTGAGAAAGTGTGAGATCTTATGAGAGGGGTGCGTAGTGAGAACCTTGTACAGAATACCACTTAGAGAGTGTGAGATCTTATGAGAGGGGTGCGTAGTGAGAACCTTGTACAGAATACCACTTAGAGAGCATGAGATCTTATGAGAGGGGTGCGTAGTGAGAACCTTGTACAGATTACGACTTAGAGAGTGTGAGATCTTATGAGAGGAGTGCATAGCGAGAACCTTGTACAGAATACCACTGAGAAAGTGTGAGATCTTATGAGAGGGGTGCGTAGTGAGAACCTTGTACAGAATACCACTTAGAGAGTGTGAGATCTTATGAGGGGGGTGCATAGTGAGAACCTTGTACAGAATACCACTTAGAGAGTGTGAGATCTTATGAGAGGGGTGCGTAGTGAGAACCTTGTACAGAATGCCACTTAGAGCGTGTGAGATCTTATGAGAGGGGTGCATAGTGAGAACCTTGTACAGAATGCCACTTAGAGCGTGTGAGATCTTATGAGAGGGGTGCACAGTGAGAACCTTGTACAGATTACGACTTAGAGAGTGTGAGATCTCATGAGAGGGGTGCACCAACGTGCTACTACTGTCTCAACTACCTACCTCTGCCTCAGTGCGCCTGTTGGACTGGTACAAGGGAAGATCATCCAAGTATGGATAACTGTGCTAAATCCTTTCTTTTCTGAATAAAAAAAGAACAAAAAACTGGCTAGACAGATCATGAATATATTCTACTGGCCACCAGCAACCGCCATAGTCACGCAATGATAGAGGGACCTAGACTGGTTCCCTGCCCCAATGAGTAATTATTACTCTGAGACATACTAGAATTGAAAATTTATTATTTTACAGATAATATCAGTTCGTTAAATTTTCAAGTTTCATGTTTTAGAATTAAACATGTTATAATATTTATAACAAACGTTTGAAAGTTTATAAGTCATTGTACAAGGATTTGTTCCTGTAATTGAAAATACATGGTATAAAATAGTTGATAATTATTAACAACGTGGGAATTATGCCATATGAGGCATGACATACTTTTTATGGGTGTAGATTGGTTGAGGGTGGGTGGGTTTGAAGAGTCTTTGAAGCGGAGATCAACTGTCTGATACTTGCGGTTGCCGCTAGTCGTCGCCTGTGTTGCCGCAGTTGCCGCTAGGTGGAGTATGTATCAGTCCGCCTCTACAGAATTACTGTGGATTTTCAATTCACCTGAATTGGAGAGGTAACGCCACAGAGTAGAGATACAGAGACCTCACTCGGCCGTTTTAGCGTGATTACGGCCGCCATCTTGTTTCCGTGTTTTGCTATGGCGTTGGCTACTGAACGCAATGCAAAAACGCCAGCATTAGACCGACACAGAACAGGTAAAAAAACGTCCGATTTCAGCAATATACATATCTATTTACTCTGTGGTAACGCCCAGCTAGACCAACGAGTGAGCGACCTTCACCTTTCACTGGTTCCCTGCCGATTTGCAGTGGCAAGGAGAACCAGCATGACCTCTATCACTCACAAGGTGTTGACTCAGGTTGACAGCCGAACTTCCAGACGTGTCGGCCATCTTGAAACGTCCAAGATATGTGACTTGTGTTTACGATTAAGTTTGGTATCTGAAGATAAGGTATTTGAGTCTGTACTTCTCAAATAACTGCGTATAAATGTTATGTATTTTTATGATGCCTCATCAAAAGTGTCTATGTGAAGTGTAAAAGTTATGAGTAATAATAAACTGAATTATCTGTATGCTGCATCTAGAAATGGCGCCATCGTTGTTTCTGTCTCAAATATAACCGAAAATGATGGCAGATTCTGCACAAGGTTCCCCAAATTATTAGCAGGGAACGAGGGTAAAATCCAACAAGTATCAGTCAGGTACCAGCTGAATGCGATCCCGTAATGCACCAGAAAAATGGCGGGGGTTACGTGACATAATATGTGAGTGCAACGAAAGGACGAACGGGTATTATTTGCCATGACACATGTGAATGAATTTATCATCGATATTCAGAACTGTATCCGAGTGTATGGATTGACACCAACAAAAAGTGGTTATCTCAATGCTTTCTCTCAAGGAAACGAGATCCAAAAACTACAGTACAAAACGTTGATTTTGGCATGGCTTGAAATAAATCATAAGAGTTAAAGTATGTCTGCCTTACGATCCACAAAACGACGCGCTGGTTCGAGTTTTTCTCTCCATGAGATTCTTACTCAGGTACTTTTCAGGATACATGGAACAAAAGTATTTGGTTTGAGGCGAACACAGAGGAATACCCGTATGTGAATTGTGATTTAACCACCAACCACTATATCCTAGAATGGGTTGGTTGCCAAACGACTTTGGAGTCTGCTCTGTGCGCCTCCAAGCGGTCTGTGTAGAGACTAACGTGAACTGCGATGCCGTCTTGTGAGAGTTGGCCGAACTACTGGCCACTCTAGATACACAATTAGTCTCTTTCAAGACCGCTTGGGCGCACAGGGCACGCTAACAACACGCCGTCTGGTGAATGGTGGCCGCATTACAGGCAATCTACTCTAGATATGGCATGAAGTAAGAAATATAACGTTTCATTAATAATCTACACTCCGAAAAATAAACAGCTATTGTTAGCACTTTAGTATATAAGATACAAAAAAGGGTAGTTTTCAAAGGGGGGAAATATTGATACCTTCAGCGCCTTGTAAAGTCTACGGACCCAGATTAACTGTAGTACATGTAGACACATTAAAGGCATATCCTACAACTCACGGTGGTGCCACCTGGTGATTTTCAGATACTGTCAATTATTAGTCAAAACTGGGTTATTTTGGATTCATTCTAGTTCTAAATGAGTGCATTTAATGTTTTGTCCAGTTTATCCAATTTTAATAGGTATCATAGGCTAATTTACATTTGCTTGATTTACATGGGAAATGTACTTAACAATATGGTTTTCATCAATTCTTTCATGCTAAATGAATGTATATGGAACAATATATTCATAGTTTCAAGAAAGAAGCCACTCCAATGTACTCCATGGCAAAATGCGGGTATTGTTCAGGTTGGTGATATTCTTACCAACTCTCGGGTTATGGCGATAGGGATCCAAAGTGAACCCGCTGAAACCACAGATACACGTTCACAAAACACCATTTCCGGTGACCAGTAAGAACGAGGCTTAGTGCTAAACCTATGAGGCTTTGAGGCTAGACTTTTGTTTTTGGTCTCGTTTGTTCCTTTTGAAGTGTAGTTTACTACTATCATCTCTGAATAACTCTGTCTCAAAGCTACGATGCCGGTTTTAAAGTTTATCAAAAATATGGATCTAAAAGATTGGAGAATGACACATATAATCTCGAAGCTACATAATCAAAGCACTGTGCGCCTATATCCGGAAAATGGTGCTTTGTAAACGGGTATCTGTGGTTTCAGTGGGTTCACTTTGGCTCCCTATAGAGGAAGTCAAGAACAAATTCCATCTTCAAGGTACATTCTTAGACCTGTTAAAAATTACCACAGCGATTCCATGGTGTAATAGAATCAAAAATGGTAAGGACTCTGAACCTGCAATGGAAATCTATATCAATGATAAGAAAAACAAGGCTTACAATATTTTTGGCTCCGCTAATAATATCAAGAGACGTCACGAGTTTGAGTCTGAGTTGATTTATGCTACGCATTTTGTTGGCTCCCTAATTTCACGAGTCGAAGACGAGTGACATTACGGAGCCAACAAAATGAGTGGCATGAATAAGCTCAAACTCAAACGAGTGGCGTCTTGATTTTATCCTACCCCGTTTCCATATTTTTTCAGTATCAGAAAGTAGTGGCATAAACAACACTTTATGTCACTACCCGTGACATAAACAAATCCCATGTTAAGCCTATGGCGTTTTTTATTAGGGGTAGGATAAGAAACTTTATTATGCTGTGTTATCCCATACACTACGCATACCTACTGCCCAGAGAAAGGTGGGATGACAACCCTAACCTTAAAGCCCAAGACTATAAAGAGTGGGCATCTGTATACCCACACCCTTTTCACACAACCAGAGACACTAAATTTCAATCTCTTCAATTTTTCAAAATTGTACACAGGATTGTTTCAACTAATAAATACTTATTACTAAGGAAAATACTTGACACACCGACATGCTCCCATTGCCCAAATGAGGACAATCTTTCTCACTTTTTTATTGAATGTCCTGTAATTAACATGTTATGGATTGCTATTTCTCGCTGGCTGTATAATGTGACTAAGTCTAATGGCCAGATGACTCTATATTGTTGCGTGTTGACAAATCAGTTAAAGGTCATCACATGATGAACTATATACTACTCTTCACAAAATTTTATATATATGTAGACTATGTATTTTCCACGAAAGCAAAGTTGATTTACACTCATGGAGTTTGGAGCTCAGGAACCTACTATTAAAGGAGAAATACATCCTAAAAAATAAACCAGACCGCTTTGCTATCTGGGAGCACATGCTGGAACTGATTAAATGAATCTCTGACTGTTACATATAAAGAAATAAAACGTTAAGGTTGGCTAACAAGTACATTGTAACTTGGAAATTGTAAGCTCGGAAGCCATGATTTACAGGAAAGACTGCAACACTCCCATGAGATGGGCATCTGTTAATTTAGCCGGTATCGATGAATGCTGAGATACTTACCCCATACTTTGTACATTGGATAATTGATTTTTTTGTGGGAGCAGGGAACTACACCAATAGGTGTGGAGGAATTTTGGGGTTGTTTATGCCATCCCTTAAGCTGTTGTGACCTTGAGCTTGGCACAGACCTAAAACTTAATGATTAAAGGTATCAGATTGTGGCGAAATGTATTGATATTTGATAAGGAATAACTAGAGTCGACTGGTATTGTTGAATGCCAAGAACCACCTTGCTTCATTGATATTGAGGAACAACACTTCTCATTTTCATTTTCTTCATCTTCATTTTCATCTCTACAGTAACATGATTTCGGATGGAACAAAGCACTCCCCCTTCCTTGACTGCGAATCACCTCAACAGTCCCTGTAGATAGTACTATAAAACTTGTATAAGTATATTTGCATAGGTGATATCTAGGTAATGCTGACACTACTTTGTCTTGTCTCCATTTACTTATTTCTTTTTTGTATTTCTTCTGATGAAGAACCTCAGAAGAAAACTTTCTCAGACTTGTCAATGAAAGTACAGAAAAGAATGTTGTATTTGTAAAACTGGCCATATATTTTAACTGTGTTTTCCTTGTATTGTCACCGGCCATCCTGAACGAAAAAACATGTTTTCTAAACTGTAGCACATCTGGTCAGAGCAGATTTTTACTGTCCAGTATGTCCTTATTATGCTGGTCCACCTCTTTTCTCCTTTTCTTGTCATGTGAGACATATGCGTATTAACATTAAGCTTTGAATTTCCAATGCATCGCTACATAGCTTATGGTGGTTCCGTAATTGGGAATTAAGAGGAACAATATGTGTGTGTTTTGATGCATTGTATTACTGTTTACTTGAAATAAACGCTTCTTAACAAAAAAAAACACACACAAAACAACCAAGGACTGTGACCTATGGCTTGTAAAAATGAAATGTTTAGTACTATACACCGACTATATTCTGTGAAAGTTTGAGGAAACTGACATTAGTTTGACTATGTAAAAAACACCTTCTACAAATTTAAATATATCCTTTTATGAAATTGTTATAATATTGACCTCTAAATCAAAAACTATCATGGTGAGATATATATACTAGTATACTCAGAGATCGCCATATTCAAGTCTAATTGAAGAAATTGGACGTTAAACCACCCAAACAAACAAACAAACAATCACCATGTTCATACTTAAGGAAAATGACATGGGTTGTAATTTTCAAGCCAAACTGTCATATATGCATTTAAAGCCTATGAGACTTTCACACGCCAACTGTGCCCGATTCTATCTTTGCCCGAAGAATCGGTAAGGTCTGTGAGAATCGGCGTCGCTCAAGTCGATGTACGCACCTCACCGACCCAATTCTATTGCATTTTCTGACGCGTGGGGCATCACTAACATGGGGGTAATGACCGACTCTGCCCGACGTTAAGTTTGTTGATGTACGTACTTCACCGACTGTTTCCGATTGTGAGCATGTTGTTTAAATAGCAGCAGTCCGATTCCCCCCATGCTATATACATGTGCAGGTATTTTATACCGATTTTCAGAGGAGACTGAGACGATTATATATCTCTGCTTCTCGATAATACTATTCACCTATCGCCAAACATGTATGAAATGCTGCCCGCTGAAGGGGTGTAGTATAAATAATGTTCACGCCCGCTGTGACAGCGGGCTGTAGTGAATTGCAGTGGTCTTTGTGGTCTATGTAAAGTTAATAAAAGGCGTTTTAAACGATTAGGAGGTGTATAGTAATAAGAAAACGTGACTAAGCCCCTACGGTGTCCATTCTCAGTCATTTGATGAAAAAATACGGCCCTCCCACCTGCGGTGTCGGGCCGTATTTTTTCATCAAATGACCTCGAACGGCCATTCGTACGGCCCCAGTAACCACGTTTTCTTATATTATGAGTAGAACACAAGTTATTAAAGTTTTCATTATTGTGTATATTTATCGGCAATTCAAAACGCTTATAAAACGATGATTTATAACATTATCCTTGAAGAGAATGGCTATGAATCAATATATATTCTAACACTGCAATTGTTGCTGATTTACACGAAATGGCAGAACTATCATTTGTCAGAAAACCTGCATCCCTTTATTAGGAGTTACAACAAAGAGTAATCCACTAACTACATAGGATTAACTTCTACAGACTATTTAAAGACAAATGCGGGTAGGTATCGCACTGCCCCCTGTGTAACACTGGTGCTGCCATCTGGTTTCATGAAAATATAGCAGTTTCTCATAGACACCAATAGATAAGCCCTTACCTTCTTCAGATGGCCTTCCCATAGAAATAAGCATGGTGACATTTTCTTTTCAAGCATTTCTCATTTGTACATATTCCCAACTATCATAATCCATAATTATTTGAAGATAGCTTAACTTCTGCAGACTATTTAAACTGGTTTATTAGAGCGTGCTTGCACGCGCTAAATACATCATCTAGAGCTTAGAGTCAGGGTTAGAGTGGTCACATTGAACTTTCAGTGTGCTTCCAGAAAGCTATCACTTCACTATCTGTGTGCTGTTCACTGTGATAGTGAGAACAGAGCAGGGATCCAGTGTCTCAGGGTCTTAGAGGTGTGCCCAGCTGACCATGACCAATCACTCAAGACCGAAATAACTCATTGACCCACTGCTGCTTGATATGTTTTTATCCTGAACTCAGGCAGTTAGAGAAATGACAAGTTGACTGGGTGCAAGTGGGTTACAGAAAACTATCCATAGGCTAAATCTAACTCAAACCTTTTAATTGTTATTCATTTATAATTGCAAGCTCATTCATCTGTGATGAACATACTTTTGGCTCCGGGTTATACATATACCAGGTTTCTCCATCTGAACGGTTTACCACCAAACAGTCTTACTCAGGTTGCTAGTTCCTTAGACGCTCGCAAGGTGTCACCAGGCTGGCTACTTGTTGCCATGCCAACATCAATACCTTCAAAGAACGTCAATTTAATCCCCACCTAGGACACGACCTCCTAATTGAGGGCAGTCCAACAAGTCTGAGAACTGCAGCGTTGACTCCCTGTCGGCAGTGTTACGAGGAATAAAGGATGAGAATGTCATTTAATATCCACCTAATACAGATACATATAAGTGTCCATAGAAAACACATAGGGAGTGTGTATCACCCTACCCGGAGCATACAGATATATCCACCTAATACAAAGTGTCCATAGAAAACACGTAGGGAGTGTGTATCACCATACCCGGAGCATGCTGATATATCCACCTAATACAAAGTGTCTATAGAAAACACATAGGGAGCGTGTATCACCACACCCGGAGCATACAGATATACCCACCTAATACAAAGTGTCCATAGAAAACACATAGGGAGCGTGTTTCACCCTACCCGGAGCATACAGATATATCCACCTAATACAAAGTGTTCATAGAAAACACATAGGGAGTGTGTATCACCATACCCGGAGCATGCTGATATATCCACCTAATACAAAGTGTCCATAGAAAACACATAGGGAGCGTGTATCACCATACCCGGAGCATACAGATATATCCACCTAATACAAAGTGTCTATAGAAAACACATAGGGAGCGTGTATCACCACACCCGGAGCATACAGATATACCCACCTAATACAAAGTGGCCATAGAAAACACATAGGGAGTGTGTATCACCATACCCAGAGAATACAGATATATCCACCTAATACAAAGTGTTCATAGAAAACAAATAGGGAGCGTGTATCACCATACCCGGAGCATACAGATATATCCACTTAATACATGGACATAGAAAACACATATGGAGTGTGTATCACCATACCCGTGGCATACATATATATCCACCCAATACAAAGTGTCCATAGAAAACACATAGGGAGTGTGTATCACCATAACCGGAGCATACAGAGATATCCCCCTAATACAAAGTGTCCATAGAAAACACATAGGGAGCGTGTTTCACCCTACCCGGAGCATACAGATATATCCACCTAATACAAAGTGTTCATAGAAAACACATATGGAGTGTGTATCACCATACCCGGAGCATACAGATATATCCACCTAATACAAAGTGTTCATAGAAAACACATACATAAGGAGTGTGTATCACCATACCTGGAGCATACAGATATATCCACTTATCACAAAGTGTCCATAGAAAACACATAGGGAGTGTGTATGGACATACCTGGCGCATACAGATATGTTGTATGCTCTGAGCTGCAAAAGCCGGCACATACAGAAAATAAGTGCCTATAAAAAAATAGTCTGTATCTCAATGAGCTAATATCAGTACACCAATTGTCAGGAAAAGGTGGATATTTATAAACATAATATAGACTGGTTTCAAATAAAAGCGATTGTATTCTCCTCCGAGTTGACTCTATACAATATACACAATATCTATGTATCTCTATATGTGTATCTGGTATCTGTGTCTCATGTATCTGTAGTTTCACAGGATAGTCTTACTGTATTGTGCATGTTTTCTAACGGATTTACAAAGCCAGGTGAGAGAAAGGTGGCAGGGGCAGTGAGGCATGACAGGTCAAGGTTGTACTGGTGTGTGTTGGGGGGAGGTATGTATGAAACTCTGTGTATCATATGTATCTATATATCATGTGTATCTCTGTATCTTTGCCTGTCTGTTTATCTTGTTATCTGGTTTATATCCCACCGTTCCTTACAATAAAATAGCTGAACTCACAGGGAATCCATGTTCTCTTGGGGCTACCTTCCATAGCCCACCTGACTTGTTGCGATCCCTGCATATAAATGACCTGTAGCCCCCCTCCCACCTGCCTTATATGCCCCCTGACTGGCTCTGCTGCCGACCTGACTGGTCGCGACGCCGCTACACCCAGACCCGTACTCTCACTGTGTGAGGGGCAGGTCTATATCTTTAGGATTAATTAACAGAGTTTAATTGGTTTATTATTTCGGTTTGACCTGTAGGTCAAGACCGAAATATATTAGGGGAGACGGGGAACGGTTTTTGTGGCTTACATTATAATACATTACAGTAATATATTCTGAATAATTAGACCCTCGATACCCTCGATACGGGGTCCGCACCTGGCGACAGTAGTGTATTTTTATATATTGTGTAGGCACCCGTTACGGCTCAATGAATACCTACTAGCGGGTGGGGGTTGCTCTGGTCAGATGTGGTCCGCACCCGGAGACAGTAGTGTATTTTTATATATTGCCACAGGCTTCCACCTCTCTCCCTACCTCCCTCCCTCCCTCCCTAGTGGGTGGGTCACCCGGGCGCCGATACCAGACGCTTTGGATGGAATCAGGTCAAATAAGTCACCAGCACACCCGTTACGGCTCAATGAATACCTACTAGCGGTATTGCAACAGGCTTCCCCCTCCCTCCCTCCCTCGCTCCCTCCCTCCCTCGCTCGCTCCCTCCCTCCCTTTTTTTCTTAAAATATGTATACATTACTTGTTGAAACCGAAATCATGGCAATGCCATGCCTACTTTTAATCCTTGTATAAGCTTTAAGGTCTACACCTAGTTAGTCTGGGCCTCTAGACTTTACAAGGGGACAGGCGGCCGAGGTTTGATTTGCAAAGTTCAATCACCCATGACCTATCTGTTATCTATTTAGACAGGGAACCAGTCTATACCCAAACACAAAAAAACAACAACAAAAAATTAGAGAGAGAGAGAGAGAGAGAGGGCAGAAAGCAAAGTAGGACTCCATGACTTTAATTTGTCTCCGATGTTCGTTTCATTAAAAGACGATAATACCACAAAATATGAGCTCATGGGCAATATGTTCTCTTACCCATGGGTTACGAAGTCCCCATGGTTAATGTATGGGGCACAATAAACTACACATTATTTATTAGTGGCCATAAACCACACCCATGACTTATCGATGCAATACACTGGCTATCACTTGTATATTACAGCCAAGGTGTTCGGCTTCCAAATTACTTTTATCGAATTCCTATGAATAGAAATTATCATCAATGACTTTGGGTAAGAAATGCAACAATCAATGGTTTTGAATAGTATTAAAGAAGAAACCAACAAGTTTTGGGTCAAAGTCGTTGTTCTCCACGAGTTCGATGTGGAGCGATGTGAACGAGGCGACAGCCGAGTGAATATCACGTAGCATTCAAACGAGTTGGAGAACAAAGACCAACCAAAACGAGTTGTTTTCTCTATTTTTCTCACCCACGTACTCACTAACATAACGTACAATACACGGGATATAGACCGTGGAGAACGGACTGCAATACTCATAAGGGCATGGAGAATGAGTTTCCAATGTGAAGCCTACGGGACAAAAAAATACAAGCGGTGAGATAAATAGGTATGTCCTTGTTTCTAGAACCCATCGCTAGGTAGCACTGGTGCAGTGTATGAGATGGTGCCACGTGGGGAGGGGGTGCGGGGGTGCGGGGGTGCGGGGGTGCGGGGGTGTTGCTGACAGAACCCCGGGGGTGTTGGTGTTGGAGGGGTCTGGTATTTACCCTGAACGCTTCATAATTAATTACTCACAAACACCCCACAATCAATCCGCGCCATTGATCGCCACCAGGCGGCACTCATTGGCCGTGCGCGCGCACACTCTGCACACTGCTTCCGGTAGTTCTTTATCTGGCCGCTAGGGCCTGCCCCGGTCTTCTTGCACGCCTACCTGTTTGACAATGGCTTTTGAATACCAAGGCAGATTCTTTTATTTCTCATGAGAATTTGGTATCTGATACTTAAATAGGAAGCCCAGCTTACTTGAAACAGTTTACTAGTCCCTTAATGTTTACAGTGTTGTTAATCGTCCCGAACACATATCAAATACAAAAGGTTTGGTTACGTGGTTAAACAAATACATTACTATGTACCCATGCAGTATATACTGTAAATACGCGCCATTTCGTCATATAACGTAAAATCCCGTACAGAACATGTTCCGTACGGCAAAATACGGAACACTGTTCCATACGCGTCGACTATGATATAAGTTGTTTGGCCAAATTAAGTTAATCATTTTCTTGATTTTTGAGAATATACTGTAGTAGATATGTAACGACCCGCCATGCTTGTGCAAGCTGCAAATTCGATTATAATTTACGGTTCGTACGGAACTTGGTATAAATGGCTCGTTCAGTACAAACCGTAAATCATCTCCATGTCTTGTAGTTTGTACATCATGGTCAGGTCGTTCTGTATAGACATTTGCTCCGCATCCGGCATGTCTAGTGGACATTAACAACAGCTCATTGCAGATATTCCGTTTTAGTAAATTATTTTGCTCATACTTTAGATATCCTTGTAGAGTGCACAGGATTATTAACAAACATCAATAAATATCAAAAATAGTCGATATTTCTGGATATGCTCATAGTTGATAAACAAGGAGCAAATAGTATGTTCATCGTTTATGAATGAACGTGCAATTATGGCTGAAGAACAATTAAAAGTTTTGATTATATTCAGTATATAAATACATGTATGTTTATTTTCTGTAACCCACTTGCACCCAGTCAATATGCCATTTCTGCAACTGCCTGATTCTAGGATCCAAACACATTTATGGTATTTCAGTCTTGAGTGATTGGTCATGGTCAGTTGACTGCACTTCTAAGGCACTGAGACACTGGTACCCTGCTCCTTTCACAATACCACAGTGAATAGCATGCAGATAGTGAAGGGATAGTGTTTTTGCAGTATGCTGGGAGTCAATATGTGACCACTCTAACCTTAAGGCAACATTTATAGGACATGAAAGGTTAACAGTTTGATACTACTTTTTTATCTTAGCCTACTATAAACGTCCATAAGCTTAACGTTAGAAAACCCATACTCAACAGGCTTGAGAGTAGAGTAACTCTTTCTCAATGGGTAATAAATAAATATTTTCAGGCTAAGATCAAATCAGAACCATACTCGTGTTTGGTTCCCTTTTGCCACGGACTTGGATGACCTGGATTGGCAACCGAGGCCTGCTGGCTTATCTCTCTATGACTCGCTATTGTTCTCGAGTTCCCGTTTTTGCCACCAGGGCGGCACCACAGTAGCAGCAGGTAGTTTTAACCGTCAGAAGGCATAGAACTGTAATTCCAACTATTCTGAGTAGTTTTCTAATTGGGAACACAGCTAAATGGTTTGATAAGGCCTGTTAGATTGGGAATATTTTCAAATTTTGGAGTTTTCAATGGTGACTTTTAGAAAATGGGTGATTTCTGAGGGGTACCATGACCAAAATCAACCAAACTCTGCCAATTGTTTGGAAACTCCCAGAAGGGCTAGGAATATAATTTGAACTGTTCTGAGTAGGTTCCACATTGGGGAAGACAGCTAAATACTTAAGCAAGGCCTGGTTGACAGGGAACATTTTTGAAACTTTGACTTTTCACAGGTGAACCCCCCAAGATCAGTCATTTCTCAGTGGCGCAATCATCTAAAGTCACCCAAACTCTGCCAATTGTTTGGAAACTCCCAGAAGGGCTAGGAATATAATTTGAACTGTTCTGAGTAGGTTTCACATTGGGGAAGACAGCTAAATACTTAAGCAAGGCCTGGTTGACAGGGAACATGTTTGAAACTTTGACTTTTCACCGGTGAACCCTCCAAAATCAGTCATTTATCAGTGGCGCCATCATCTAAAGTCACCCAAACTCTGCCAATTGTTTGGAAACTCCCAGAAGGGCTAGGAATATAATTTGAACTGTTCTGAGTAGGTTTCACATTGGGGAAGACAGCTAAATACTTAAGCAAGGCCTGGTTGACAGGGAACATTTGAGAAAGTTTGACTTTTCACAGGTGAACCCTCCAAAATCAGTCATTTTTCAGTGGCGCCATCATCTAAAGTCAACCAAACTCTGCCAATTGTTTGGAAACTCCCAGAAGGGCTAGGAATATAATTTGAACTGTTCTGAGTAGGTTGCACATTGGGGAAGACAGCTAAATACTTAAGCAAGGCCTGGTTGACAGGGAACATTTTTGAAACTTTGACTTTTCACAGGTGAACCCTCCAAAATCAGTCATTTCTCAGTGGCGCCATCATCTAAAGTCACCCAAACTCTGCCAATTGTTTGGAAACTCCCAGAAGGGCTAGGAATATAATTTGAACTGTTCTGAGTAGGTTTCACATTGGGGAAGACAGCTAAATACTTAAGCAAGGCCTGGTTGACAGGGAACATTTTTGAAACTTCGACATTTCACCGGTGAACCCTCCAAAATCAGTCATTTCTCAGTGGCGCCATCATCTAAAGTCAACCAAACTCTGCCAATTGTTTGGAAACTCCCAGAAGGGCTAGGAATATAATTTGAACTGTTCTGAGTAGGTTGCACATTGGGGAAGACAGCTAAATACTTAAGCAAGGCCTGGTTGACAGGGAACATTTTTGAAACTTTGACTTTTCACAGGTGAACCCTCCAAAATCAGTCATTTCTCAGTGGCGCCATCATCTAAAGTCACCCAAACTCTGCCAATTGTTTGGAAACTCCCAGAAGGGCTAGGAATATAATTTGAACTGTTCTGAGTAGGTTGCACATTGGGGAAGACAGCTAAATACTTAAGCAAGGCCTGGTTGACAGGGAACATTTTTGAAAGTTTGACTTTTCACAGTTGAACCCTCCAAAATCAGTCATTTTTCAGTGGCGCCATCATCTAAAGTCAACCAAACTCTGCCAATTGTTTGGAAACTCCCAGAAGGGCTAGGAATATAATTTGAACTGTTCTGAGTAGGTTGCACATTGGGGAAGACAGCTAAATACTTAAGCAAGGCCTGGTTGACAGGGAACATTTTTGAAACTTTGACTTTTCACAGGTGAACCCTCCAAAATCAGTCATTTCTCAGTGACGCCATCATCTAAAGTCACCCAAACTCTGCCAATTGTTTGGAAACTCCCAGAAGGGCTAGGAATATAATTTGAACTGTTCTGAGTAGGTTGCACATTGGGGAAGACAGCTAAATACTTAAGCAAGGCCTGGTTGACAGGGAACATTTTTGAAACTTTGACTTTTCACAGGTGAACCCTCCAAAATCAGTCATTTCTCAGTGGCGCCATCATCTAAAGTCAACCAAACTCTGCCAATTGTTTGGAAACTCCCAGAAGGGCTAGGAATATAATTTGAACTGTTCTGAGTAGGTTGCACATTGGGGAAGACAGCTAAATACTTAAGCAAGGCCTGGTTGACAGGGAACATTTTTGAAACTTTGACTTTTCACAGGCGAACCCTCCAAAACCAGTCATTTCTCAGTGACGCCATCATCCAAAGTCACCCAAACTCTGCCAATTGTTTGGAAACTCCCAGAAGGGCTAGGAATATAATTTGAACTGTTCTGAGTAGGTTGCACATTGGGGAAGACAGCTAAATACTTAAGCAAGGCCTGGTTGACAGGGAACATTTTTGAAACTTTGACTTTTCACAGGTGAACCCTCCAAAACCAGTCATTTCTCAGTGGCGCCATCATCTAAAGTCACCCAAACTCTGCCAATTGTTTGGAAACTCCCAGAAGGGCTAGGAATATAATTTGAACTGTTCTGAGTAGGTTGCACATTGGGGAAGACAGCTAAATACTTAAGCAAGGCCTGGTTGACAGGGAACATTTTTGAAACTTTGACTTTTCACAGTTGAACCCTCCAAAATCAGTCATTTTTCAGTGGCGCCATCATCTAAAGTCAACCAAACTCTGCCAATTGTTTGGAAACTCCCAGAAGGGCTAGGAATATAATTTGAACTGTTCTGAGTAGGTTGCACATTGGGGAAGACAGCTAAATACTTAAGCAAGGCCTGGTTGACAGGGAACATTTTTGAAACTTTGACTTTTCACAGGTGAACCCCCCAAAACCAGTCATTTCTCAGTGACGCCATCATCCAAAGTCACCCAAACTCTGCCAATTGTTTGGACTCTCCCAGAAGGGCTAGAAATATAATTTGAACTGTTCTGAGTAGGTTGCACATTGGGGAAGACAGCTAAATACTTAAGCAAGGCCTGGTTGACAGGGAACATTTTTGAAATTTTGACTCTTCACAGTTAAACCCTCCAAAATCAGTCATTTCTCAGTGGCGCCATCATCTAAAGTCACCCAAACTATGCCAATTGTTTGGAAACTCCCAGAAGAGCTAGGAATATAATTGGAACTGTTCTGAGTAGGTTTCACATTGGGGAAGACAGCTAAATATTTAAGCAAGGCCTGGTTGACAAGGAACATTTTTGAAACTTTGACTTTTCAAATAAAATAAAGGATTACAAATAAACCAACAGGAACGTATGTCATGATTATACACTCAGGAAAGAATGAATGTATGTATTACAAGTGAAATAAAGGAAGAGCTTCCTCAATTAAAAAAAAAACACAAAAAAAACATCAGCAGCGCCACTTTCAACCCTGGTGGCTTAAAATGGAACCATCGCCCAATTTTTTCCTAGCGGATCATATGGAAATTAGCGCTATACCCGCGAAACGCACTCAAGCGTAGCCGAGTCCAACAGATCGTTGAACAAACACGGGAATGGCCCGCGTTTCCTATCCATAGATATAAGTCCGTGCTTTTGCCATCTCGTTTGGAGTGCTTCAAAACATTCACTCGGCTCTCGCCTCGTTCAGATTACTGCACGCTCCAAACTCGATGGCGAACAAGGGAATCAGACCAAACACTCATCAATTTCTTTCTTAAGATTGCCGAATGTACATTTATTATCAACCTAAAACATAATGCCCACAAAGGCCTGGAGAATACAGATATGTTGCATGCTCCGGGCTGCCAAACCCGGCACATACGGAAAAATAGTCCATATGAAGAAATAGTGCATACCCAAATGAACCAATATCGGAGTTGACTCTGCGCAATATCCTCGCATCCCCTCAGATATTACTACGCATCAACTCCTCGGAGCATACGACCGCTTGTATCTGAAACCAGTCAATATTGTGTATGTATTGAACCACTTAAAGCACATGTTGAGATATCAGGAATTCCATTTCTTTCTTGCGTAATTCCATCGGTATCAATATTGCCAATGTAAGACCTAACTCGCGGCTCGATAACGTCTAAACCCGTTACAACGGGGCCCGCTAGTCGCGCATGCGCGCGGGGCATGCAGGGACCAGTAGAAAGTGAGTGGTTGGCGCGTTCGGTGGAGATGACAGCAACTCGCGCAGCGGTGAGCGTTCCCGTTCTATAAAACCAAATGTCGTCTGCCGTGAGTGCTGTACGTCTTCGCTAAATCCGCGACCAGCGCCTGTAGGTTAACAGAACACACGCCAGTCACCAGCGACAATTCAGCTCAGATTCCAGACGAGAGAAAAAAAACCGCGGGAAACGTGGACAAGCAGACGACATTTAGACTGAGAGCGAAGGAAGGCGGCAGAGCGGTGGGTCTTACCTATACCCCAGTGTTCTAACAGACAACTTACTTCAAGCATCGCGACCACACAGTCTCTGATCCTGGCGTCCACGTCGAGAGAAGGGATTTCTCAACAGAAAGAGAAACAATCCAAGAAGGAGGAAGAAGGAGGAGGAGAAGAAGCCATGTCGTCGGTGGAGTTAGGACTGAAGATGCACGAGCGGGATCGCAAGCGCGCGACGCAACTTTTCCGTACGCAGAGTGTGGGCAAAAACAGCCTGGACTTGGAGGCCAATGCCTGCCTGGGAAGCTTTGAGCCCGACTGGTCCAAGTTTGAGAATGTATTTGCATCAGGTGAGTAGCTTCTTATAGTCCTCTATATATACCCATTTCCGAACACTCTATAGTTACATACCGCTGCTGGGGGTGCAGTAATTATGAGTTATGTGGCGAGGCTGATGTTTTCGTCCCAGGCTGATGTTTTCGTCCCGGGCTGATGTTTTCTTCCTGGGCTGACCATGTGATATAAAGAGCATTGGGACGAAAACATAGCTGTTGCAGGTACTCGATAAGGGTGGTCATTTTTTCTTTGGGCTATCGTAGGTAAAGAAATGACCATTTTTATCGATATTTGAAGGTATATAGGAATAGCCAAACCAAGTAGCATTAACAGAAAGTCGAAGTTACTCTGTAAGGACCGGAAAAATTACTGCCCACGACTGACATCTTGGGCAGCAATTTTTCGGGTCCTCACCGAGTAACTTTGACTTTCTCTCACCGGAGCATAGTTTCCCTCTATTCCATACCTGTCTGCGAATGTCTGTCAAATACTGCCCGCTGCTAAGGTGTAGTAATAATATTGTTCATGCACACTGTGACTATAGCTTAATAAGTTATTAAAATGGTGGTTTTTTTCATCGATTTGAGGCATTTATTAATAAGCAAGCATCCTTGAACGAAAAGATTCTCTTTCTTGGCCAGTCGACGACTGACCTTGAACATGAATCGTTTCATCCACAGTAAGGACGTTTCCTAATAATACCAATAATGTTATGGCTTTTCATTTACCTCAGTCATACCTTGTAGCCATTCGATAATTTGTAGTAATCAGCACTGACAAAGCTACAAGTATATCTTTCTTTCACATGTGTTTTATAATCTATGAAGATATATCCCCCCCCCCCCCTCAATGGAACAGGAACGTGTTTCAAACACGTTTTCTCCAGATGTTACAAATAATTCGCTAATGGCATTGAAAAATTGATGAAAAAGAAGCGAGCTTTTTTTATTCTAATTTAACACTGCTGTAGAAGAAGATAATGCATTGTTTATTGTGGGTTTTTTATAAAAGGTTTTTTATTTAAACTGGAGGTATCAGCTTGGGTAATAATTGCCCTATATTCTGCTGGCTCTAGTGAAACGGTCCTTGAATCTCCCTCGATGGCCTATATGGGATTTACACGAGGTCTAAGGCCCGGCGTCCACCTACTACGATATGGCTCCGATATGGTCTATGCACCTCCCGATAAAAAATCAAAATCGCATCGGAAGGTCACCTAATATCAGGGCAGTTGACCACGTTTCTGCGATTAGACACCGAAAAAAAACCCATACAATGGGTGGTGGATTGGCATGTCTAGACATATGTCTATGATTTTGCACCTTCCCGATATGACACAGATTTTGACATTTTGTATCGGTGCCATATCGGGAGGTCTACAATTCTATCGTAGTAGGTGGACGCCGGGCCTTAGCAAACAATTTACACAGACAATCAGTAACGTCTCTCAGTAGAGAAATCGACAGTTTTACACTGCTTTCACATTTATCTATGTTATTTTCTCTTCTTTATCGTATGTTTACGTCCAAAGTGTGCTTTCTTTATATTGCTTGGAATCCTGAAGCCTGCTGCCTGGAATGATACGATAATTAACCAGAAGTGCAACGAGAGACCCCACTGGAGGTCGCAATCTCATCGCATCTCAACAAATGAGCTTAACAATATCTTCAGTGGACAGTGGTCTATACACCTGTGCCTTAAAATACTCCAAATACCAACCTCTGCTGTCCAAGTGGTAGCTGAGCCGTACCCCCACACTGTGCCGGTATGGCGCCATACCACCATACTTTGAAAAATCAATCTTGTAAATCAGTAACTAAATCATAAATAATCAATATCTAAACACAAAAAGTAGACAGAAAATTAATAAATAATCTTATGAGACTATTATTTTCAAAGATATAACTTTCTAAGAGTTTGAATTTTATTCACGAAATTGTGGCTATGAATATCACAGTACACATTCATAGCAGAAAGTGACTTCCGCCCGCCCAGGAGACTTTGTTTATCACTTTGACATCGACGTATTTTAGTGAGTTTTTTAAAAGTATTTAAGGTATTTAGAGGTGTATAGTACAAGTGAAACTTGTTAACCTAATTGGGACGGCTTATCCTACCTTGTTACTATCGGTAAAATTATCACATTCGCTCTGCGAGCTCATGCGATAATTTTACCGATAGTAACGCGGTACAATAAGCCGTCCCAATTAGGTTAACAAGTTTCACTTAAGTACCTAGTTGGTACAACAAATACCTGGACTTTAATGAGAGACCCCTTTGGAGGTCATAATCTCAAACTAAGAACTGGACTTGGGATTACCCCAGTATGCGATGTACAACTGATGATCTATATATCTGTAAGAAGCTTGTCTTGTGGAGCTGTTGTTTCCCTTTTGTGTACTACGTACCCCGTGTTGTCGCTATGTAATGTATTCACTCACTTGACAGTTATGTTGACAATCGTATATATTGAATGTATGAACTTACTGTCAATACAATTAATCCAAAAAGAAAACATTGTTAATGGTTGTCCACGATTGACATATTTCACAGGCATGGGGGGGGGGGAGGGGAGGCCCCTCTTCTCCACATTCTGATATTAGTTTCTCTATAGTTGATACTTCGCTCCACCTTAACTTCTTTTTGCCTAACCACATTTCCCCATATTTAAGGGATTTATACTGAATTCTCACAAAAGGTGACTCTCAGTTTCCATCCCGTTTTACATCGATAGTGTCATCCATCAAAGATATCAATATCTGAAGATCCGTAGAGCAGTTCAGTTCTAGACATGCATCGTTTCGCTAAATTATATATAGCTCCCTTTGTGGAATATGATCACGTAATTAAACATTCATCGTCACACTTTGGCAAGTCAAGAGGGCTAATGTTATCACTAATACAAAGTTTGTATTGTAAAGTGCCAAGGTAGTTGCTGGAGTCTAGGAAGTACCACGAGCATACCAAATTGGATAATTATTTCGCTAAACTATAGCGTCAATAGTATCAATAGATATACATAAAAAAGTATTGTCAATATAAAGGGAGGAGCATTGAATCCTAGTATTGGTACCAATGAAAATGTGGCACATCAATGGATGTGGATATAGACAAAAAATTAAAAAAATTAAAAAAAATTTTAGAAGACCAAACATAAACAGGTCTTGACAACAACGTCAGGACAAATGGTTCTAAAAATTTATAAGTAAAAATAGACAATAATCGATGATTTGGTGAACAGGCGGCCGTAAAACACAAGAAGGTTGATACTTGGTGATACATGAGCGTTAGCGAATGTTTTTATGACATCAATCTAAAGTGGTTTACAGAGTAGCCTGTCAAAAACTTCGTTTGTAGTGTTTATCATCCATCTTTATCAAAAGGGACTATTTTCTTGCTCTTCCACCAACGGGACTATTTTCCTATAATCAATGGCTTTACGGCTGTAATCAATGGATTTGAAACAATGGGTAGCGTTTAACCTGGAGTATACACTAGACGACTAAATACATGGCGACTGTAGATCATCAGTCCAATAGTCGTCAGTTGGTGGCAATGTCCACCGCAAAAGTCATCAACCCCAGAATGTACTCGAACGTTTACACGGACAACTAAGTTTTCACAGAATCGCCTCCTGTCTAGACAACTAATTCAAGCTGGGTTGAATTAGTCGCCGGCGTCAGAGCATGTCCAATAGTCATCAGGTGGTGCCGAATTGCGTAATCCGACATAATCAAATCAAATGATCTGCAGTCGCCATGCGCTAAGCATTTACACTAGATGACTTCTAGCCTTTTCCAGCTGAAAGTCATCAGGCGATGCTGAATACAAGAATTGCCGCCTTTAGTTGTCTAGTGTCAATCATCATACATTTTCAATGGGGACTTTGTCTGCGACAGATAAAAAAAGCATATGAAACCTGTCTAATGTAAAACGGGGCGTATGGTGAGTGTATACCCAGCGTTTACGCTAGGTGACAAAAAGCTTGGCGACTGTAGATCTCCAGGCCAATAGTTGTCAGGTGGTGCTTAATTAAGTCCAATGCACATCTACGATTAGTTCCCAAATCGTATAGTTGTCGGTGAACTTGTCACAGGCAAATTATGTAATCTGAGGGTGGGTATTTCCAGTGTTCCGGTTTTGCCTACTGGATTTATCAACATGATGAGAAACTTTTGGCGAGCGATTTAAGAACATAGACTGACAACTAATCAGCGACAAAAGAACATCTCAAGGGGGGCATTCACTAATAGTTGGCTGACCCTTGCCTAGCTGCCCAACACCTACCGACTAGGGCCGACTGCTTCGGATGACTCGCCTGAGACAAATTACCGTTCCTTTGTCGCCGACAAAGGTACATAAATCGGTAGATATATGTAAGACTTGTAGTGCAAGTTGTAAGTATATCGAATCTATTGCGGCATATAAAACCTGCTAAGACAGCAGACTGCCAATGTAACTTACAGAATTAAAAAAAAAAAGTTCATTAAACTTTCAGCCTCCACAGGTATACGTCGTCGACCTCAGAATGCACCCGAGCGTTTGTACTTTCATGCATCTCGGCGATTAATTGAGTTCTCCTTGACGATCCTTTAAGCGTCTACCTGTGTATCTCTGCAATTATGGAGAAAAAAAAACAAAGTAATTATTTCTGTCCATCAGATTGTATCATTATATGAAAATCTATGATTACCATATACATGTATTCCTAAAGAATGAAATAGTTTGTTGCTATACATTTGTTGCTATACTTTTTAGGAATTAGAAGTTATACATGTATTTCGTCTAACTTGCGACTGAAATATACAAAAAGTTAATAGCACCATTATATTATTATTTATAATTATTTTTTTGAAATTATGATTCAGTTCGCTATATGGAATTGTTGCGGTCTACCAGTTCCCCTTTTTCATCCTCTTTCTCCTAAAACAGTGCCACACGCAGGTGGCTTATGTCTCAATAGTTTGTCATCATGAGGGTTTCTCAGTACTATAGTGGTTAATTTGAAAAGGAGGCCAATAGAATTGTTTAAATAGATGTGAATCCGTTCTATGAAAAATAGAAACAAGTAATATGTCGCCACATAAAGACGACATTCAATTTCTTGAGAAGTGCAGAATTGCCCTATTAGCGGGGAGTTAAGCCCAATACACATCTACCGATTTCAGAGCATTTATGTACCTTTGTCGGCTGCAAACAGACGGTAATTTATCTCAGGCGAGGCATCCTAACAGAGTCGGCTGTAGTCGGTAGATGTAGCACAGCTAGGCAAGGGTGAGCCACCGATTAGTGAACCACCTCCTTCAGATGTCCTTTTGTTGCCAACAAGTTGTGGTTTCTATGTTCCAAAATCAGTGGCAAAAAGTTTATCAAGATGTTGATAAATCTAGTCGCCTACAACGGAACTTTGGTAAATGGGGCTTGATTGGGTTACGTAATTTGCATGCGACAAGTTTGCCGACTCCTATACGATTTGCGAACTAATCGTTCAACCCTTAATCAGTAGATGGGCATTGGGCTTTAGTGTATGGAATGATATTTGAGCAGAGATACAGCATAGTCAGTCAAGGAATTTAAGTCAAAAGTAAAGAGAGTGTAGCTCACAACATGACAGATCTGCTGGGGTGGACAGCACTTACCGATCTGTCCGCCCTCTTGGTCGCCTTGCCTCCTCGTGGTGCAGGCCGGATTCGCTTGTACGCCAGCATACTCCGATTCTTGAGTGTTGGTGGAACCAGCACTTACCCAGCCCACTTTTTCTATATTAGTATCCATTTATTTTAACATGAACAAGAGAGAAGGTTAGCGCTCCAGGGACATTAAAAAGCTAGACAATTATGATGAATTGCCACGTGCAATATACAATGCTTTCGCTTAGAAATATGAATATAATCACTGCACCTGGCGCCATTATGAAATAATGAAGATAATTATCTCGAATATCTGATAAGTAAAGCATATTTTGTGATAAATATCAAATGCAACATCGATAGATGTTTATAAATGAAACACATGAGCAAACTAGGAAGGAACCCCATCAAGATTGATAGCCACTAACAATATACCATGAGTTTTGGTTGCAGAGTAATCTCCCGAGGCAAAGCCGAGTGAGATTAGATAGCAAACCAAAATGAATGGCGTATATTCAGTAGCTATTGATCGAGTTCGGTTCAGATTTTATCTCACCCCTTTATCTCACCCCTGGAATAAATGTCCATAGGCTTAACATGGGAAACTCGTTCTCCATGCCCCTACAAGTATTGCAGTCTGTTCTCCATGGTTTATATCCTGTATGTTGCCCATTATATAAGGGTGAACAGGGGTGGGATAAATACAGAAAGCAACTCATTTTGGTCAAAGAAGTCATTCTCCAACTCGTTTGAATGCTATGTGATATTTACTCGGCTGTCGCCTCGTTTATATCACACCGCAACTCGTGGAGAACGACGGCTTTGACCAAAACTTGTTGGTTTCTTCTTTAATCATTTTCTACCTGACTAACATCCCCGATCGAGTATTCTATGGTCAAGAGTACTCCATGGACATTGAGTACGAATACCCAATGTTAAAGCCGGGCCCCCACCTACCACGATTCTGGTCCTGATAGGCCCTTCAACTGCCTTCCCGACACGTGAGGTCAGCAAAAATTGTGGTAGGTGGAACAGGTTTCTGGGATTGGCTGCGATAGGCAGCAATTGAAAACGCCAATCGTAGAGGTCCCGATAAAATGCAACATGTTGGATTTTTCGTAGCCTGTCATAGGGTATCGTAGCCTATCGGGAAGATATCGTGGTTGTTGAGTATAATTCACAGATTGGATCACGAAATCGGTCTATGATTCTGGGACCTTCCGATAGGCTGCGATATGGGCATTTCAAATCGTAGCCACCAGAGCTAACGTTAAACGGGAAAGGTCTTTCGTCCTAAGATTTCTAGTCTGATCCTAGGAGGATTCTTCTGCTAGGACCACAACTTGTTAAACAGTGCCCAGAGCTAACGTAAGCGTAGTTGTGGTGGCCAGAGTACAAGTTCAAGGACAGAGGAATCAGGGTGCACCCAGCCACACTGTCGGCTCGTGTCCACTCTCCCAGCAGAGATCCTGCACTCTACTTCCTGTGGCCGCTTGTATCTCTGCCCCAACCTGCCTGCTTGGGCCCATATCTGGCCCATTCGCCAGTTTTTGAAATATTCTAAATTCTGAGGGCTTTTTGAGGTATTTTGTGTTTTACATGTAGATAGAGATGAACATATTTATATGGAAAATAGAATACTTTCATTTCTGTTATTATTTATTTCAAACAAGACACAGGGTCTTGGATTACTTTCTATAGAGGAAACACCTCATGTGTTGCAGGGCTTTGTTTTGTCAACAATGCCCATGTGCTCCTCTGAAGGGGGAATGTATTCAACTGGGGATTCCCATTATAAAATGGTTTAAGTCAGAAAAAAACAGCCGTATTGTCTGTGAAGCTCCTTTAACAATTCCCATATTTCCATAATCATGATATGTGAGTTGTTTGAATCGAATAACTTTTGACAGTATCCTTGTTTTTGAATCTGAAACGTTTGCTGGTCTCCCCTATCTTTAGTGGATACCCAGGAAACGGGGTTTGGGTTGGGGCAGAGATTAAGCCAGCGCTAGCGCCGCGAAATATCTGGGGGGAGAGTGGCTCGTATGCTGTCCGAATAGCCACCCGAATAGATGGACACCCTCTAATTTACACCTCCACCCAGCGGTAAATGCGCCCGTTGACAATCCGCCCTGATACGGTGCGCAATGTCCAATTTGCTGAGTCATTGTCAGCCGTCGGCGCCGCCATTATCGCCCGGGCTCAGGTCTCACAATACTAATTTTCGTGGTCAGTCACGGACTCCATGCCCTCTGTGGGCATCCAGTTGCTGCGCGCTGCACTCAACGGGAGAAGGGGAAGATCTGGGGTCCAAGTGCATAGATATGAGGCCTGGGGTCCGTTTAATAACCTAAACTGGGCTTCACACGGAGAGACTTGAGATTGGTGTACTTTACATATTTTCTCCAGTCTCCCATAATTGTCTCCAGTAATCTTAGAGCAGAATATTGAGATTGAGCCTTCCCAGTCTCTAGGGAAATGGCGGATTTGATTCACACAGAAGGACAAACCCGGTACATAGTCTCAGACAAGCTTTACCACTGAGACTAGGAGACCCTCATTATCGGTGGGAGGTCTCACTAGAATACCCGAAAAATTCTAAACAGGTTTAAAATCCAAATGGCTTGACATAAAGTGGGATTCACACGATGGGATTCGTGTATCTCACAGGGCTCAAAATCTCATGCGATTTTGTTCCTTTTTAGGGGGAAATATTTTTAACAATTACAGGGAGGAAAACATGTCTCAGGGAAATGAATCCTATAATTTAGACGAAGAAATTGTGTTCGAGTACAGAATCTCAGCAGGATTTGTCTCAGAAAAACACCCTGTGTGATACATGAATCCCATCGTGGCAGGGAAAAACCAACGCCGACGATTTTCCCTGCTCTCCCTCAGTCTCAGGGAATTGAGACCTCAGAGTGTCACACGAGGAGACTATGTACCGGCAAATAATCTCAGGAAAGTTGTCTCAGACAAACCAACTGAAGGTACATGAGTCTCTCCGTGTGAATCCCACTTAAGATCGTACATATTAAGACCCCTGTTCTGTACCTCGCACAAGGGTTATGGTTTAATAACATTCAAGACTCGCTAAGCCAGTATTAGCCGTCCATAGGGTCGTCCATAAGTGTTGAATAAAGTTGACCCACATCGTCCCTGGGTCTAAATGGCATATATACAGGAAAGGGTCTACATTAGACTTGCTCAAGTCTTTGATTATGAACATTCATTAAGTGATTAATCACAATCATAATAAAGTTCATTAAAGTATGCATCCTTCTCTGACTGGCCCATGAATCAAAGACTTGTCCACTGTGAACAGAATCTCCTGTTTACGGGCCCAAGCTGCTCCCTGTAACCCTATACATCCTCCTACCACTCCCCCCTCCCCTCCTCCAGTACCCTGGCCACCTGTGTTGTCATAGCAATAAATTTCGCCTGCTCCTGACTCTGACCCAATTGAGATCAAAGTGAGGGTATCAATCTCCCAGCAGATATCCTGACCAATAGCCAGGATATCTGTATGGAGAGTGTTGCCCCAGAAATCCAACACTATTACCAATTGTACCAGTCCCTGTATCCCAGCGAGGAGGGTAGCCATAGGATGCAGGGACTGTATCCCAGCGAGGAGGGTAGCCATAGGATGCAGGGACTGTATCCCAGCGAGGAGAGTAGCCATAGGATGCAGGGACTGGAGCCTGTATCGCAGCAAGGAGGGTAGCCATAGGATGCAGGGACTGGAGCCTGTATCTCAGCGAGGAGAGTAGCCATAGGATGCAGGGACTGGAGCCAGTATCCCAGCTAGGAGGGTAGCCATAGGATGCAGGGACTGTATCCCAGCGAGGAGAGTAGCCATAGGATGCAGGGACTAGAGCCTGTATCTCAGCGAGGAGAGTAGCCATAGGATGCAGGGACTGGAGCCTGTATCTCAGTGAGGAGGGTAGCCATAGGATGCAGGGACTGTATCCCAGCGAGGAGGGTAGCCATAGGATGCAGGGACTGTATCCCAGCGAGGAGGGTAGCCATAGGATGCAGGGACTGGGGCCTGTATCTCAGCGAGGAGAGTAGCCATAGGATGCAGGGTCTGGAGCCTGTATCTCAGCAAGGAGAGTAGCCATAGGATGCAGGGACTGGAGCCTGTATCCCAGTGAGGAGGGTAGCCATAGGATGCAGGGACTGTATCCCAGCGAGGAGGGTAGCCATAGGATGCAGGGATTGGCACCAGTCTAGGTCTACATGTACTAGCCTAGATTATTAAACAGGGCCCTGATGTTGATGTAACAGATGGTTCTGACGTGTACAATTAACTGCATCAGATGCATGAATGTATCAAAGGCGTTGAACTATAATAACTCACTATTCTGAAGATAAAGAACTACTCTGAACGAGTAATTGTGATTACACAACTGGAGGCAAGTTGATAAGTATCGATGAAGGCTTAACATTCACCGTATAACAATGGAGTTGATCTCCCGTACAAATGAAATAACCCACGGTGTTGAGATAGAAATCCATACGTACAGGGTTCGTACAGAGCCTGGAAAACCTGGAAATGCCTGGAATTATGATGTTGGGTTTTCCAGGCCTGGAAAAGCCTGTAATTCTCAGAGAGCCTGGAAAAACCTGGAAGAGCCTAGAAAACTGAGTTTTGGATAAGGAGAATTTTTTTTAGTCTTAGCTTTCCTTAAGTATGATACCTGACTGCCTATTAAATTTCAGTGACTTGGATTAAATTTGGCCATGAATCAGACATGGTTTTAAAAACAGTGACCAGATATGCCTGGAAAAAGATATATATGAGCCTGGAAAAGCCTGGAAAAAGCCTGGAATTTTATTGGGCTGTCTATGTACGAACCCTGTACATAATACTGACTGGATTCAGATACAAGCGGTCGTATCCTCCGAGGATTTGACGCGTAGTAATATCCAAGCGCATGCGAGGATATAGCGCAGAGGGAACTCCGAGGAGCATACAACCGCTTTTATCTGAAACCGGTCTATATTGTATTTATCATCCACCTTTTCTGGACAAGTAGCATGTCAATATCAGTTCGTTTTAATTATGCACTTTTTTTCCATACGCACTATAATTTCCGTATGCGCCGCCCGGAGCATGCAACATATCCGTATGCGCCGGTGGATTATGATTATTTATTACCCACCGATTACGGAGTCTTCATAGGAAATGCATAGGGCACCTGGAAACAGCAACCCGGAGATTCTGGTATGTCAGAATCTCCTGCAGGAGATTCCGGAAAAATAGTCCTGTCCATAATGAGGTCGAATCATCATGTACTTCGAAATAAGTTTCTTGAATGTTCATTCAATGTTAATTATTTAGAATCAATATTAATAATCTCATTTACCATCAGAAATCACTGTAATAACATATTTTGCATGATAAAAGTACAGATTTATGGCGAACTATATTATTGGTGAAAGTATATACCGAATTACTGCCATGCTTAACATTATTGTGGTGTCTGGTAGTAAATGTCTTGCAAAAACCTTTTAATTGCAATAGACTTGTTATCAATGCTGTAGGTGGGTAATAAATACAATAATGACTGGTTTTGTATACGAGTGACCGTAATCTCCTCGTAGTTGACGACGTAATACCCTCGCTAGTCGCTCGGATATTACTACGCGTCAACTACTCGGAGATTACGGCCACTCGTACACAAAACCAGTCATTATTGTGTATATATTATGTATAGGGCATATGGGTCTTTGCTTTAGAATATACCAAATATCATCAGTTACCATAATAAGATACCAAATTCACAATACATTGCTGTTTCAGGAATTAAATGCCTGCGGCAAGAGGGTTGCCATTACAGTCCCCGACTGGTTTTTTTTGTTTTTTTTATTATTTATTAGCAACATCTGACATAGGTCAGTTCTTCCCGTTGTACATGCCTCGTAGTAATCCTTGGATTATCGTAAAACTGGATGAGGTTTAATCTCGGCCACTGTATTCCACGACTGGAGTTTGGCAAAGTGACTTCATGAGGCGAAGCCGAGTGAAGTCTGGAGCCAAAACTTCAGGAGTGGAATGGGTGGCCAAGATTAAAACGAATCAGGTTTTGATTTTATCCTACCCCATCTCCTCTATTTTGGAATATTACGTGATAACATTGCTGTATGCCACTAGTGGCATATAAAACTCCGTATGCCAGTCAGCGTGGCATACGGAAACCCAATGTTAAGCCTATGGGATTTTATATTAGGGGTACGATAAACATCTAGAAGTTTGGGTGATTATGAAGTATGATAATGGTAAATGAAGATAACAATCAAGGTGCATGGCACATCACTGTGGGGTAGGACTTAAACCGGAGACACACCAAGCGAGTCAAGGCGGCCATCTCTGGAACCGCCAATACAAAATAGCATATATCTGAGATATTTGTTCATAGTATTATCTCCCACTGATAATTTAGCGTATCAGAAGCAATAATCAAGCAAAATTTGAAATAATCGTCACATACACGGCATTTTGTGTTGAAATCGCTGCCTTTCTCGCTTGGGGTGTCTCCGGCTTTAGTTCGGGAATTGGCGGCTGTTCAGCGAGAGGGTTGAGAGAGAGACAATTGATTTCATAACCGTGGTATCCATGTTATCACAATTACCTGCAGGCCGCGTCCCCGATGTCTTCAGTCATGATTCTCCGGTCAACATTGACTGACCCCCCGCCCCCTCTTCACGGTGTGGTGACCATATTCTATAATTAGATATTCTATAATTAGATTCGGCGCCATTCATCTCGCCAACTCTCGTGTTTTCACGGTCAACGTCCGACGAACTGGGAACAAAGGTGGGAGCGGGCTGGACGCGGGGACCGGGGCTGGACGCGGGGACCGGGGTGGGGGAGGCCGGGGTGCGGGGCGGGGGAGGCCGGGGAGTGGGGCGGGGGAGGGCGGGATCCGGGGCGGGGGAGGCCGGGGCATGGGGCGGGGGAGGCCGGGGAGTGGGGCGGGGGAGGGCGGGGTCCGGGGCGGGGGAGGGCGGGGTCCGGGGCGGGGGAGGCCGGGGACCGGGGCGGGGGAGGCCGGGGTCCGGGGCGGGGGAGGGCGGGGTGCGGGGCGGGGGAGGGCGGGGTGCGGGGCGGGGGAGGGCGGGGAGTGGGGCGGGGGAGGCCGGGGAGTGGGGCGGGGGAGGCCGGGGAGTGGGGCGGGGGAGGGCGGGGAGTGGGGCGGGGGAGGCCGGGGACCGGGGCGGGGGAGGGCGGGGTGCGGGGCGGGGGAGGGCGGGGTGCGGGGCGGGGGAGGGCGGGGTGCGGGGCGGGGGAGGGCGGGGTGCGGGGCGGGGGAGGGCGGGGTGCGGGGCGGGGGAGGGCGGGGACCGGGGCGGGGGAGGGCGGGGTGCGGGGCGGGGGAGGGCGGGGTGCGGGGCGGGGGAGGGCGGGGTGCGGGGCGGGGGAGGCCGGGGTCCGGGGCGGGGGAGGGCGGGGAGTGGGGCGGGGGAGGGCGGGGTGCGGGGCGGGGGAGGGCGGGGACCGGGGCGGGGGAGGGCGGGGTGCGGGGCGGGGGAGGGCGGGATGCGGGGCGGGGGACGGCGGGGTGCGGGGCTGGGGAGGGCGGGGACCGGGGCGGGGGAGGGCGGGGTGCGGGGCGGGGGAGGGCGGGGACCGGGGCGGGGGAGGCCGGGGAGTGGCCCCGGGCGCCGCCGAGCTCCCTCCGGTGCTGGGCGGGCCGTCGCAGGCTGAGGTGGGCTGGCCGGATGGACTGGGCTGGGATAGACTTGGGTGGGTTGGGGTAGGCTTGGCTGGACTGAATCAGGTACGGGCAGGGTGGGTCAAGCTGGGGCGGGCTGGGCTTGGCTGGGGCGGGCTTGGGCGGTCTTGGGTGGCCTGGGGTAGGCTGCGACAGGCTGGGGTAGGGTGGGACAGGCTGGGGTAGGCTTGGGCGGGCTTGGGCAGGCTTGGGCGGGCTTGGGTGGGCTGGGGCAGGCTGGGTGGCCTGGGGCAGGCTGGGGCAGGCTGGGGCGGGTTGGGGTAGACTGAGGCGGGCTGGGTTGGGCTGGGGTGGGCTAGGGTGGGCTGGGGCAGGCTGGGGTGGGCTGGGGTAGACTGGGGTGGGCTGGGGTAGGCTGCGACAGGCTGGGGTAGGCTGCGACAGGCTGGGGTAGGCTGGGGCAGGCTGGGGCAGACTGGGGTAGGCTGGGGCAGGCTGGGGTAGGCTGGGGCAGGGGCTAGGTAGGGCTGGGGCAGGCTGGGGCAGGCTGGGGTAGGCTGGGGCAGGCTGGGGTAGGCTGGGGCAGGCTGGGGTAGGCTGGGGCAGGGGCTAGGTAGGGCTGGGGCAGTGGCTAGGTAGGGCTGGGGCAGGGGCTAGGTAGGGCTGGGGCAGGGGCTAGGTAGGGCTGGGGCAGGGGCTAGGTAGGGCTGGGGCAGGGGCTAGGTAGGGCTGGGGCAGGGGCTAGGTAGGGCTGGGTCAGGGGCTAGGTAGGGCTTTGGCGAGGGTGTGGTAGGCTGGGGAAGGGGCTAGGTAGGGCTTTGGCGAGGGAGTGGGACCGGGTTCTACCCTGGACAGCGCCTGAGGCACAGAATCCTGCTCCAGATGCCCACAGTCAATGTTTTTGCTGCCACGATCAAAGGTGGACAAATTATTCATCGGATATGGTTTAGCGCGTCACGCCTTATACAAATTTTACCCGCGCGCCGGTGTTCCAGGAAAGACGGGCGACATGTCGGAATTAAGGCTGGAAGTGAGCCAGGGGCCCACACACCCACAGCGAGTCCCGAGTGGGTCGCAGAATTCCCCTCACCACACGGTACAATTGGCCTTTTTCCGTAGGCCGGTGTCGGACCTTATCTGCTTGGTTACGCCACAGCTGAGGCCAAACATTCACCTGGCAACGTATTCTTTACCATTGGATCAATGAATGTATGAGCGTAATACGTTCATAATACCCACCTACATTATTTCCAGAGAAATAATAACGATTGCATCATATTCTACGGTATTCCAGCTCAAATCTGGTATGTCGCACATGCATATTGCCTCAATATTACTTTAGATATAGCATAGATAAGATAGGATCACCGAAATTGAATACCCATTAATACATTGGCAGGCCTAGCTCTCATATCCTTATCTTTCTCTAAATTAAAACCTAAACAATTAACAACTATACAGTTTAGACAGCTCGGACTCGTTGATACAATACCCTAGTTTGCTCCAACAATTTAATCTGTCAAAAAACAACACTCCTGTAATCACACCCACCGTTCACACTTTAGGTGTGATTACTGTGTGCCTCTATGGGCAGGAGCCCGGACTCGGACGTGTTTGTCCGAGCGGCCATGTTACTAGACAATGGGCCGTTCGGCGGCGCTGAACGGCAAAACCTGTATTAGCTGGTTGGTCCCCAAGGTGCCATGGCCTTTTTCTGACCAGACTTATTTTCATAATAAAGCCCAATAGACATCTACCGATTTCGGAACACTTATGTACCAACGGCTGCATTTTATATAAGGAATACGGCCAGACTCGCGGACCTGTTAGGACGCACCCCCGGCGAAAAAAGGACGGTAATTTGTTTCAGGCGAGGCATCCTAACGGAGTCGGCTGTAGTAGGTAGATGCAGGACAGCTAGGCAAGGGTCAGCCAATGATTAGTGAAACCCCCTCCTTGAGATGTTCTTATGTTGCCGTCAAGTTGTCGTTTGTTGTTCCTAATTCGCTTGTCAGAAGTTTATCAACATGTTGATAAATCCATTCCCGGACAACGGAATGTTGGGAAATGGCCCCTGATTGGGTGGCCGACACAGGCCGAGGCATTACGTAATTTGCCTGCGACAAGTTCACTGACTCCTATATGATTTGGGAACTAATCGTTCAACCCTGAATTGGAAGATGTATATTGGGCTTTATTTGCGTTGTTTATCCTGCAGGGTCATCAGAGCGACTTCCGGTTTGCTTTGACCCTGGAGCTTCCAAATTTAAATATGATGTGTTAAATGATGACTGCAACCAATTTCACAATACAGAGGCTGATGAAATCGCCTGGGAGAAAAAGGTACATATCATTAGGGAAGTTTTATACACCCAATGCCAAAGGAAAGAGTAAACGATATTTTAGACCAAAGAACCCTTGATTACACGGGAGCTATTGGAACCGATCAAAGACAAAGATCATGCTGAAAGATGGCAAGGAGAAAAAATACAACAGAACGTTCGGTACTGGCAAGATATCCTAGAAATTTTACAAAAATGAAAATCAATGTTTCTAGGAAATTGTGGTGGAAGGCGGGTAGCGGTTGCACCACTTACAACCATTTAATAATCCAGGATCGTACATAAAGTCCCTTTTCCGTACCTCCGACAAGGGCTATTGTTCAATGATATTCAAGTCTCTTCGCTAAGGCAGTATTAGCCGTCTATAAGGTCGTCCATAAGTGTTGGCTAAAGTTGATCCACAATGTCTCTGGGTCTCTCTCTCTCTCTCTCTCTCTCTCTCTCTCTCTCTCTCTCTCTCTCTCTCTCTCTCTCTCTCTCTCTCTCTCTCTCTATCTCTCTCTCTCTCTCTCTCTCTCTCTCTATATATATATATATATATATATATATATATATATATATATATATATATATATATATATGGCATACAGGAAAGAGTCTATATGTACGATCTTAGATTATTAAACGGGCTCCAGACCTATACCACACAATGTTGTCAGCATACACTCATAATCCCCTGTTACCAGGTCCTGTTACGAGATCATCAACGGAGAGAAGAAACAGCCAACTCACAGTGCATCTGAATTGATCGCCTTAACTCTATCCCTTTTGTGTATGATTTGCTGAATAATTTGTGTCCATCTGTGATTATTTATCCTGATTCGGTAATTCTGATAATAATGTATGATGATATTGTATAGAGCACGTATGAGTTGGAGCAAGATTTCTTTGAATTTTCAGATTTTTTTTTTTTATCATTTCTTTATTCAGACATGCTAGACATATGTCGATTTTACACCTTCCCGATATGTCTCCGATATTCACTTTTTGTATTGAAGCCAGATCGGGAGGTCTAAATTTCTATTGTAGTAGGTGGACCCAGGCCTTACGTTGATATTGATGTTGATATAGAAACTAAGGCCCGGCGTCCACCTACTACGATAGAATCGTAGACCTCCCGATATGGCACCGATACAAAATGTCAAAATCTGTGCCATATCGGGAAGGTGCAAAATCATAGGCAAATGTCTAGACAAGCCAATCCACCATGCGTTGTATGGGGTTTTTATCGGTGTCTAATCGCAGAAACGTGGTCAACTGCCCCGATGTCAGGTAACCTTCCGACGCGATTTTGATTTTTTTATCGGGAGGTGCATCGTAGACCATATCGGTGCCATATCGTAGTAGGTGGACGCCGGACCTAAAGAACCCAATACGTGAGAGGACTGAGAGTACATTGTAAATCAATAACTGGGTGAATTGATATGAATCAATGGATGTTGGGTTGTGCAACGTAAGTGAACTAAGGCCAAAAAAAAAAGTTGTGTTTCTGGTTACCTGACCAAAAAAACCTAAGTACCCTTTTTTTGGGCCTAAGGTATAACTGCATTTAAAGACTAATCTAAGTTCGATGAGTTCTATCCGTAGCACGAAAGACAAGGAAAGTTGAACTATTTGAGTGTAAATTTTTTTTTTTTTTTTTATTTAGCAAAAGTAACTCTCAGTATTCTGAGTTTTTCAGGTACTAATGAAAACACATAGTGTGAGAGATGATTTTACTGTCAATGAATGTTTATTAAAGATAAACTGTATTGGAAGCTTGTTTAAATCCACAAGTGTTGCCAAAGTATCTCTTCCCACTGTTCTATTACCTAATAAATCGTCAGTAAAAGTAGCTATGCATTTGATCGTCAAGTATCCTCTGCAAAACCAAGTTTGATTTTCATAAAATATATTGTTTACATCTGCGAATTCTTGTAATTACAGAAGAAGATTTACCACACAAAATTGGTCTCATTCAAAAACAATTTATATTTTTTCTTGATGATTGTAAGATGACGTGCTATGGAGGAAACCTATGAAAGTTTAGGGCCAGAGTTCGTATCCCATCGAGTTTAATAGTAATTCACAAGACGAAGCCGCGTGAATTATGTAGCGATTCAAACGAGATGGGATCGAGCTCTGGTGCGTATGGAAAAATAGTGCATAGCTCAAACGAACTGATATTGACATGCCACTTGTCCAGAAAAAGGTGGATAATAAATACAATATAGACTGGTTTCAGATACAAGCGATTGTTGACTCTCCGCAATATCCTCGCATACGCTGGGATATTACTACGCGTCAACTCCTCGGAGCATACAGCCGCTTGTATCTGAAACCAGTCAATATTGTGTATATGTATCGCCACCTTCTTCTGGTGCCATAAAGGATTATCGGACAATTTGGCTTTAGAATTAAAACCCATGTAATTTTCCTGGAATTTGAATATGATGATCTCCAAGTGTTCTAGTATGCATACCTAACTTAAAAATTAGGGTATTTGCTAGTTTTTGATTTAGAGCTTAATATTATGATAATTTGATATTAAAATAGATAAATATTCTAGGAAGTTGCTTTTTACATAGTAAAACCCATGTCATTTTCCTCAAACTTCCGCATAACATATAAGATGTATATTACTACACATTTAAGTTTTTAAAATCATAGGTCACCGCCATTGTTTTTGACATAATTGAAAAAAAAATTCAGCACATTTCCTATGTAAATCAAGCAAATTCAAATTAGCCCTTAATACCTATTAAAATAGGATAAGCTGATCAAAACATTAAATTTACTCATTTGAAATTAGAATAAATCACAAGAAGCTAGTTTTGCCTAACAATTGACAATATTAAAAAAATCACCAGGTGGCGCCTGCGTGAATTGTCCAATACGTCTTGAAAACTGCAGTTAGTCTTACACAAGCGGGGTTAGAGGGGTGAGGGTGGGGAAAGGCGGCGTAAAATACTGTTTGATATTCGGCAGGGTGTCGGGCAAGTGACGGGCGATGAAACTTTACCCAATAAACCCCAAATTAGTCACAGCTAAGGAGCTTCATAAGCGGAAGCTGCCTGCTTACCGGCGTGATATTAAATCTCCGCTGTCTACAGGGCGGTACCAGCGCGTGGTAACGGGTAGGACTCGGTGTCACCGGATGTAGTCAGCGTGAAGGTTCCTGCCACCAGAGGGCGTGTAGGATCAAGGTGGCGGGAGGTTGTGCGCATGCGTGTTGATATTGAGGCATATCCGGTGTGAATCACATGTTGGTGACCAGTCGAGCAGCCATGGAGAAATACGTTAAGGGTTCGTTTCTTGGTATTCACACGCTGAGATTCATTTACCTCACAGGGTGTTTGTCTGAGACAAATCCTGCTGAGATTCATGTACCTCACAGGGTGTTTGTCTGAGACAAATCTTGCTGAGATTCACATACCTCACAGGGTGTTTGTCTGAGACAAATCCTGCTGAGATTCATTTACCTCACAGGGTGTTTGTCTGAGACAAATCCTGCTGAGATTCATGTACCTCACAGGGTGTTTGTCTGAGACAAATCTTGCTGAGATTCACATACCTCACAGGGTGTTTGTCTGAGACAAATCCTGCTGAGATTTACGCACCTCACAGGGTGTTTGTCTGATTCAAATCACGGTGAGATTCATGTTCTTCACAGGGTGTTTGTCTCGTCTGAGACAAATCCCGGTGAGATTCATGTGCCCCACAGGGTGTTTGTCTGAGACAAATCCTTCTGAGATTCATGTACCTCACAGGGTGTTTCTCTGAGACAAATACTGCTGAGATTCATGTACCTCACACAGTGTTTGCCTGAGACAAATCCTGCTGTGATTCATGTACCTCACAGGGTGTTTGTCTGAGCCAAATCCTGCTGAGATTCATGTATCTCACAGGGTGTTTCTCTAAGACAAATCTTTCTGAGATTCACGTACCTCACAGGGTGTTTGTCTGAGACAAATCTTGCTGAGATTCACGAACCTCACAGGGTGTTTGTCTGAGACAAATCCTGCTGAGATTAATGTAACTCACAGGGTGTTTGTCTGAGATAAATCCTGCTGAGATCCATGTACCTCACAGGGTGTTTGTCTGAGGCAAATCCTGCTGAGATTTACGCACCTCACAGGGTGTTTGTCTGATTCAAATCACGGTGAGATTCATGTTCTTCACAGGGTGTTTGTCTGAGACAAATCCCGGTGAGATTCATGTGCCCCACAGGGTGTTTGTCTGAGACAAATCCTTCTGAGATTCATGTACCTCACAGGGTGTTTCTCTGAGACAAATACTGCTGAGATTCATGTACCTCACACAGTGTTTGCCTGAGACAAATCCTGCTGTGATTCATGTACCTCACAGGGTGTTTGTCTGAGCCAAATCCTGCTGATATTCATGTATCTCACAGGGTGTTTCTCTAAGACAAATCCTGCTGAGATCTATGTACCTCACAGGGTGTTTGTCTGAGACAAACCCTACTTGGATTTACGTACCTCACAGGGTGTTAATCTGAGACAAATCCTGCTGAGATTCTGCATGAGACAAACCGTGCTGAGATTCTGTACTATGTAAAGTGGGATTCACATGATGGGATTTATGTTCCTCACAGGGTGTTTGTCTGAGACAAATCCTGCTGAGATTCTCTACTGGAACACAATCTCCTTGTCTGAATTGTATGGTTCAATATCCCTGAGATGAGTATTTCCTCCTGCAATTGTCGGCTACAATTACCCCTATCAAGGTTAAAGTGGGATTCATACAATGGGATTCACGTACCTCACAGTGTGTTTGTCTGTGACAAATCCTGCTGAGATTCTGTACTCGAACACAATTTCTTCGTCTAAATTGTAGGGTTCCATTTCCCTGAGACATGTTTTTCCCCTGCAATTATTGGCGACATTCACAAGGAACAGAATCTCATGAAATTTTGAGCCCTTTGAACCTGTGCAAATTTCAATTCATTGCTAGTTGACAGGGCTTATACCTTACGGTGAACACTACCACAAATTCTTTCGTCTGACGCCACCGAAAGGTTGACGGAAGCAAAAAACTTTTACAAAAGCAAATTTCAATTTATTGACAACAAACTTCGCCAATTCTGGCGGTCTTACATTTTGTTACTGACAGCACAGTGTTAACTTCTGGTTTTAAATCCAAGAAAATTATTTCATTGTCACTGTAAGCCAATACATAATAGAGGGAAACTATGTTCCGGTGAGCAAAAGTTAAAAGTTACTCAGTAAGGCTCAGAAAAATTACTGCCCAAGGCCTTCGCCGCGGGCAGCTACCGAGTAACTTTGACTTTAGATTACCGGTACTTGGTTTCCCATTCCTATATACCTTTAAATATTGATAAAAATGATTATTTTTGTTCCTGCGGTGGAGGAAAATGGCCACCCTTAACAAGTAACTGCAAGAGCTATGTTTTCATCCCGCTGCTCTTTATGTCACGTGGTCAGGCCAGGACGAAAACGTCAGCCCGGGACAAAAACATCACCCTCACTACATAACTCATAATTACTGCACCCCGAGCAGCGGTATGTAACTATAGAGGTTCGGAAATGGGTATATAGGAATGAGCATTACCCTACCCCTAATAAAATACCGTCATTGATTTAACATAGGCAAATTTTATGTGGCATGCCATGACATAAAGTAAAATTTATGTACCTAGAGAAAGAACAAATTGACCAATCAGCGATCAGGATTTATTCACCTGTATAAAGTTTTCCGGCTCCAGAGCAAAAATTCTGACAGCTGTCAAACATGGACTGAATCAAGTCGGGCTTTCCTAATATCATAAAGTCATGGAGATGGGGTAATATTCTTAAACGACAACTCAAGACTATTAAAAATAACCCAAAAAACCTTCCCTTATACAATCCAGTACAGACCCTTGGTGATACAATTCATAATTCATCGACTTAAACTTTGTAGAGAAAGCCCTTCAATACTTTGATTATACATATTCCTATTTACCCATTAGCGAACGAACTAGAGTTACATACCGCTGCTGGGGGGTGCATTAAATATAAGTTATGTGTCAAGGTTGACAGTTTCGTCCCGCTCTCATAGCTGTTGGGGTTACTCGATAAGGGTCGCCATTTTCTTCGGAATTGTTTTATGTAAAGAATTAAGCATTTATATCGATATTTGAAGGTATATAGGAATAGGGAAACCAAGTACCGGTAAGCAAAAGTTCAAAGTTACTCGTGAGGATCGGGAAAATTACTGCCCGCGGCTGACGCCTTGGGGAGTAATTTTCCCGATCCTCACCTCGTAAGTTTGAACTTTTGCTCACCGGAACATAGTTTCCCTCTAGTATTGTTCAACACACAACTCATAACCAGTAACTATTTTTTTTTAAAACCACTTCGCCTATACAGTCGAGTACAGACCCTGTCTGCCCTCCCCCCCCCCCCCCCCCCCCCCCCCATCCCTACACCCGCGATGTTTCTCACGGGGAAGCGTTCCCGGCGCCCACTTTACACCTCACCACGTGACCACGTGACCCCGCCCCTGTTTCACTCTGGCCGCGTCGATAGAGGGCGCCTCACAGGAAGCTAATGGATGTCGCGTCGGTCGGCGGGCTCGAGGACCTCGAGGGTGGCGGGGAGGGTGGCGGGGAGGGCCGCGCGGAGGGCACCGGAGACGGGGCGGGGGAGGGCGTCGTGGGCGGAGGGCGGCGGGCAGAGGGCGGAGGGTGGTGTACGGCGGGCGGCGGGCGGAGGGCGGTGTACGGCGGGCGGGGGACGGCGGGTGGTGTACGGCGGGCGGGGGACGCCGTAGCGGCTACGAGGGACGCGTGGAGGGCACCGGAGCGAAGCAAGCGGGGGCGGAGGGCGCCGCAGCCGGGTGGGGGCGGAGGGCAGCGGGTGGAGGGTGGAGGGCGGAACCAGTGGGGCGTGGAGGGCGGTGGCGGCGGCGGGCGGGTTCGGGCGGGCGCCGGGAGGGCGGGCAGGAGAGGCGGGGAAGGAGGGGGCGGGGTACGGGAGGTGGGGGCGGGGTGCTTGTGGGGGCGGGGTGCTTGTGGGGGCGGGGTAGGTGGGGTACGCGGGGCTGGCCGGGCGCGACACCACCCAGAGAGAAAGTTGTCTTGTTCTCAGGCGGGCTATTGACGGCCGGTGGCGGTTTGGGAACGAGCGCCTCACCCTCAGCGGGTATACACGGGGGCGGGGGACCAGGCAGGGCACCAGGCGGGGCACCAGGCAGGGCACCAGGCAGGGCACCAGGCAGGGACACCAGGCAGGGGCACCAGGCAGGGCACCAGGCGGGGGCACCAGGCGGGGTACCAGTCAGGGCACCAGGCAGGGGCATCAGGCAGGGCACCAGTCAGGGCGCAGCCGGCACCGACACCCTCCGCGGCGCCCACTTTCCGACTCCGGCGCGGTTCGATGGGAGACTGTCATTTGGGAGTTCTCAGCACATAGCGTGGGAAAATGATGGCAGGACGGCGCGTGTCTGGATGCCCGGGGACACTGCCAGCGCTATTGTAGAAGTACAGCCATTGGACCGTGCAGGAGGAACCCGAGCGTGACTTTCACACCAACACCATTAACAAGTACATCTAAACGGAACTACCGCTGATATTACACACAACCACGGAAGTACGGGATTACCGTTATACCTGCCGGGAAAAAAAACGCTTTCGGAAACAAAATAGCCCAAAAAAGAATTGCCGAAAAGTGCTTTTACTCTTTGGAAAACGGAAGTGGCCTTCTGGATAACTGGAGAGTGGGGTTTTTTTTAGGAAACGGAGGTGGATTTCTGTCAACCTGGAGACATTTAGTTGCATCCGCGGAAGCAACACTACCTAACTATGGGCATTTGTCACCCAAAGACGTGTCAAAAAACTAGGCCGGAACACCTTGTGGGCAAAGAGGCGGAAGTGACTTGTGCGCATGAGCCGCGGAAACCGGAAGTGGTGCCTGGGTTCGCGTCGGATCCCGTTTTATGTCCGGCACTATGTTTATATACAGGTAACCCGACTAAGCGTGTCTCTAAAGCGCTATTAGCTTTGTATTATTCTATTAATTGCATTATTCTATCGTTTATTTCACTCTAATGTTGTACATGTATACGTTATACAGTAGAACCCCTCCTAATGGACACCCCGCGTTAACGGACACCTTTGGTCGGAACGGTTCCCTCTATTAGATGTTTATTTTAACCTCGCGTAAGCGAACACCCCGCGTAAGCGGGCACTTTGGCCCGGACACTTTGGCCTTAGGCACTGGAAAAACCCATTACAATGCATGATGGATTGGCATGTAAAGACATATTTCTACGATTTTGCACCTTCCCGATATGTCTCCATTATTCGCTTTTTTTGTATCAGTGCCATATCGGGAGGTCTAAATTTCTATCGTAGTAGGTGGACGCCAGGCCTAACTGGTCAGCTGTACGGAGTCTATTTGATAGGTCCGGCGTCCACCTATTACGATATGGCTCCGATACGGTCTACGATGCACCTCCCGATAAAAGATCAAAATCGCGTCGGAAAGTCACCTAATATCGTAGTCAGACGAGTCCGACCCTATACTCTAGTAGTAGTATTACGGGAACGTACTGTTAGGGTCGCCCACGACTACTAATATCGGGGCAGTTGACCACGTCTCTGCGATTGGACACCAATAAAAAAACCATACAATGCGTGGTGGATTGGTATGTCTAGACGTATGTCTACGATTTTGTACCTTCCCGATATGTCTCCGATATTGACTGTTTGTATCGGAGCCATATCGGTAGTTCTAAATTTCTATCGAAGTAGGTGGACGCCGGGCCTTACAGTGTGACAAACTATAGATAATACTCCGTCCATACCATGTGACTTGTTGAGCCGACCGAAAAATAAAAAAGTAAAATGGCGGGTTTTTTTGTAATAAAGAGACAAAGTGAATATGATTGAATTACATTGTACATCTGTTCCCGGTTATTTTGTTGGGAAATATTCGCCTCGTTCTTCAAACTCGGTGAATATTTCCTACATGCAACAACTTGGAACACATTCCATTCAGCCGCACTCACCACGTCTCCCTATAGTCTCGTGCAGTCTGAAGGAGGCTGGTCGTGTGTCAGTCTGGGAGACTTTTGTCTGGTCGAGCTTGCAGGAGTTGCAGGATATTCAAACATGTTTTAAAATTTCAACAGGTTCTGCAGGATTGTCCGGTTTGTAAAGCCGGAGACACACCAAGCGAGTAATGCAGCGATTTCTGGAATCGCCAACACAAAATGGCCTATATGTGAGCTATTATTTCATATTTCACCTGAAAATTGTTTCTCCAACGCTAAATCATCGATGGGAGATATTACTACGAAAAAAAATGTCTCACAAATATGCTATTTTATATCGGCGATTCCAGAGATCGCCGCCTTGACCTCGGCATAATGAACACGTATTTCCAATTGAGCTTACTTGAAGCTTGAGAGACATCAATCAAGAAACACAGCGATTTCCAGAATCGCCAAGATGACGTGTTTGTGAGCTATCATTTAATAGGCATATATGGAGTAATAGTTAGTGTGCCTGAGTGGAATCTGGTCCGAGATGTTTCGGTCTAAAATATTCACCAAGTTTCCGGCCAAACATTGGTCACGAGGGACGTATGGATATTCTCGATATTCCCTCACTTTGACTTAGATCGGGTCACAGTCAAGAGCAGGTGAAATATTTTGCTATGACAGCACAGGCAGCCAGGGAACTGGAGGAGGGGAGGGGTGAGGGGTAGGAGGAGGTGTAGGGTGACCAGGAACGACTTGGGGCCATAAACAGGAGATTCTGTTGATCGTGGGCACGTCTTTGATTCATGGGCCAGTCAGTGAAGGATATATACTTTAATGAACTTTATTCTGATTGTGTTTATTCATTTAATGACTGTTCATAATCAAAGACTTGAGCAAGTCTAGTATGGGGTTTCAGCTGTCACAAAACCTTGAACTGTGCCCTGAAGCAGGTCAAAACCCCATACAATGCGTGGTGGATTGGCATGTCTAGACATTTGTCTACGATTTTGTACCTTCCTGATATGTCTCCGATATTTGCTTTTTGTATCGGTGCCATATCAGTAGATCTTAATTTCTATCGTAGTAGGTGGACGCCAGGCCTTAGTTTATTTTAACCGTGCTTAAGGGGACATCCCGCGTAACTTTGCTCAGAATGTAGGATGGCCCACTTAAGCCTAATTTTCTACCGTAGTAGGTGGACGCCGGTCCTTACAGTGGGACTGTCTCTAGTTCATGGTGTCAAGCGACAATGACCCTGACCCCTAAGAGCAGAAAGTTAAAAATAATTGGAGGTCGATTTCGATACTAAAGGTTGTCTCAAAAATTGCCGAGAAGCTAATGAATGGTCATTTATCACGAATACTTGAGACAAATGCGGCTATTAGTTCAAACCTGTATGATTATCTGCCAAACAGAGCGACACTTGACACTATATGGTATGTAGTAACTGACTTCTATGCTGCAAGAGGCAAGAACGAGGGTACTGGTGCTGTATACATGGACTTCCACAAAGCATTTGACAGTGTGCAGAATAGGATACTATTGAGAAAACCAAAAAAAAACATCTCTAAGCAAAATAATAGCAGCTGATACCTGTTGCAGAAAACTAAGTTGGGCGACGTTGTCTCCAGTAGCATGAAAGTTGCCTAAGGAGTGCCCCAAGGTAGTATTCTGGGGCCAATACTGTTTCACATAAATACCATCTCTGAGATACTGGAAAATTGTGGGTTGCGGGAAAAACTTTAAGCAGACGACGTTGTGTTTTACAAATCATCATGTGATCTGAAACAAATCACTGACTCCCTACAAGATGGTCTCGATAAGTTATGGGAATGGTCCAGGAGGCACTACCTCAGCATAAATTGCTCTAAAACCAAAGCAGTTTGGTGTGGCTGTATATAGGACTGACTAAAGTAAGTACTGTAGACAGCTGGTAGGCGGGGTATTGCGGCTTGGGCTGCAGCGCAGATGATTGATCCCTCTGTGCACCTGCAACAACACTGAAGTCCTCGTCCCGCTCATGAACCTTTTTTATTTTATCAGTATAAATATACGCCAAACGTATATAACATGTATAAGACTGGTGTATACATGTCGCGCAGAGGATATTTCCTCTCCTATGCACCTGGCGGCAAATACAGCCATTACACGTCCGTATACAAGAGGAAACAGTATTGTATACGCCGAATAAGCCGGCGTGAAATATGTGCGTATATATATGAAAACAAGTCAATATACATCCGATACATGCACTTACACGATGGCGTATATAGGTGTTTACGTAGTGAAAAGGTTTGGGTTACATTCAGTCAATGGATAGTATTCTGTAACCCACTTGCACCCAGTTAACTTGCCATTTCTGCAACTGCCTGATTCCAGGATCCAAACATATCAAACACCAGTAGTTCTTGAGGTCTTTCGGTCTTGAGTGGTTGGCCATGGTCAGCTGGGCACACCTCTAAGACCCTCAGACACTGGCACTCTGCTCCAAGCCCAATATCACAGTGAACAGCATACAGATAGTGAAGTGATAGTGTTTTTTGTGGGACCATGTAAGCCTATATGCGACCACTGTAGCCCTTACTCTTAAGCCCAATGCCCACCTGCCAATTTCGGAACATTTATGTACGTTTGTCGGCGACAAACGGAGGGTAATTTGTCTCAGCCGAGTCATCCTAACGGAGTCGGTAGATGTAGGAGAGCTAGGCAAGGCTACCCAGCGATTAGTGAACACTTGGTTTCTTTGGTTTTTGCCCTCCCCCAGCGAATAGTGGACCATACACCCATTTCATCAGTGTGCAGGCCGAGCGAGGGGTTACGTAATTTGCCTGCGACAAGGTGACCGACTCCTATACGATTTGGGAACTAATCGTTCAACCCTAAATCGGTAGATGGGCATCCAGCTTTATAAAACGAATGATGCCTTGAGGCATCAACCTGCCCAGGCAGAATGATGCCTTGAGGCATCATCTTTCTTAAATCTATAGAATTGTTTTTAACAAGGAAATAATTTATCAATATACATGAAACCTTCAGGCAATATAGGTATAACATCAAAATTAATATAAGTAAGCTAAATAAGTGAAATATTATAGATTACCAATATTACAACGCGATGGAACAATGAAATTATGAATTAATCCAAAATGTGATCGTCCCCGAGCGGTATGTACACTATCGCTAGCTTCTGTCCTTATTGTGACAGCTCGGCCACAGGTGGCCGTCCTTAAAGGGTTAAGACAACGTATGTAGCGTGTATAGCACGTACGAGCACGCTCTAACAATAAACATGTATATAATATGTACGAGCACGCTCTAACAATAAACATGTATATAATACGTACGAGCACGCTCTAACAACGTACATGTATATAGTACGTACGAGCACACTCTAACAACGTACATGTATATAGTACGTACGAGCACGCTCTAACAACGTACATGTATATAATACGTACGAGCACACTCTAACAACGTACATGTATATAGTACGTACGAGCACACTCTAACAATATACATGTATATAGAGCGTACGAGCACGCTCTAACAACGTACATGTATATAGTACGTACGAGCACGCTCTAACAACGTACATGTATATAGTACGTACGAGCATGCTCTAACAACGTACATGTATATAATATGTACGAGCACACTCTAACAACGTACATGTATATAATACGTACGAGCACGCTCTAACAACGTTCATGTATATAATATGTACGAGCAAGCTCTAACAATATACATGTATATAGAGCGTACGAGACAAGGAAGACTAGGCTCGTACGTTCTGTGTACAAGCGGCCGGAAACCACGAGAGGTTATTTTTAGTAGATGCTTTATTGCATTCGATTTCACAAAAATCGTTCTTCCAGCAGGTTGACACATAATTATATACGAGCGCCAGCGAGTGTTTTACGACGTCAACCTCGAGTGGTTTACCGAGCCACCTTTTCACATAATCATCTCCCCGTCATATCATGTGCTAACCTCGAAGCCTATTTTCCATTTTCTTATTTCCTTTCCTGTGTATTTCTTTTTATAGAATAAAGTATATCTCGGTTATTTATTTATTTATCTAAGCCATGAATATTTCATATAAAGTATGTCTGCTTTGAGAGTATACATAGAACAAAACTTCATGGTTTGAGGCGCACCCCGAGTGATACCGTGTGGGATTTAACCCGACCACCCCCTATATTGTATCCCAGCATAGACAGGGGTTGGTTGCCAAACTAATCTATCCACACCACCTCTTCATCCTTCACGACCGCCAGGGGTCTCTGGTCACATACAACACCCAGAGCGCCCCCTGGTGACAATGACCCCCAACATACGATCAAACCACGTGACCTGGAGCGTGGGAACGCTGCGTTCTTTGCCACCTGAATCCGGGTGTCCAGATTTTAGCCTCACTTAGTGTTAAAGCCTATCGACCGACACAGACCGCCCCAGGGTGCAGTCTTACTCTCTGACGTAAGGGGGCGCCACTGAGCTCCACCCACGATGAGAACGAGGCAGATGGCGCTAGAACCGGAAGTGCAACTTCTGACTCATATCCGGAGACTTTAAGGGGAATGTAGGCGAAGCAGCAAGAATTGTGGTTATATGAAGCATGATTTAGTTGGGTCTGTTAGGATATTTAGGAGAAACCAAACGAGAGTTAGTCGAGTTGTTGTTTACCGCACGACAACATGGTTGCGTATTACTGCGCGAGGCAAAGCCGAGTGCAGTGAGTAGCAGACCTTGCCGGAGTGCGATAAACAACAACTCGACTAACTCGAGTTTGGTTTAGAATTTATCCTACCCAGTCTATATTACTTCAAAATATTAAGAAATAACAAAACTCACCGAGATCCAGTGAAAATTGTGTGACACTCCATAATGTGTGCTTGTTGATACTCTCGATATCGCTCTTGTCTTGCTCGCTCATTGGTCATTTTTCACATGACATCATTTCACAAATGTATCCCACTAGAGCGATGATTTTCATTTTTCTGCATACTCACTCGAATACAGTCGGCCAATGTTAAGCCTATGGAGTTTTTTTTATTAGGGGTAGGATAAGTCTATTCACACAAAAATACTGATAAATATCTTGTAGTAATACACGATTCAAATACAACACACAGGATAAGTTATTGGGAAACCAGGCACAATTCTCTCAGAGAATCTTCTACGCTTTTGTGTATTACGTAGGACTCAATGAGTAATAAGCTGGCATCATTAGCTATGCATTGCCAGTTGTATTGGTGGAGTGTATACATAGGAAATGACCATTGATTGTGACACCACACCTGTAATAACTATGATTTATATCATTGAACGTTCCCGACTAGTCGTAGTACCCACAGATGTAGATCCATTGATGTAGATGGAAAATACAACCAGCCATGCATTAGAACATTGATTACAATGGATACAGTGTTTCAGTCAAAATATTTAGCCTATTTGACTAATTGTGGAAAGAGTTTCTTCCTTTTTGAAACAGATTTTATTTGAAAATTGAAAAAGATCCGGGTCTTTATGACTAATGTCTCTTTGCTCCTACCCCGTTTCCATATTTTTTTAGTATTTGAAAGTAGTGGCATAAACAACACTTTATGTCACACCCGTGACATAAACGAATCCCATGTTAATCCTATGGCGTTTTTTATTAGGGGTAGGATAAACATTTTTATTCCTCACGTATCTTATTTTATTTTCAACCATCTTGTTTTTTTTCTCTCGAACATTCTCAACTCCTTTATTGCGCCACGGTATTCAAATTCAATGTTTTAAAGAGCATTTTCATCAGGTTACATTTTCTCCAGTCAATAACAGAAACTGGAACTGAATTATTATATATCTTTGGTATGCTATGGCAAATACCGAGACATTATACCAAGCTGGGTGGCCAAGTGGAAAGGGGTGTTCGCCTCGAGCATGGGAGGTCGTGGGTTCAAACCCCGGTCGAGTCATACCAAAGACTTACACAAAAATGGTACCCACTGCCCATTCGGCTAACACCCGCCATTAGAATGAGGAGTAGGGGGCTAGGGCCCGAGTGGAAGAACGGCCATACAGCCGAATTCGGTGATTGTGTAGCGCAATATCCCCGTAAAAATTGCTGAAAATATTAAATGCATGGCTCTCACTACATGATGTACCTTTTTTACCATTTCTGCTGCTTCATTATTTTTTATTATTTTTTTCACATGACAAGTTGTGTTGTTCCTACAGACCTGATGCCGTATGCCGCCAGTAACGATGTGGATAAAAACAGGAAGAAAGGTTCTGCCGCTAAATCTCGCTTTGGTTGGTCTCTTTGTTTGAAATTAGTTTGCCACATTTTTACAAATTTCTATTCTCTATCCCTGCCTTGCCTTTATCTGAAATCTGTTTTCATGGAAGAAGGATTGTATGAAATATCTGACAGCGGAAATCTTACAATGCATGACCCATCGTCAGAGTCCTGGCACTAATAGATTTGTGTTTCATAAATCTTTCTTACTCTTACCAAGCTTGGATAATATTAATTGCGATATTTGGAATGGACTTTTTCTTCTCACAATTCTCCTCTTTTTCTTCTGATTATTCTAATTTGCAGTCACAGCTATTTCTCGACTGTAATATTGAAATTCAAAATGGTTGAAGGTGATTCAAACGGGTTTGATTTAGAGACGATTTCCATTTGCATGTTTTGACCACAGGTCCAGAGTTGGTATGTGTTTGAAGATTGAAATGACCGTACTAATCAGGGGCCCGTTTGATAATCTAGGATCGTACACGAAGACACTTTTCTGTACCTCACACGAGGGTTATCGTATAATGATATTTAAGTCTGTTTGCTAAGAGATTATCAGAGATCCATAAGGTCGTCCATAAGTGTTGAATAAAGTTTATACGCATCCTCCCAGGGTCTTTATGGCATACAGAAAAAGATCTACATGTACGGTCCTAGATTATTAAACGGGCCCCAGAAATCACACAGTCATAGTCTTATAAATATTTACTGCTTTAAAATAATGCTTGTCAAATTTCATATTCAGTTTTTTAAAGAATTTGCGATCAATAGAATACCTTTTATTCATCCTTTATCTTTTACGACCCTGTGTCCAATAATCTCACAGAAGACATCATTTAAATGAAGAAAAAAAAATCTACAAGTGACAACACATCGATAAGTTTAAAACGCCTCATTTGATAAGGTGCCTATCTATTCAATAAGCTGCTTCCGTCATACGTACAGTATATATCCATCATTCAATACCACACAGGTAAAGTGGTTAACAGCAACACTGTCCAAGTCATGAGCGACATTTTTTCTCTTTTTTTCCTATTTTTTCATTAATAAAATTTCACAATACGTTCAGGTGGTTCTCACCCGTCGTAAGGCACACCGAGTTCAACTCACTTTCATATGTTGTTTTTTTTTGCACTTCCTTCAGCTATTTCAGAATATCCCCGAGAACCGGAAACTGATGCTGACTTTTAACATTTCAGATCTACTTCCGTACGCGCCTGCGCGCCAGGTGCAGACGTCGCAGTTCCTGTTGGAGGTCGTCGACATCCTACTCGACTATATCCGCAAATCGAACGACCGCACCACCAAGGTACCAGTCGCCTCGGATGAGTTTAGGCATTGATAATCTGGAGCACCTATTGGGTTTTGCTACGTACACAGTAATCTAGATCTCATAATCTCAACATTACTGCTGCCAGACACCGGAACTACTGCTGTTTCTCAGCCCTGTAGATGAAGGTCATTTATAGGGCACAGAGTAATTGCTAGTTCCGCCATCATCCGCCAGGACATTGTATGATAGCGCTACTGTAGACGGGGGGGGGGCATTGTTATCAGTTGTTATAATCTACAGTTAATATTGAGACAAGGCTATGATTCCTCCATGGCGAGTGACAAAACAGTATTTTTTAGAAAAAAAACATTGATAATTGGTTGTGCCACCTGGTGTTTTTAGATGGCGTCGGGGGGGGGGGGGGGGCAAGATGGCCGCCTCTATAGCACAATAGCTAAGTGCCCTATAGGTTAGGATACAAAGTGAATGCAATCTTCGCATGCAAAATGAGGGACACTTATTTGAAGTGAAGGCTTTCATCGGTAGTAACGGCGTAATTTAAGTTGTCTTATCTAAGATTTATTTCCCTTTCCCTTGTTGTTTTGGTCGGAAATAGGCACCTCGGTGAATATTTCTGACCTAAACGACTCGTAACAGATTCCATTCCGTCACACTAACCAAGTCTCCGTGTATTGATAATATTCGGTACTCCTGTGAATTGCTTTGTAAACAATCATTCAGATGTTGATCTATAATTGCCATTGGTAATGTAAACGACATTACACAATCAAATGTCGCTATGCAGTCTACCAAATATGTATCAATATTTTCTTGTATACCCTTAACCTTTAGCCTGGAGGCATTCCCGGTTGTAGCGCGCTATGATGCCTTGAAGCATCATTTCCGCAATTAAATAATTGCTATTTCATAATGAAATGATGTGAATATGTCCAGCCTATGTACAACTATATCATAGTTAATATTATCAAGAGACGTCACGAGTTTGAGTCTAAGGTCTGGCGTCCACATACTACGATATGGCTCCGATATGGTCTACGATGCACCTCCCGATAGAAAATCAAAATCGCGTCGGAAGGTCACCTAATATTGGGGCAGTTGACCACGTTCCTGCGATTAGACACCGATAAAAAACCCTATACAATGCGTGGTCGATTGGCTTGTCTAGACATATGTCTATGATTTTGCACCTTCCCGATATGGCACCGATTTTGACATTTTGTATCGGTGCCATATCGGGAGGTCTACGATTCTATCGTAGTAGGTGGACGCCGGGCCTTAGTTCATTTATGTCATGAATTGTGTTGGCTCCATAATTTCATGAGTTGAAGACGAGTGACATTACGGAGCCAACACAATGAGTGACATAAATAAACTCAAACTCAAACGAGTGGCTTCTAGATTTTATCCTACCCCGTTTCTACATTTTTTTGCTATTAGAAAGTTATGACATAAACACCACTTTATGTCACACCCGTCACATAAACAAATCCCATGTTAAGCCTATGCCGTTTTTTTATTAGGGGTATGGTAATATCACTATTATAGAATTTCTAGCTATTTTGGATTACCATGGTGATGTGATATAATGATGTTAGGCCTGGCGTCCACCTACTTACTACGATAGATTCGTAGACCTCCCAATATGGCACCGATGCAAAATGCCAAAATCGGTGCCAAATCGGGAAGGTGCAAAATCTAGACATATGTCTAGACAAGTCAATCCACCATGCGTTGTATGTTTTCTTTTATCGGTGTCTAATCGTAGAAACGTGGTCAACTGCCCCGATATCAGGTAACCTTTCGACGCGATTTTGATTTTTTATCGGGAGGTGCATCGTAGACCATATCGGTGCCATGTCGTAGTAGGTGGACGCCGGGCCTTACTGTGAATATAATGAAAAGTGCCAGCGTACTACAGGGGTGAAAGTGATACTGTAGCAGCACGTTTCAGAGAATAGATTGTGTGTCATGCAGCGTCGTGAAAGGGTTAACCAAGGACCTTCTGAGCTTCAGTTGGACTCTCCTGATTTCAGGTCCTCGACTTTCACCATCCGAGCACCCTGCGGGAGATGATGGGGCACTGCATCGACCTGCCACAAGAACCGCAGAACCTGGAACAGGTCCTGTCCGACTGTAAAGAGACGTTAAAATACTGCGTGAAGACCGGTAAGCTGATGGATACCCTCCGTCATCACAAGTCGGCCGATATCTGTTAACCATATATACTGCATTCTTTCCTCTTATCTCACCCCGGTATTTCTCTCCATAGGATTAACATTGGGAACTCGTACTCAAGTTTGTGTACCCAATACTCAATGGCTAATTGGATGATCCATTTTATCAATAAGTGATGTTATATGGGGTGAGATAAAATCAGAAACCCACTCGATGACAATAACTTGGTCCGCACTCCACCTCGTTTGACTGCAGAGTAATTCTGGTGCAATGTGTAATTCACTCAGCTTCGCTTCGTGAATTACTCTGCAGTCAAACTCGGTGGAGTACGGACCAAGCTATTTCGTGGGTTTCCTTCTATATACCATGTTATGATTGGGTTTCCACTGCCGATTATGACCACCGATTATGGCATTTCGAACTGCCAACCGATTATGAGACACATTTAGTGCGATAATCGGGTTCTTTCATGACTGAACTGAGAATGGATTATCTTTCATCTTCAATTGCTTAGCACGTATCTCAGGTGGCTTTTCTACCCACCGATTATGACCACCGATCATAGCATTTATCACCCCCGACCGATTATTTGATACTTTTGGCGCAATAATTGTCGGGTGGAAACAGAAAGGGGCACTGATCTTTCCCTCCAGCATAAGGCAATATGGCACCACCGACCGACTTTTGAGGTCACTGAGAAAATCAAACCAGGTTGGATTAATCGGTGGCGGCGACAAAAAATCGGCCATTGACCACCTCCATTTTCTTCTAAAAATAATGTTTCCCTCACAGCTACCGATTTTTATGTCAGTACTACATGCCATAATCTTGTCAGATTCTCTTTCTCTCTCTCTCCCTTTCTCTCCCTCTGTCTCTGTCTCTGTCTCTGTCTGTCTCTCTCTCTGTCTCTCTCTCTGTCTCTGTCTCTCTCTGTCTCTGTCTGTCTCTCTGTCTCTCTCTGTCTCTGTCTCGCTGACTGTCTCTGTCTCTCTGTCTCTGTCTCTGTCTCCCTCTCTCTCTCCCTCTCTCTCCCTGTCTCTCTCTGGCTCTCTGTCTCTCTCTGTCTCTCTCTCTGTCTCTCTCTGTCTGTCTCTCTCTCTCTCTCTCTCTCTCTCTCTCTATATATATATATATATATATATATTATAACAATGAACGCACATGGAACATATAATCGGTCGTCAGGTGGAAACAGAGTGAGTGTCTTTTGGGTGAACGATTATTCTCGAGGAGGACCACCGACTGATTTTTACACGGGGTGCACATGATCGATTTGTTTTTTGTCGGCAGGTGGAAACGCCACATAAGATTACCCAGAAGTTTCTCAAACTACTTGAATAAGGGAACTGAATAACCAATGAAATAATTGTTAACATTCCGTTCACCTAAACGGAGCTTATTTGTAAACAAGCCATTCTCAAGGCCTTCAGATATCTACCTCCGCGTCCACCCTGGGGACTACTTTCCTACGCACAGACACTGACAAACTCACTCCGTACTTAATTAGTTCCGCCAAGTGCATGCTATGTTTTAACGCGGAGGCTCATCCTCCCACTTAGCTGGTCGATATCCCTCCGCGACTACCGGTGTAAGTAGATCCGGCCAGGTGGAACTACTTGCAGGTGGCGGCAGCTTACACTGGTCACCCGAGACCCCCCAGGAGGTATTACTCCGCCGAGACGAGCAACCACAATTAAGGCGCATTGATCGAGGAACTACTTTCTGGGAGAGAAATCTAAAACTTTACTCTGGAAGCACTTCATGCTACTGGAGTACCCCTAGAATGGTGTGTGGCTCCCATTAGGGATTAACTGAGTTTGGTTCCTCAGCCAAGTTCTATATTCAGTGATACTCATTCATATTCTAATTGAATTGCGCAAACGATTAAGCTGACGAGATAATGCCACTTGCTGAAATCCTAGTTCGGCAAACGCAACTCTAAATTCGTCTCAATTCAGCTTGAATAAAAATGGGAAAATCAATTACCAATAATTTCACATAGTTAAAAAGTAGATATCTAGATATAGACTAGAATCAAAACCAGCTATTTTGGTTTCTAGAGATTTTTCAGCTTGGTAAAATTATTTTTCGAAATCTACACCCCAAAATTGACCTAAAATTGTTTCTTACTAAATTTTACTCAAAAATGCCTCTAGAAAGTTTTTGAAGCACTTCTTTGGTAATATGATTCCAGTCTAATACCACATAGTTTGCTAAACTATTACTTCCCTATCGTATTGAGGCATAGATGAATCACGGAGGTAGCAAAACGGATAATCAAGTGTCACAGCCGAGCTGGTTGGCTGGTTGGTTTTATTTAACATCCAGTCAACCAGTAAAGGTTCTCACCAGACTTTCTCAAGGTTCTTTTACACCACGAGGGTGGTGATCGAATCTATGTAATGAATTTAGGTAGAAATCTCACCCCTACACATTTACCCAGATCCTTTACTTCCCACACCACAGAAACATGGTATGAGAAGGATTGGTCTTTGATATAGCAGTAAATCTACCACTGCTGGGGGTGTAGGAGAAAAGTGGCTGCAGTGTGACTCAAATCAACAAAGTCCAGTGATCTTTACCACTGAACTAACTCCCCACCCGGTCGCTTTTGTTATGCTTGCATGCAAGCATATCCGGTCTGCACCACGAGGAGGCGAGGCGACCAAGAGGGTGAACAGATTGGTAATTGCTGTCCACCCCAGCAGGCCTAGCCAGCTGTGTACATCCTTTTATTGGCTCAGTAACACCTCAACCCCTTCTCAGGCAGTAATTAAGGCAATCTGGCGTAGACATCCGATAACTATTGACTTCAAGTCACTGCCGTCATATCCTTGTTCTTGATGAAGATTTGACCAAGGTGGAATATATCCCCCAAAAAAATGGATATATCTTTATATATTGCCTTTTTCATAACTGCCGACGTGCTCTGTCATCTTGTTTATCCTACCTCTAATAAAAAACGCCATAGGCTTAACATGGGATTTGTATATGTCATGGGTGTGACACAAAGTGTTGTTTATGTCACTACTTTCTAATGCTGAAGAAATGTGGAAACGGGGTAGGATAAAATCTAGATGCCACTCGTTTGAGTTTGAGTTTGTATATGTCACTCATTTTGTTAGCTTCGTCATGTCACTTGTCTTCGACTCGTGAAATTACGGAGCCAACAAAATGCGTGACATAAATAAACTCGTGACGTCTCTTAATAATACCTAATATCAACGGTGTACTTGCATCATTTAAAATGCTTGACTCCAACGTTACTGGGCTATGTTGAATCATCTCATTCCATTCATTTTCTTTAGTTTTCTGCTGGAGCATTCAGCGACTGCCTAGCATTACGTGTATCATATTGTAATATTAGACCGGGCACCCACCAACGCCGATATACGCCGACGCGCACCGATACAAAATGACCATATCGTAGCGTATCGGTGCGCGTCGGTGTGCGTCGTAACGTGTTGGGAGGGTGCATGAAAAAGGTGCCATGGTTCCGATACACCCCGATATAGCTCACGGCGCAACCAGCATAATCAACCATATTTCCTTTATAATTCAAGAAATAATGTATATTTATGATTGATATTTTATCTGTAGATAGAAAACAATATTGTATGGTATTTCATAATAATATTGAATGGAAAATAATCGGTTCCAAGTTAAAGTACAAAATGATCGATTTGAGACCCTGATCTCTTATCAAATTTCCCCATATTTGCAGAGCGGCAAGATCATTATATATTCCAGGTATTCCGCGCTACGACCCCCTGCGATACTGTTTTCTTATCGTAGCGCGTCGGTTCACGTCGGTGCGCGTCGGTAGAAACCTGACCAACTGCCCCGATATGCTCTACGATTTTGCTACGATATGGGCGCCTCCGTTCGCGTTGGGAGCCTGGTGGCGCCCCCCCCCCCCCCCCCCCCCACATTAAAGAGCTAAGATGAGCCTCTACTCACTTTTGATATCTATTGTATATTTTCGCCCCTCGAGGGACCAGGTTGCAAAACGGCCGAACCTGGAGACTTGTAATTGTCGAACCCTAAATAAAAGTGGTAAAATAAACAAAAAAAAGCCACCAAAACTTCCGAAGTTATGGAACACAGCAAGACACAATGCTGCTAGAAATAGTATGAAATATTTCTTAGTAAAAAAACCCATAGAAATAGTCTATTCCCAGTTAGCTATCACCATTGATAGCTGAATTGTTTGGTTCTTTTTTTCCCCTTTTTTTGTGTTTTTTTATAACGAGCAATGCTCTTTTTTATTGACCATAAAAGTACAAATTACATGGAGTTTCCTAGTTTCCTTAAGCAGATATAATATAATCGGTAAACATGTGTACTCTCCACCTTGACCAGTTGTACTTCCATAATACTCCATGTGTTAATGCCACATCAAACTGAGAAATGTTTCTTTCCTGATACAAGTGTCTTATTCCTTGAAATCATAATGTACATCTATAAAAAAAACATACCTAATTCACACAGAGTTGTAAGCTATAATCATCACCGTAAGCAATATCTTCTTGAATAAAATTTCACTATATCCTCTAATTCAAGCAAAGGCTCCTTTTTTTCTTTTTTTGTATACATGTACCTGGATAGAAAGAAAAGACAAGTCAATTAAAGTGAAGAAGTAGGCAAGAATATGAACTGTCCAGAATACCTGAATTGATGGCTGAATTGTTGATCACGTGATGCGCCATGAGCAACACGTCCCGCAGACGACTTTTATTGGGCGTGGGCGTCCGTGATTGACGTATACCCCGCCAGATGTCGCGCCACCACTGCTGATGGTTGCCGGCGACACTTGACAGATTATCAAAGCCTCCCTGTGGCACCAGCATTAATCGGCTTATTAAACGGCTTCTGGGGCTCAGGTCGATAATAAAGTCCTCCATGCTGAGAACTACCCTCAAGGGTGGGGGGCCTACAGCAGGGGGTGGGAGTATAAGGGTGCTGGGGCTTACATTATGCCTCTGAAGGGACCCTTTGCATTAGGGTCACAGCTGGGCAGTTTACTGGAAGCTCGGTTCTTTAAGATTAAGTTTTAGTGTGGTATGATATCTCTCACACGGCCCCAAAATTCTGTACTAAACAGAATCAACTCAGACATGCCAAAGATTATTTTGAGTCTTCTATTCAGGAAATCCCTTTTCTGATTAGGTTTGCGTTAGGAGTCTATTAGGGACTGTTAATGAATATATTTGTTTGAAATCAATGATTACGTGTTTAATGATCTAATTAAGAAGGGAAATGACACAGGCGAAAAAGAAGGGTATGCGCAGATAGAGAGAGAGAGAGGGAGAGAGTGCGAGTGAGAGAGAGAGGGAGAGAGAAAGATTGAGAGAGAATAAGTGTGAGAAAAATAGAGAGAGAAGGAGGGAGAGAGAGAGGGAGAGATAGAGGGAGAGAGAAATATTGAGAGAGAATAAGTGTGAGAAAAATAGAGAGAGAAGGGGCGAGAGAGAGAGAGAGAGAGAGAGAGGGGGAGAGAGAGATTGAGAGAGAGAGAGAGGGAGAGAGAATAAGTGTCAGAAAAATAGAGAGAGAGAAGGAGAGAGAGGGAGAGAGAGGGAGAGGGAGACAGACAGACAGAGAGAGAGACGGAGAGAGAGAGACGGAGAGAGAGAGACGGAGAGAGAGAGAGGGGGAGTGCGAGAGAGAGGGACAGACAGAGAGACAGAGACACAGAGAGAGGGAGAAGGGAGAGAGAGGAGATAAAACCCGTTTACATTGAGCAACAAAATCGGCCAGATTCCCTGAGTTACCTTATAAGTCTCTCGGTTATGCCACTAACTGTATCTCAGTTCCACATATCTGTACTGATGGATTTTTCAGACCAGAATTAATCGGTGACTACTTCAAATGCCAGGTTCTATTCACCGATTTTTCGTCGGTGCACTCAAATAATCGGCCGGTGGTTCCCAACGGCAGATCCGTGATGGAAGATCGACAAATGGAAACTTGCTGTATAGCCTCTTTCCCATTTGTCCACGAAAATGGCACCGATTTTTTTTATTTACACTCCAAGTCTGCCGGGGGTGGCTAAGGACTATCACCAGCAGATTTGGAGGGTAAATTTTAAAAATCGGTAAAAGACAATCGGTAAAAGACAATCGGTAAAAGACAATCGGGTGTCTTGTTTCTCTATCATTCTACATATCTGTATCAAGTTACATTTCCCACTTATGCGGCGTTTCCACCTGCCGACTAAACACCCACTTATAATCTCCACCTTGTACAAAAGTCGGTCGGTGGTTCTCCTTGGGAAAAGTCGGTGGCACATAATCAGCATGGAGTTGTCCCATTACCTTAAGTCCATATAAGGAATAAAGTAGACCGAGTAGCCAATGACTGCATTCGCAGCAAACCCCGACCTTCACCCTGACCTCCTTACATGATATTTTCTAGCGCCTTGGGAGGGTTATACAGTCGAGAGTCGATCTCGAATCTTAGGGGCCACAACCACCCTCTAATCGGTGACCTGTATTGCAAAAAAGCGGTAGACGCCGACCGACTTTTGGTTGTAAAATTCAGACGTTGTCCTGATACAATTTCCACTTTGCATATACTACTTCTCCAATACCCCTCCAAGTTGACTACCTCGAACTTTAAGCCTGGGGCCCGTTTAATAATCTAGGATTGTACATGATGACACTTTTTTGTACGTCGTACAAGGATTATCGTTTAGTATCATGTAAGTCTGTTCGCTAAGACAGTACTAGTCGTCCACAATGTCGTCCTTAAAATGCCATATCGTAGCCTATCGGGAGGTCCCCGATAATTCAAATCGTGGACATGGCTGGAAATCATAGACCGTCAGAATTGCTTTGGAGGACCAGAAACAAAAACCATGGTCACGATTCAATGTGTGTATCAATGTAGATCTCAGACTGAGTTTGAAATATATTATAATTTTGGAAATATTCAATAAATCTGAATTATCTTTTAGAGGTATTTACAACATAATATGAAGTTATTTTTCCGACATTAATACAACCGAACTGAAAAAATATAATTCTGATAGATTCATAATTCTGATATGAAACTATTATTTTCAGACCCTTAGACTTAATCAAATAATATCATTTTTACACCGATCGTATATCGTATAGCGTCATAATTTTCACATAGTATTTCACCCGCATGAGATATTTTCCCATCAAATCCGCTACAATAGGCTACGATAGGGAAAATCCACTGGCCTGCCTCCCGTGCTAAAGATGTACATCAACCCAAAGATTCCTATAATCTCAATGATGCCACCTAGCAGGAATACTGCGTGCCAGTGGATTCTCAAGGCTCTAAGCCTAGTTCATTAAGAATTCTTCTCCCACAGAGCGTAGTGAGAACCTTGTACAGAATACGACTTAGAGAGTGTCAGATCTTATGAGAGGGGTGCACCGTGAGAACCTTGTACAGAATACCACTTAGAGAGTGTGAGATCTTATGAGAGGGGTGTGTAGAGGGAACCTTGTACAGAATACCACTTAGAGAGTGTGAGATATTATGAGAGGGGTGCATAGTGAGAACCTTGTACAGAATACCACTTAGAGAGTGTGAGATCTTATGAGAGGGGTGCATAGTGAGAACCTTGTACAGAATACCACTTAGAGAGTGTGAGATCTTATGAGAGGGGTGCACCCAGGGAATTAAGTAACTTCTGGAGGGTCTATAGCAACACTCTTAACATACACAATGAAAATTTTGTGACATAGATACCCTCGTATGAATACGAAAGGAAACTCGAAAGTTCAGCTGTCACATTTAAATACATATCATATATATTGGTTTGATTAAAAAGTTTTTTCACTCCGTTTCTTGCATGGCTTTCCCGTGTGTGGGTTTGCGTTGAAGCAAGAATCCTGTGTGTTGTGCAGTTTAGTGTGTAAATTTTTTTTATCATATCATATATATGTGCAATCACGATTGTCTTCTTTCACTTTTCAGGTCACCCACGCTTTTTTAACCAGCTGTCGACGGGTCTGGATATCATAGCCCTGGCTGGAGAATGGTTGACGGCCACTGCAAACACCAACATGTAAGTACTGTATCGGGAAACCAGGTTTCTCATCTACACCTAGTGTTAACCGTTTATTAAAGAGAATGTATGTGAGTCCTTTATCGGGAAACCAGCTTTCTCATCTACACCTAGTGTTAACTGTTTATTAAAGAGAATGTATGTGAGTCCTTTATCGGGAAACCAGCTTTCTCATCTACACCTAGTGTTAACTGTTTATTAAAGAGAATGTATGTGAGTCCTTTATCGGGAAACCAGCTTTCTCATCTACACCTAGTGTTAACTGTTTATTAAAGAGAATATATGTGAGTCCTTTATCGTGAAACCAGCTTTCTTATCTACATTCTCTGTTTATTAAAGAGAATATATGTGTACACACGGCAGATATTTTCCCTCATCCTCAAATGCTGAAAAAATATTGTTTCCAACATTCTTATGTGCAATCGGCACATGTAATCGTTAAAATAGGATTATATACAATCTCCAGACATGATTTGAACGTGCCAACTCGCAGTAAACTGGTTGTTTTGACGGTTTGTTGACATCACGTTGAAGGTCTAAACTGGGGCTATGACTTAATCATTTGATTTGAATTTACATGGGTGCAATGTTTTTTTCGGGGGAAAGGCTTTGGAGTTACTTAACACATCCCCACATATCAAGAACTATCAGAAATGATCGTTTGATTTCGTCATAGGGTTAACAATACGTAGGTGCCACTATATTTATATAGTGTTACATATTTAGGTTTTAAAAATCACAGGTCACTGTCCTTGTCTTTTTTGGAGAATTGAAGTAAACTATATTTTTCAAAGTACATTTCTTATGTAAATCAAGTAAATGTAAACAGGCCTATTTTATCTATAAAGATTGGATAAACTGGACAAAATGTTAAATTTACTAGAATTAGAATGAATCCCAAGAAACTATTTTTGACTGATAATTGACATTATTTAACAATCACCAGGTGGCGCCACCGTGAATTGTAGGATGTGCCTTTAAGGCGCATTTCTGTGTATTGTTCTCTAATTAACGTCAATGTTCATCTCCTCCGCGAAGCTTGGCAAGCAATCGGGACCGACAATTATCGGAACATTTAGAAAGAATAGAGCAGATTTCATGGAAATTAAAATGATATTTCCACGCCATTTGAATATTTGATTGATGTCTAGACGTGCCCATTTTAATTTATCCCACATACTGCAGCAATTCTATAGCGGTAGAATCATTATATTCATTGTGCTACAAATGTATAGTTTTTTTTCCAATAGCCTATATCTAACATATTATGAAATAATGAACCAAACGAATGGAATCAGACACATATAGGAACTGCAGTGGCACTTACAAGTACATAGACAATAAACGATCGTTTTGTGGACAGGCGGCCGTAAACCACGAGAGGCTGACGCGTAGTAATACACAAGTGCTAGTGACTGTATTACAATGCCAACCTAGAGTGGTTTACAGAGCCGCCTGTCAACAAAACCATCGTTTGTTGTGTTTATTAACCATCTTTTCGAATAAATTAAACCCAGTAATTGCCATATTAAAAGGTATGACAATAGGGACGGTTTCGTTGCTCTATAGCACAAAGGAACTATTTTTCCAGAATATAATGGTTTTGAAGCCGTATACCACAGGTTTGAATCCTTAGAACACAGTTGTGGTATCTGGCAGGTTTTATACAATGGGTCGTGATTCACTGAGTCCTTATACATTTTCATTGGGGTCTTTGCATAGGATGGATAATAGTTGACGAGGTTAAAGGGTGCCATGGAAAAGTTGGAAAGGGCACTATAACCTTATCCCTGCATTTAACTTATAGACATCTCTGATATCGTGGTTTTATACGTGTGAGTTGCTCGGAGCTGGGGTCGCCCTGTTTCTATTTCAACCCCGTGGAGTTGAGATGTGAATGTGTGAGAATACACTGTACTGACCCAGCACTGACCCCTGTATGACCCCGATCTGACCCCGATCTGACCCCGATCTGACCGGCGGTCATTTCCCGCCATTCACGAAGCTGAAAACCTTCAATTTGCCGCGACACGCACACCCCGCACGGCCACAAGGGGTCGCCACCGGGCCCTGTCACGTGCCCTGTCATGCGGGATTTCCATTGGCCGACGTTTAGCATCGAGGAAAGAGTTGGAAGCCAGCGAAGATTTTGCAGCAGTTTTGAGAAAATATAGGTCTGAAAACCCTGAGATATGCAGATCGATTTTTGTAACGATGTATATGGCAGCTGGTACGCCTGAGCAAGAAAATGTGCCTTGGACAAATTCAACCCGGGTTAATTTGCCATTGGTGAAATAGATCGCAGTTTTTTTTTTTCTTTTTTTTCAAAACTTTTTTTTTTTACACATACATATTATTATACATGGATATCAAATCGGTCTTCCAATTGTTAATAGTCTCAAATTATGTTGTGTCCCCCCACTACTGGTGAAAGAGCGCTATCCCACAATGCATCTGACAAGGTGGCAGTACCAACCCGACCTTATATATATAGCTTCCAGGCTAGGCACAGCAATGCTTAGCCTCTGACAACGATTACTAGCGTCAACCCATTTGAGGCTACACCAGCGGCCGACTTCCTGTGCTGAGGGACAGAATGTCATCAAGTGGGATCCACACAAGAGATTCATGTACCCGAGACGGGTGTACTTCACATCTTTATGTGGGATTCACACGTAGAGACCCATGTGCCTGAGACAGGTATACTTCACATCTTTCCCCTAGTCTCAGGCAATTCTCAGTTGGAACAAAGTTCTTATGGCAAAGTCCCAGGGGAAAATGGCGAATTTGATTCACATGGGAGAACACACCTGGTACATAATCTCAGACATAGTCATAGTGAAAACTCACCCTGGGACTCAAGTTCCCTTGAGGTGAGGGGTGTTACAAACATGTGATCATGCTTGCTGGCTTCATTTTGGCTAGGGCAGGTACATAGTCGCAGCAGGTCCAATTGTCTCACCAAAATGAGCCTCTAAATTCTAAACCTGTTCAAAGTCAAAATCTCATGAGATTCTGTTCCTTATTAGAGGTGATTGTTGCCGACAATTGCAAGGAAAAAAACTCATCTCAGAAAAATGGAACCAGACAATTCAGACGAGGAGACTGTGTTCCAGTAACGAATCTCAACAGGATTTGTCTCAGACAAACACCCTGTGAGGAACATGAATCCCATCGTGTGAATCCCACTTTCGGTTTATGTTGGCCCATGTATATCGCAATATACACGACTACGAAACTTGGAAGAAAAAGGTCAACCTGATACTCAACGATGTCAGGGAATTTATGAATCATAAAAGAGGTGAAGTCCCCTGATATGGACACAGGGGACGGTGCCTTCTTCGTGCATACGATTTACGAGGAATCGATACAGTTACCTCTGCCAAATAATGATTTTATGCAATAGTAATCCGCTCAATCCATAATGAATTAACAGTCATCAGTTCTCCCACGAGAGAAGTCATTCCCGTTTTGTATTCATATCGTCAAAATCTAGTTTTGTTATTTTTAGATAAACAAGACAATTGCTGTTCACATTAGGATAGTTTATTATCCATTGTCCTTACAGGGTAATAGCAAACTGATATCTACGGCTGGTGAATAGTGACACGCAGAATTATTTTTATATTATAAAGCCTCATCGTGTGCACAGTAAGATCTGGCGTCCACCTACTATGATATGGCTCCGATATGGTCTACGATGCACCTCCCGATAAAAAATCAAAATCGCGTGGGAAGGTCACCTAATATCGGGGCAGTTGACTACGTTTCTGTGATTAGGCACCGCTAAAAACCCCATACACGTGGATTGGCATGTCTAGACATGAGTCTACGATTTTGTACCTTACCGATGTGTCTCCGATATTTGCTTTTTGTATCGGTGCCATATCAGGAGGTCTAAATTTCTGTCGTAGTAGGTGGACACCAGGGCCCTGTTTTTCAGTCACGATATTATCTTAGTCTTGTTAGCTGAGATTTTGCAAGACAAAAGATGGCGGGTGTACTATAGACAATATCGTAGTGCGCCACGTGAGATCGCCGCTAAAAGTGTCTCAAGTATAGAATTGTCTTAGGTTCTATCAAAGCTCACAGTGCGTATATAGAGGATTTCCCGTGCTTCCCTTAAGAATTGAGCAATGAAATTTTAATACGTGTAAGGGATGCATATATCCCATAATCGTGCCAAAGATGAAGAAGAGCGGTCGAACCGTTCCGCCGTTATCGGCGTTTGAATTTCATCATTGGAATCGTCTGCTCTGGTGGCCAGTGTACTCTTCTGTCTAGGTCGCCGCATAAATTAGCGGAGGCGTGCTCTGATGGTCTCTGATAGACACTGGCCACCAGAGCAGACGATTACTATGACGAAATTCAAACGCTAATATCTTCGGATCAGAGCCGCCGATTTTTCCTCATATTTAGGACGACAATTAGTTACATGTATCCCTTACTTGTGTTAAAATGTCATTGCCTAATTTCTATGGGAAGTGAATTTCCGCATTCATTACGACATGTCCATGATTGTCTTGGGTCTGTGACACTTTCCAAGACATTTTTAACCACGTGACCCTAAGATTGTCGTGACTATAGCACACCTCAAACCACCCTAAGTGTCTTAGACCTAAGATCTTAGGCATATCCTCTAAGATATCATGTCTATAGCACACTGAGGCCTCAAAGATGTGTTCCATAAAAATTGTCGTGACTGAAAAACAGGGCCTAACATTCAGCAAAAGACAAGAAGAAACACAAATGTCAACAGAACTGTAGTAATGTGTGTGCATTCATGATGGCCGTAAGGGGGCATGAAGCAACTGCACCGAGATCCACAGCTGCTGAAAATAGGCCATGAGTTTGGGGTGCGGAGTAATCTCACGAGGCAGAGCTCAGTGAGATTACGTAGCATACCTAAATGAATGGTATGTTTCAGCAGTTATGGAAAGATTGCGGTTCATATTTGATCTCATCTCTATCACTGAATAAACGGTTAATGTTTGTGGCATCATTGCCTGTTGAGTTTTTTTTTCTTTTTTTACAATAGTCCATGGCTATTGAGTATGAATTCCCAATGATAAATCTATGGGAAAAAATACCATTTCATACCTCTGCCAGTACGTTATACAAATGGCAACCTCTGCTAGGGTATTGGTACTAAACATATACCAGCAGAGTATGGTGGTATAAAATGATGTACCACCCTACTTTGAAAACATGTTCTGATTGGCTGAAAAAAATTGCACTGACCTACTTATGAAATACTGACAGTGACATGCAGCTAATTTATGTGCACAAAGGATCATGGGAACTGAAAAAAATAAAGATGAAAAATGTGCTTGGAGAGTATTCCGTGTTCAACTTTCAGTAAGATGTCAACAGATATACCAGCACACTTTGAATCCAGCTTGCATTTATTACATTCCCATATATAATTCATCAAATACTTATATTTGAAAGTATATGATAAGATGGAAATGTAATATCTTACTGGTATGTGCTTGTACCTCATGTCTTTCAATAAAGATATTCTGTTCTCTCCTTCCTTGCCAGGTTCACATATGAGATTTAGTATTTCCTCACGCCTGTTCTATACGTCCTTACCAGGTTCACATGTGAGATTTAGTATCTCCTGACTCCTGTTTTCTCCTTCCTTGCCAGGTTCACATATGAGATTTAGTATTTCCTCACGCCTGTTCTCTCCAGGTTCACATATGAGATTTAGTATTTCCTCACGCCTGTTCTCTCCAGGTTCACATATGAGATTTAGTTTCTCCTCACGCCTGTTCTATACGTCCTTGCCAGGTTCACATATGAGATTTAGTATTTCCTCACGCCTGTTCTCTCCTTCCTTGCCAGGTTCACATATGAGATTTAGTATATCCTCACGCCTGTTCTCTCCTTCCTTGCCAGGTTCATATATGAGATTTAGTATTTCCTCACGCCTGTTCTCTCCCTCCTTGCCAGGTTCACATATGAGATTTAGTATTTCCTCACGCTTGTTCTCTCCCTCCTTGCCAGGTTCACATATGAGATTTAGTATTTCCTCACGCCTGTTCTCTCCCTCCTTGCCAGGTTCACATATGAGATTTAGTATTTCCTCACGCCTGTTCTCTAATCCCTTGCCAGGTTCACATATGAGATTTAGTATATCCTCACGCCTGTTCTCTCCCTCCTTGCCAGGTTCACATATGAGATTTAGTATTTCCTCACGCCTGTACTCTAATCCCTTGCCAGGTTCACATATGAGATTTAGTATATCCTCACGCCTGTTCTCTCCCTCCTTGCCAGGTTCACATATGAGATTTAGTATTTCCTCACGCCTGTACTCTAATCCCTTGCCAGGTTCACATATGAGATTTAGTATTTCCTCACGCCTGTTCTATACGTCCTTGCCAGGTTCACATATGAGATTTAGTTTCTCCTCACGCCTGTTCTCTCCCTCCTTGCCAGGTTCACATATGAGATTTAGTATCCCGTCACGCCTGTTCTCTAATCCCTTGCCAGGTTCACATATGAGATTTAGTATTTCCTCACGCCTGTTCTCTCCTTCCTTGCCAGGTTCACACATGAGATTTAGTATCTTCTCACTCCTGTTCTCTCCTTGCCAGGTTCACATATGAGATTTAGTATTTCCTCACGCTTGTTCTCTCCCTCCTTGCCAGGTTCACATATGAGATTTAGTATCTCCTGACTCCTGTTTTCTCCTTCCTTGCCAGGTTCACATATGAGATTTAGTATTTCCTCACGCCTGTTCTCTAATCCCTTGCCAGGTTCACATATGAGATTTAGTATCTCCTGACTCCTGTTTTCTCCTTCCTTGCCAGGTTCACATATGAGATTTAGTATCTCCTCACGCCTGTTCTCTAATCCCTTGCCAGGTTCACATATGAGATTTAGTATATCCTCACGCCTGTTCTCTCCCTCCTTGCCAGGTTCACATATGAGATTTAGTATTTCCTCACGCCTGTTCTCTAATCCCTTGCCAGGTTCACATATGAGATTTAGTATCTCCTGACTCCTGTTTTCTCCTTCCTTGCCAGGTTCACATATGAGATTTAGTATTTCCTCACGCCTGTTCTCTCCAGGTTCACATATGAGATTTAGTATTTCCTCACGCCTGTTCTCTCCTTCCTTGCCAGGTTCACATATGAGATTTAGTATCTCCTCACTCCTGTTATCTCCTTGCCAGGTTCACATATGAGATCGCGCCCGTCTTCACGTTGATGGAGGACATCGTTCTCACCAAAATGCGGGAACTCGTTGGCTGGTCCAACGGAGACGGCATCTTCGCACCAGGTTGGTCACAGATGGGGCATCCTAGTGCAGTTAGACCCCTGGGAACAGGAAATCTTATTCCTATATACCTACATGAGCGAACAACCTATGATTAGGCCTGGCGTCCACCTACTACGATAGAGATTTAGACCTACCGATATGGCACCGATACAAAAAGCAAATATTGGAGACATATCGGGAAGGTGCAAAGTCGTAGACATATGTCTAGACATGCCTGGCGTCCACCTACTACGATATGGCTCCGATACGTTCTACGATGCACCTCCCGATAGAATATCAAAATCGCGTCGGAAGGTCATCCTAATATCGGGGCAGTTGACCACGTTTCTGCGATTAGGCACCTATAAAAAACCCATGCTCAAATGGGTGAGATTGATAAATGCGTAAGGCCCGGCGTCCATCTACTACGATATGGCTCCGATATGGTCTACGATGCACCTCCCGATGAAAAATTTAAATCGCATTGGAAGGTCACCTACTATCGGCCAGTTGACCACATTTCTGCGATTAGACACCGATAAAACTCCATACAATGTGTGGTGGATTTTCATGTCTAGACATATGTCTACGATTTAGTACCTTCCCGATATGTCTCCGATATTTGCTTTTTGTATCAGTGCCATATCAGTAGGTCTTAATTTCTATCGTGGTAGGTGGACGCCAGGCCTTAGTTTATTTCAACCCTGCTTAAAGGGACATCCCGCTTAAGGGGTAACTTTGCTCAGAATGTAGGATGGCCCCTTAAGCGGGGTTTTACTATATACACAATAATGACTGGTTTTGTATACGAGTGGCCGTAATCTCCGAGTAGTTGACGCGTAGTAATATCCGAGCGATTAGCGAAGATATTACGTCGTCAACTGCGAGGATATTGCACAGAGTCAACTTTGAGGAGTATACATATACAACTGCTTTTATCTGAAACGAACCTAAATTGTCTTTACTAAATCCACCTTTTCCTGATAAGTAAGGTACTGATATTAGTTTATTTAGGTACGCACTACTTTTTCATATGCACTATTTTTCCATATGCGCCCGCTTTATTACGCGGACATACCACATTTGTTCCGGGTATGTAGATGCACGATTCCCAAGTGTTTACTATGGTCACTTTGTATTAGATGGATAATGAAATGTACAGGAACACCGGAACTAGATTCAGCAGGGAACTAACTGTTATTCGTAGCCATTTCAGCTCCCTGACGTATACCCATCATAAACCATGGATAAACTTACTGAAATTCCTGACAGCTATTTACGAATGGCTCCATTGCAGGTGGCGCAATATCCAACCTTTACGCGGTGGCCGTGGCCAGAGAGAAGTTCATGCCGGAAATCAAGCAGAAGGGCATGACGGGAATGCCTCGACTCGTTATGTTCACGTCAAAACACGTAAGGCCACAAATCAAATACGTTTGGCATGGACGTACATGTATATATATATATTGAGTGACGTTTAGCTTTTATCCTACCATGTTTTTAATTGCATATGTCATCCGTGGCATATAAATCTTATATGGCATAACCGTGGCATACAGTCACACCATGTTAAGTCTACGGAGATTTATATGAGGGGTAGGATAAATATATATATATATATATACTGGTAGAAAATTTAAAAAAAGGTTTTCCACCCTGTCTTCCCCCCTTCAAATTCTGACCACTTGTCTGTGCTGAAGTGTTGGTAGAGTACCCGCCCACCCCAACTCCCCCCTAGAACTGTACACAGTCACAAATAGCCTTCCCCAAGTGTCTAGTTCTGCCATAGGCGGCCGTTCTTAAAGGGTTAAAAAACGTTTAAAAATAACTCCACTGGCCTGCCTCCTGTGCTAAAGACGTACATCAATGCAACCCAAAGATTCCAATAATCTCAATGATGTCACTTGACGGGAATACTGTGTGCCAGTGGATTCTCAATGCTTTAAGCCTAGTTCATTAAGAATTCTTCTCCCATAGAGCGTAGGGAGAACCTTGTACAGATTACGACTTAGACAGTGGGAGATCTTATGAGAGGGGTGCGTAGTGAGAACCTTGTACAGATTACGACTTAGAGAGTGTGAGATCTTATGAGAGGGGTGCGTAGGGAGAACCTTGTACAGATTACGACTTAGAGAGTGTGAGATCTTATGAGAGGGGTGCGTAGTGAGAACCTTGTACAGAATTCCACTTAGAGAGTGTGAGATCTTATGAGAGGGGTGCGTAGTGAGAACCTTGTACAGAATACCACTTAGAGAGTGTGAGATTTTATGAGAGGGGTGCGTAGTGAGAACCTTGTACAGAATACCACTTAGAGAGTGTGAGATTTTATGAGAGGGGTGCGTAGTGAGAACCTTGTACAGAATACCACTTAGAGAGTGTGAGATCTTATGAGAGGGGTGCGTAGTGAGAACCTTGTACAGAATACCACTTAGAGAGTGTGAGATCTTATGAGAGGGGTGCGTAGTGAGAACCTTGTACAGAATACCACTTAGAGAGTGTGAGATCTTATGAGAGGGGTGCGTAGTGAGAACCTTGTACAGAATACCACTTAGAGAGTGTGAGATCTTATGAGAGGGGTGCATAGTGAGAACCTTGTACAGACTACCACTTAGAGAGTGTGAGATCTTATGAGAGGGGTGCGTGGTGAGAACCTTGTTCAGAATACCACTTAGAGAGTGTGAGATCTTATGAGAGGGGTGCGTAGTGAGAACCTTGTACAGAATACCACTTAGAGAGTGTGAGATCTTATGAGAGGGGTGCGTAGTGAGAACCTTGTACAGAATACCACTTAGAGAGTGTGAGATCCTATGAGAGGGGTGCGTAGTGAGAACCTTGTACAGATTACGACTTAGAGAGTGTGAGATCTTATGAGAGGGGTGCATGTATTGAGAACCTTGTACAGAATACCACTTAGAGAGTGTGAGATCTTATGAGAGGGGTGCGTAGTGAGAACCTTGTACAGAATACCACTTAGAGAGTGTGAGATCTTATGAGAGGGGTGCGTAGTGAGAACCTTGTACAGATTACGACTTAGAGAGTGTGAGATCTTATGAGAGGGGTGCGTAGTGAGAACCTTGTACAGAATACCACTTAGAGAGTGTGAGATCTTATGAGAGGGGTGCGTAGTGAGAACCTTGTACAGAATACCACTTAGAGAGTGTGAGATCCTATGAGAGGGGTGTGTAGAGGGAACCTTGTACAGAATACCACTTAGAGAGTGTGAGATCTTATGAGAGAGGTGCGTAGTGAGAACCTTGTACAGATTACGACTTAGAGAGTGTGAGATCTTATGAGAGGGGTGCACCACCACCGACATGTATGTATACCTTCCAGCAATTTACATATTATCGGTTATTACTGTTTACTAGGTTTCAGTACTATTTCTTCAATGAGACTTTCCTTAGTAAAATACAAACTAATTTCACCCCATTGCTACTTGCCGTTTTTTGTGGGTTTTTTTTTTTTAATTTCTCTCATTTTGTTTCATTATTTGCAGGCCCACTTCTCCATTAAACGTGCCGGTGTGCTTCTGGGAATCGGTTTGGAAAACGTCATTACGATCGGAGTGGATGAAAGGTGGGTTTTTTTCTCTCGTGTTTACGATTATTTATGAACAATACCGTCGATGGTAATTGAGTATGAGGAGGCTACGGAAATTAGGGCACTTGTGCAAATATTGATTTTTCTCAACTCACACGCTTGCGCTATTGTTTTTGATTGAATGACAAATGATTCCATAGAATCCACATAATTCTCGTTTGAGTAAACAGAAATAGCTACATTCTGTTTACTTCATAAACCTGGGACCCGTTTGATAATCTAGGATCGTGCATGTAGACCTTTTCCTGTATGTCAGAGACCCAGGGACGATGTGGGTTAACTTTATTCAACACTTATGGACGACCTTATGGATGGCTAATACTGTCTTAGCGAACAGACTTGAATATCATTAAACGATAAACCCTTATACGAGGTACAGAAAAGAGTCTTTATGTACGATCCTGAAACAAGAATTCACAGTTTCCGCTGTTAGTGCCGTTGATTGCTCTCGCTGTTGTGGTTGCCATTCCCTTTTACACCCCATACTAGTGAAACGGGTCCCTGATTTACATATCACTGAGGATATCTCAATGTACTATTTACTGTAAAAAACTCCCCTAAATTAAAAAGAAATACTATATACTAACTCCCTGTGATTCACTCACCCGGCAGGTTCCTAGATGTATTATTTCCGTTTTGTATCATTTTCTTTAACAAACGCTGCTAAATTAAAAAGAAATGCTATATACTAACTGCCTGTGACTCCCCCGCGCTACAGGGGCCTATATGTACATACTAACACCCTGTGACTCTCCCACGCTACAGGGGCCTAGCTGTATATACTAACTCCCTGTGACTCTCCCACGCTACAGGGGCCTATATGTACATACTAACACTCTGTGACTCTGGAACGCGGCAGCGGCCTATATGTACATACTAACACTCTGTGACTCGTGTGTTCCCGCGCTACAGGGGCCTAGCTGTATATACTAACACCCTGTGACTCTCCCGCGCTACAGGGGCCTATATGTACATACTAACACTCTGTGACTCGTGTGTTTCCGCGCTACAGGGGCCTATATGTACATACTAACACTCTGTGACTCATGTACTCCCGCGCGGCAGGGGCCTAGCTGTATATACTAACACCCTGTGACTCTCCCACGCTACAGGGGCCTAGATGTACATACTAACACTCTGTGACTCGTGTGTTCCCGCGCGGCAGGGGCCTATATGTACATACTAACACCCTGTGACTCGTGTGTTCCCGCGCGGCAGGGGCCTAGCTGTATATACTAACACCCTGTGACTCTCCCGCGCGGCAGGGGCCTATATGTACATACTAACACTCTGTGACTCGTGTGTTCCCGCGCTACAGGGGCCTAGCTGTATATACTAACACCCTGTGACTCTGGCAGGCGGCAGGGGCCTAGCTGTACATACTAACACTGTGTGACTCGTGTGTTCCCGCGCGGCAGGGGCCTATATGTACATACTAACACTCTGTGACTCATGTACTCCCGCGCGGCAGGGGCCTGTATATGTACATACTAATCCCTGTGACTCGTGTGTTCCCGCGCGGCAGGGGCCTAGATGTACATACTAACACCCTGTGACTCGTGTGTTCCCGCGCTACAGGGGCCTAGCTGTATATACTAACACCCTGTGACTCTCCCACGTTACAGGGGCCTATATGTACATACTAACACTCTGTGACTCGTGTGTTCCCGCGCGGCAGGGGCCTGTATATGTACATACTAATCCCTGTGACTCGTGTGTTCCCGCGCGGCAGGGGCCTGATGAGGCCGCGGGAGCTGGACGAGCAGCTGGCGGCGGCGCGGCTGGCGGGCGGCCGGCCCTTCTTCGTCTCCTGCACCGTCGGCACCACAGTGCTCGGCGCCTTCGACCCCGTCGACGCCATCGCCGACGTGTGCGAGAAGCACGGCGTGTGGCTCCACGTCGATGTGAGTTCCTTCATCTCCACCCTCAATAAATGTCCACAGGCTCAACCCTTTAAAGACAAATGCTGGTAGTTGGGTGCTTTCTAAATTCTATTGAGTTTTGCAAATAACACAAATTCCCTATATAACCAAATAGAAAATGCATAAAAATTGGAAGGTCACCATGCTAACTTTTATGGGAAGGCCATTTGGAAATGTAAGTGCTTAACTATTGGTGTCTAGGTGAAAATGCAATATTTTCACTTTGTTGCTAAATGACACTGATGTTCTATTGATATCTTCAAATAATTCTGGATTATGATAGTTGGGAACATGTACAAATGGGAAATGCCAAAAAAATACTATGTCACCATGTTTATTTCTATGGGAAGGCCATCTGAAGAAGGTAAGTGCTTATCTATTGGTGTCTATGGGAAACTGCTACATTTTCATGAAATCAGATGGCAGCACCAGTATTGATTGAGTAGCAACAGGGGGAGCTTCGATACCTACCAGCATTTGTCTTTAAGAACAGCCACCTGTGGCAGAGCTGTCACTATAAGGACAGGTGCTAGTGATAGTGCATATCTCTAAAGGACGAACACATTTTAGATAAAGCCATAATTTGAAATTCCATCCTGTCATATTATTGGTATTCAACAATATTTCACTTATTTTAGCTTACTAATATTGATTTTGATGTTATAGCTACATTTCCTGAAGATTTTATGTATATTGATCAGTTATTTCCCTGTCAAAAACAATTTTATTGATTTAAGAGAAATGATGCACTGAGGCATCATTCAGCTTAGGCTGGTTGATGCCTCAAGGCATCATTCGTCCTTAAAGGTATAACATTGGGAACTCGTTCTCCATGCCCCTTCAAGTATTGCAGGCCGTTCTCCACGGTTTATATCCTGTGCGTCATCCATTCTTTTTTGTGTTCAGGGCTCAGATAAATACAGAAAGCGACTCGATTTAATCAAAGTCATTCTCGAACTCGTTTGAATGCTATGTGATATTCAATTCTAGACATATATTTACGATTTTGCACCTTCCCGATATGTCTTCAATATTTGCTTTTTGTTTCGGAGCCATATTGGTAGGTCCAAATTTCTATCGTAGTGGGTGGATGCCAGGCAAAAAGAGGTAACTGTGTTCTGTAGCCTAGTCATCTGTTATCAATCACTCTGTTTATTAGTACATTAATCTGCCCTGGCCCAGTGGCCATAAGGACATGGTGAATAAAGCCGGGCCCCCACCTACCACGATTCTGGTCCCGATAGGCCCTACGACTGCCTTCCCAACACCATACTGATTCTATCGTGAGGTCAGAAAAAATTGTGGTAGGTGGAACAGGTTTCTTCGATTGGCTGCGATTGAAAACGCCAATCGTAGAGGTCCCGATAAAATCGAAACTGTTGGATTTTACGTAGCCTGTCATAGGGTATCATAGCCTAAGATATTGTGGTCGTCGAGTATAATTCACAGATAGGATCACGACTACGATTCTGGGACCTTCCGATAGGCTACGATTTGGGCATTTCAAATCGTAGCCATCGGGGAGTATGTGGTAGACCATCGTGGTGGGTGGGGGCCCGGCTTTAAGATGGCCTTTGCCATGGCTGCAATCAATATTCTCTGTGAGACATTGACACTTGACACAAATACATGTTTTCTTGAGTTACAACGAGTGGCTGGTCATGATGGAATAGCTAATAATAGACAGACCTGACACAGGAAAGGTGGCGTTAAAGGCATATCCTGCGATTCACGGTGGCGCCACCTGGGGATTTTTAAATATTGTCAATTATCAATCAAAACTCATTCCGTGGGGTTCATTCAATTGATTCGATCAAATGTTTTATCTAGTTTATTCGATCCTAATAGGTAAAGTAGCCCAATTAATATTTGTATCAAGCACCGGTAGGTCAATGGGGTATTTTGGTTTCGAGTAATTGGTCAGCTGGGCATGCCTCTCAGACACTGAGACACTGGCACTCTGCTCCTTTCCTTTATGACAGTGAATAGCACTCAGATAGGTCCTAATAACAGGGGGTAAAGTCTAGAGGCCCAGACTAGCTAGGTGTAGACCTTAAGAGAAGGGAGAAAGAACTCAAACATAGATGTACTATGTACTACTATGATTCAAGAACTTAACTGTCTAATCCAACATAAAACATCCACTTATATACACACAGCAGGTGGCATCTGGGCTCAGGGTAAGCTTGTAAACTCAGTTCTCAGTGTCATGTCAGAGCGCCCTGCCCCCATGTGGCCAGTCTGGGAACTAGCGTTAGTGATAATGAGGGTAAACATGCCATTCACTACATGGCTGCCGTACAGTCAACATCAAGACAGGGAGGAGCTGCTACAAAATGGAAAACCATCTTAATGCAGTATTTTTGGTACTACTATATATATGGACAATTAGATGACTAATCTCTTCACATAGAAACCAATATAATTGGTCACAATAGGGATGTATAGACTGGAACTTTACAAGGGTATGTTACCAATGTCAATCCTGACCAAAAGCGTTTGTTACCACCAGGGAGCGTGGGGCGGAAGTGCTCTATTATCGTCCAGAACCCGAGGCCTGCTCAGAGGGATTGAAAGGTGAGTCATCATTTACCTTTACTTATTACACGCAATCATCTTCGAATTGTTGCATGATCAGGTCTTTTCACACCCCTCTCATAAGATTTCACACTCTCTAAGTGGTATTCTGTATTCCAGTCCAAATAAAGCCACTAGGGCGCCAAGTACACAATATTCCCGCTAGGTGGCATCATTGAGACTATAGGAATCTTGGGTTGCATTGATGTATACGTTTTTAGCACGGGAGGCAGGCCAATTGATTCTCAAGGCTCTAAGCCTAGTTCGTTAAGAATTCTTCTTTCATAGAGCATAGTGAGAACCTTGTGCAGAATACGACTTAGAGAGCGTCTTTTGAGAGGGGTGCTTTTCAACCCTTAAAAACCTACAAAGGTTCAAGGATTGAAATAACGTATAAAACCCGTCTTGGCTTTTCCATTTTCAGGGCTGACTCGATGACGTGGAACCCTCATAAACTAATGGGTGCTCTCCTGCAATGTTCAGCCATACTTCTGAAAGAAAAGGTATAGGACAATTTACTTACTTTTTCGTTTATTGTCTATTCACTTATTTTCCCCAAAAACGTTTGTAATAATCATATTATATTTTGTTACTACTGTGATTGATGTGATTACTGTCATGTGATGTTCTGAATGTATAATCTGCTGTACTGTCCAGTAGATTGTATATTTACTTAGGAGACTGTATTTTCTCTCCCTCCAGCACCTAGAAATAGAGACAATCTAAATTGGACCTATAATCAGAATAGATAACTTTCTGCTGCCATAAACAAATAAAACTGAATAGGTTGACTGCTACAGCCAATTACATATAATGGAAATATGAACAGATACTGAAAAAGGGTGGCAACTTTTAGAGTTAGTGTTACAGTTAACTAGTTAGTTAAGTGTCAATTAGAACTTTTGGGAAAAATAAAGTAAAAAAAAAAAAAAGGCAGCATGCTACTGGTAGACCATAGTGAGTAAGAAATGAGGTGTAAGATGTGAGAAAATAGATAAGTTGTTATAAATGTGAATTATGTAAAATGATGAATGTGGATTAATAAACAATGCTCTTATTATAAAAAAGAATAAATAAACTGAGATCGATGGTACTCATGCAGATGATAACTTAAAAAAAAAGAGATCAATTAAGTCCACAATATGGATAATAAGTCAAGTCTATTCCTATCCCACAACCCCGGGTACTCTGTAACCGACGCATGCGTACTTGAGTTTGATTAACGTCATTGAGAGGCAGTCAGAGCCATCTGGTGGCTGGGGTTGACACTGGCACCCCCTGGCGGTCCTATATATGCGCGGTCTGTCACGGTAACGGTTGTCGGCGAGATGGATGTGGGCTGATATTGAATTAAATACTCCACCGGCGCCGCAATGCCCCCCGGGAAGGCTGGCGGACCTGTGGAGCACCGGAGAGGGTGGCGCCACCTGTCTCCACTCGGCTCAGACTTAGTGCTGGAAGACAAAAGCTGGTAGTTGGGCGATTTCTAAATTCTATTGATTTTTGCAAATAACTCCAGATATTATAAGTTCCATATATCAGCAAATAGAAAATGCAAGAAAATGGCATGTCACCATACTAACTTCTATGGGAGGGCCATCTGAAAATATTTATGTCTGTTCGCTAAGACTGTATTAGCCGTCCATAAGGTCGTCCATAAGGGTTTAATAAAGTTGACCCACATTGTCCACCAACATATACCATGTTTTAAAAGATGGTAACGGTTCTTGAGGAAGGCATTGTATGTGGAGGACAGTTTGTAAGATGTGGGACAAACTTGTTAAACACTTTTGGACAATCTAGCTAAGATCCTTGGCTATAAGACAGTCCCTCGCTAAGATTCTCTTCCTAGTTAAACGCAAACTTTTCTAGTACCTCTCATACAGGCATAACTCTCCGAGAACCACATTGTTAAACACCCCCCAGGAACGGGCTATCCCATTCTGACGGGCTGCCATCCTTCATTGCTATAAATCTTATAATAATGAATGTAAAAGAAAGAAACTTTTACTATTAAATAGACCAATAAAGGAAATCATGAATAAAAAAATAATAATAAAGCCTACATCAAACCGGACTTGGACAGCAGTTGAGTTGTACTTGTCTCCTCACAAAAATAAAAAAAGATACGAGCCTAGATAATTCAACAGGCCCCAGGATTGAACTTTCGTCTTCTGTCCTCCAGGGCTTGCTGGAGGCGTGCAACTCGCTGCGGGCTTCTTACCTCTTCCAGCAGGACAAGCACTACGACATCTCCTTCGACACCGGAGACAAGGCCATCCAATGCGGCCGCCATAACGACATCTTCAAGCTCTGGCTTCTGTGGCGGGCCAAGGTGGGTCTCGCTAATCTATTCGCCCGTTTCCATTGGCCGACGAAAACGGTGTAGATTTTTTGTGTTCTTTTAATAGCCCATCCAATGGAAATGGGCCTTTGGACTAAAGCCCGATTCCATTGGCCGATTTCCCGTCACCGATCTACAGTCAGGAACCACCGACGGACTTTTGGCAATGTCGACCCAATATCGGTCAATGGAAACAACCAAGGTCGTGAAGTGCCCCACGACTTTTCCGCTTAGATAATGCATTGTGGCACCACCTACCACTGAGTGAAAGCTTGGTCACTGAGTGAAATCCACTACCCTCAGCGATTTTTCTATACCGACACACAGTCAGTGGCACCACTGACAGACTTTCTGTGTAACTCAAAAAATCTAAGCAATCTTCCTCAGCCAATGGAAACGGGCCTTATGCCTTATTTCTGCCGCATTTAACAGGTCTCTACTGACGGCTGTCCTCCAAACACAATAACAATCGTGGCGGTGGCCTTATTGCAATACAATGGTATTATTATACTTAGTTAATTAATCAATTTGCAATTTAAAAAAAAAAAAGTTTTGAATCTGAAAATAAAGTAATTGTTTCTTCCACAATGTTAAAATGGTGAAGATATGGTGTGAAAAATAAACGGAAGGTTATTTTACAGAGCTGCAAATTGTATGATGTATGGATACGTGGAAAGATAAATAAAAGGTTGCTTTATAAAAAAAATTGTCTCATTGTCCCACGAACAGGGCGACGTTGGCTTCGAGCAGCACATCGACAAACTACTCGATCTGTCAAGGTATGTGAAAACTTTAAAGACAAATCCTGGTAGTTGGGTGATTTCTAAATTCTATTGAGTTTTAGAAATAACTCAGGATGTTATAAGTTCCATATTTCAGCAAATAGACAATGCAAAAAAATGTAAGTGCTTATATTTTCCTACGACAGACATGTTGGTTTTTATCGGGACCTCTACGAATGGTGTTTTCAATCATTATGTGCCTTAAAGATCCATTGTCTTTAAAACCCGTAAAAATGTTGAATATGATGATATATGTTGCCTTTTGATCGCTACAGATATCTACAGTCGAAGATACAATCCCGGGGTGGATTCCAATATGTGTTGGAGAGTGTAAGATTGAACTTATAGTTTACTATGTGAAAAACAGCTTTTTAGAATTTCTATATAATCTAATATAAAATGATCATAATATTGATCTCTAAATCAAAATCTAGCACTGTGAACCCAATTTTTAAGTCAGAAATGTGCTCTACAATACTTAGAGATCATTGTATTCAATTTTCAGAAAAAATTCAATGGGTTTTAATTTTCATGCTAAATTGTCCGATATGCTTTTAATGGAGCGTAAACAAACTGGTTTTCAAAGTATATCTGTCCACAAAAAACACACACCAAGGCTACGCTGCCTTTAACGCCACACCACAGCCTGCAGCATCTGTAACTCATCAAAGAGGATGCAAATGTTGAGCTCATGGACTTGGATATTCAAGTCTGCACTGTCTGCATAAAACGTTATGGGATGGCTCCACAGTGGGTTTGCCAATTTTTAATCAGATATACTTTCAAAGTTTGTTTACGCTCCTGCTTCGAGTGCCAAACTAATTTGCATATGACCATATATTGCAAACTCTGTGTCCGTGTATTAACCAGGCATTACTGTAGTATGAAATGATATTCAAAGTAGAGTTACATCAGTGAGGTTAGAACCAGATCGTACAAATATCTCCGTATTCTCCTTGACCTCTGACGAGGGACACTTTACTCAGCCGACTTTGTATTCTTCCAGCCTGATTTTATCAACACGTGCTTCTGGTACGTCCCAAGAAGTATGCGTCACATGCAGCCCGGTAAAGAGCGGGACATTCTCCTACACAAGGTAACGTTTTGTACTCTGTGTTCTGCTGATTCCTGATATTTCCCCCTTTCATCATGGGCCCTACTTGCAGAAGGAGTAGACCTTAAGAGAGAAAGTGAGAACTCGACACAGAAGTACTAGGTACTATTTTGAGTCAGAACCTTAGACTAACTGTTTATTGAACAGGAGAGGGTCCTTGTTTTATACCCTTAGCAGTGGGTTGACATGATAGGCTTGGCATCTGTGAGCTCTGCGCCCTCATTGGCTGTTGTACCAGCAGCCAATAGGGGAAGACCAAATTGTTCAGGTTGATCATTCGTTACGGCCTGTCGCACATGTCAGGAGGCCGCTTATGACACTGAACAACTCCAGGTGTCATTGGTAGAGTGCCCTGCCCTCGTGTTGACATACTGGGAACTAGAGCTGAGTGATAATAGGGGCATTATATGCTATTCAAGGCATGGCAGCTGTACTATAAACATCAGGGAGGTGGTATCTAATCCAAAATGACGACTGTTCCAATTCAGTCAATTTGTTCCTTTATAATTAGGAGTAATTTAGATAAGTACTTTCTTCTCATAGAAACCAATACTACTTGGCAATGACCTACTTTACAACTTGTTTCATTATGGCACGCTATATTATATACAAATAATATGAATGTTTCATTATGGCAAGCTGTATGATATGAAATACTGTAACAGTTTTATTATGGTGTACAAATAATATATAATGGTTTTATGATGGCAGGCTGTATTAAACATATAAATAATGTTGTTGGTTTATTTTGGTAATTTTTATTAGGGAATATTATGTGTACAATCACCGAATTTGGCTATTGAGCCGTTCTTCCATTTGGGCCCTTGCCCCTACTCCTCATTCTAATGGCAGGTGTTAAACCGAATGGGCAGTGGGTACCATTTTTGTGTAAGTCTTTGGTATGACCCAACCGGTGTTTGAGCCCATGACCTCCAATGCTCGAGGCGAACACCACTACCACTTAGCCACCGAGCCTGGTAAGGGCTTTTTTGACAGTTATATGATATACACATATTGTAAAGGTTATCATAAAGAAATATTGTAATGGTTTCATTACGGCAGGCTGCGTGATACACAAATATTGTATCTTTTGTTTTGTGATATTTGATAAATGATTAGTAACCTTATACTATATTATATGAGTTCAGTGATTCCTCTCATGTGTTGAATACATAGACAATAAACGATGGTTTTGTGGATGGGCGGCCGTAAACCACGAGAGATTGATGCGTAATAATACACGAGCGCCAGCGAGTGTATCATAACGTCAACCCTGAGTGGTTTACAGAGCCAAATATCCACAAATGCATTGTTTATTGTATTCATTATCATTTGTCCGTCATCTTTTCGAATGAATCAAACCCAGGAATTGCTATATTAAAGAGTATAACTATAGGGTCTATTTCTTTGCTCTATAGCACAAAGGGACTATTTTCCGAATACCATGGTTTGAATCCTCATACCACAGTTATGGTATCTGACAGGTTTTATATACTGGGTCGTGGTCCCTATACATATCCAATGGGGTCTTTGTATGGGTAATAAATGACCGTTGCTGACGATGACCTAGTTCCGGTCTGTTCCTGCAGGTGGCGCCGCGGATCAAGGCCCGGATGATGGAGAGCGGCAACACGATGGTCGGGTACCAGCCGCTCGACGACAAGCCCAACTTCTTCAGGATGATCATCTCCAACCCCGCCGTCACCGAACCAGACATCGACTTCCTCATCGGCGAGATCGAGCGCCTCGGGGAGGAGGAGTAGGTGTGAGCAGGTGTGAGCAGGTGTGAGCAGGTGTGAGCAGGTGTGAGCAGGTGTGAGCAGGTGTGAGCAGGGGTGGGCAGGTGTGAGCAGGTGTGGGCAGGTGTGAGCAGATGTGAGCAGGGGTGGGCAGGGGTGGGCAGGTGTGGGCAGGTGTGGGTAGGTGTGGGCAGGTGTGGGCAGGGGTGGGCAGGTGTGGGCAGGTGTGGGTAGGTGTGGGCAGGTGTGGGCAGGTGTGAAAAGATCTAGGAAAGTATGGATAAGGATTGTGGAAGTATGGAATGAGTTGGGCAATTATAGATAAGGATTGGGGAGGTGTGGAAATTTCTAGGCAGGCACTGGTAAGGATTGTTGAGATGGGTAAAATATCTGGGCAAGTATGGGTAAAGAGTGGGGAGTTGTGAAAAGTTCTAGCAAAGTGTGGGTAAGGATTGGAGAGGTGTGAAATAGTCTAGGCAAGTATGGGTAAGGATTGGGGAGGTGTGGAAAGTTCTAGGAAAGTATGGGTAGGGAGTTGGGAGGTTGGGAACGAAGGTTAAGATAGAATAGGTCTTATTGAAGAAGGCTGGGAAGCTTCCCAAATATGTGACTTGTAGCGAGAATAGTTAGGTGTGTGGTTAAGATACAAAGCTGACAAATAAGAAAAAACTGAGAAATAAGATCTTTTGAATGATCACTGGAGATCACTGGAGTTGTGTGTGGCAGTTTCGAGTGACGCTGCACTTAGCAGTTTCGTGGGGATCTGCCACTGGCGAGTATGGGGCGCTATGTGTTGTGTACACACAGGGCCTTTAGAGTTCAGTCTTCTGACCTCTATTTATGTGGGAATTTTTCCCACATACCCAGTCATGTCTCTGACAAGGAAGCGAGGTATTCGCAGTGTGGCTTTGATTAGGAGAAGTGTCAATACAATAAGATTCCTAATACAGTTATTAGAACGGAGAAGAAAAGACACAGCATACAAGAAGATAACCACAGAGGACGACCCTGGAAAGAGGGACCGAGTTATCAAGCCGACGTAATAGAGGTGAATACACACAGGTATATTTGACTCCTGTGGTGGATTGAGTGAAAAAGGAAAAAGCTAGATCTTGTTTTCTCAGAACGGTGTCTGTTAAGGGGGAAGTAGGAAAGGCTCCTGTAATCACACTCTGAGGGGTTTAGTGTCTGAATTCAGTCTCCAACTGTGACCTCTGACCTCCAAATACTTACCTGCCTAGCCCCCAGTGGCGACTGTTTGAACTAGTAGAGATAAATCTAGATTGAATCGATCGGGCAGACATCTGGTGGGCATCCCTGTAACTAATCGTAAGAGGACGGCTCACTCTAGGATCTAGACAAAATTCAGGTTTCTAGGACTTACTGGTACAGTTTCACAACTATGGATATATACAGGAATATAACTGATAAGTATATGTGCCTAGAGAGTAGCTACTGATTGTATAGAAAGTGCAGAGTCTTTAACTTCGGAGGCATTTGCTCACTGTCTGTAAGGCAAACTCAACGTGTTAAATTATTCCGTTCTCCTGCAGCAATGGCGGATGCCAGGTCTACGAATCCTCATATGGCCAGTGTGAACTGTAGATAGTTAAAATCTAGATAGCAAGTGTGTCGATGGTATTCATGGTAGAGAGGTAGACACAATGACAATACTCTATGTTTATATAGAGCGATGATGTCTGTGTAGAGAAGGGACCTGTTTCAGTAGTCTCGGGACATTAGGTCTAGACAGACATCAACAGCGGCACCAACAGTGCAAGCAACAGCGGAAAAAGACTAGCAAATATCAGAGAGTCGGAGTGGTCAATCTTCCTCATATTTGGAACGATTATAGGTTATATGTATCCCCTACTCATGTTTAAGTGTCATTGCTTAATTCATACGAGAAATGAGTGAAACTCCGTGTGTCATCGATTGCAATCTTGTGATCTGACCGTATGGTGTCACAGACGCCATCTAGACATGTCACGAAACTAGTGAAACAGGTCCCAGATGACAGGGACAATGTAACTGGTAAGTGTAGGAGATTATAATCAATGTGAGATTTACTACAGTCTTCAGTGATGTTACTGAGTTGTGAAGCCCCTTATTGGAATCATAAACAAAATATACCTTTCTCAGGTTAGAACAAAGGTGTATCATGTGATTCTAGTATGTGATCTTTTGCCAATCAATGTTACAGTGTAGTTTTATATGGACTGAGGATCAATGTAGGATAGTTATAATAAGATATAGTAGACTGCGTTATGTAGTTGACTAGTCAGATACTGTATACGTTATATCCCAAATTCTCTTGAGACAATATGTTCTGCCTTTTGCCAAGAGTAAAAAAACATAATATATTTATTTATCCTTGTCTCTCCCTAACGTAGCAGGACAGAGATAGTGAGGTTGTTAAGGTTAGTTAATGTTTACTTTTGTGGTAGTGTCCACTTATAGGAAAGTAAGGGTAGTAGGTGTGACGATATGAGGTATTAGAGAAGAAACCCAGTTTCCGTCAAAGTCGCCGTTCTCCACGAGTTTGATGCGGAGTGATATGAATGAGGCGACAGCCGAGTGAATATCTGTAGCATTCAAATGAGTTGGAGAATGACTTCTTTGACTAAAACGAGTTGCTTTTTGTATTTATCTCACCCCTGTACACACTAAAAGAATGGACGACACACAGGATATATGATGTTATACACTATGGGGAATGGACTGTAATACTCGGCATGGAGAGTGAGTTATCAATGTAAAGCATAATGCTCCGTTCACACTGTGACTGGAGGGCTTGCGTCCGGGTACTTCTCGTCTGACACCGGGTACTTCTAGTCTGAGACTGGGTACTTCTATTCTGAGACTGGGTACTTCTATTCTGAGACTGGCTACTTCTATTCTGAGACTGGGTTCTTCTATTCTGAGACCGGGTACTTCTAGTCTGAGACTGGGTACTTCTATTCTGAGACTGGGTACTTCTATTCTGAGACTGGCTACTTCTATTCTGAGACTGGGTTCTTCTATTCTGAGACCGGGTACTTCTAGTCTGACACCGGGTACTTCTATTCTGAGACCGGGTACTTTTAGTCTGACACCGGGTACTTCTAGTCTGAGACTGGGTTCTTCTAGTCAGAGACAGGGTACTTCTAGTCTGACACCGGGTACTTCTAGTCTGAGACTGGGTACTTCTAGTCTGAGACCGGGTACTTCTAGTCTGAGACCGGGTACTTCTAGTCTGCGACTGGAGGTACCACATTTGAAACGGGAGGTTCCAAACTTGGGCGCCAAATCGCAAGCTAAGCCCAAATTTGTGTGTGAACAACCACCCTTGCACCTAGAAAGCTTGCAACTAGGCGTATCTAGGTACATCCAGTCTGAGACTACTGGTATCAAGCATCAAATATGTTTGATATTCATAAACTGCTTGTGACTGGGCATACCAGGTACCTCCAGTCTGATACCAGGGACCTGTTTCACTAGTTTTGTGACATCTCTAGATGGCGTCTGTCACACCATACAGACAGATTAAGGTTCAGTAGTTTCGTGACAACACGACAAGGCATGAATTTCTACAATAGAGCCTTGTCAGAAGATGATGCTCTCATTTGATGAATATTTACTTATCGATGAATATTCCTTTATCTCACCTTTGTATTTCCGTCCTTTATGCCCAGTTCACACTGTGCGACTTGGCGATGTACCGTTCTAGTCTGTGCAGCCATACTGTAAACATCAGTTTACAGGTCCCAGGTATGCCATGTTTCAGACTAGCGGGAAGCGTGCAGTTCACACTGTCGCAGACTAGAACGGTACATCGCCAACTGTGACACAACATGCGACATTAGATGTGACATGCGTTATTAAACATGACTTACTTTTGTCCGCTCTTGCTTGCACTGTTGGTGCCGTTTCTCATGTCTGTCTAGCACTTTAGTCACGAAACTAGTGAAACAGGTCCCAGGTATGCCATGTTTCAGACTAGCGGGAAGCGTGCAGTTCACACTGTGCGTTTTGCTGCGCTACACGCTCACAGGTACTTCAAATCTGGGTGTACCTAGGTACCTCTAGTCGCACAGTGTGAACTGGGCATAAAGGACGGAAATACAAAGGTGAGATAAAGGAATATTCATCGATAAGTAAATATTCATCAAATGAGAGCATCATCTTCTGACAAGGCTCTATTGTAGTAATACCTCATCCGCATAATACCGATGAAAGAAAGTCATCATGTTATCAAAACATTTTAATGTTCATCTGGCACAATACTGCTTATCTCTTGACATTCAAACGCCATGACTAGAATGGTAGCACTGTAGCTATGACGGGTATTAACCTCAGAGAGAATGTATGATGTAAGATCTGAAAAAAAATACACTAATAATATCCAGAAAGAATTCCTGTTAGCACCAGGTGGCAATAGTGTTGCTTTGGCATCGTCCAATTAGTATATAGTATTTAAAGGGCATTGCTGAAATAAATCTAGTTAATTGAGGACAAGCTCAGAGGGGTCCATGTCTTGTGGAGTCTTGTATCGATCTGTTTTTTTATCCTACCCCTAATAAAAAAACTCCATAGGCTTAACATTGGGTCACTGTATTCGGTCTGGAGTTCAGAAAAATATCGCTCTAGTGGGATACACTTGACAAATGACATCATTTGTTAATGTAGAAGTAATTTAGACAGGCGGGGTAGGATAAATTCTAAACCAAACTCGAATTAGTCATGTTATTGTTCATCACACTCCGGCAAGATGGCGTATTACTTCTCTTGGCCTCGCCTCACACAGTAATACGAGATCTTGCCGTCGTGCAATAAAAAACAACATGACCAACTCTTGTTTGGTTTCTTCATATTATATGAAACTGTTTAAAACACAACTTTGGCAGTAGCCAGGAAAATACTGAATCAACGTGACAGATGTCTAATAAATCTGCTTGTTAGACAAACTTTTAAAAACGCCTGCATTTGGTGAACTGTATTGTCTGATCCTTGAATAAAAGAAAAACAAAAAAAACATGACAGTCATAATCTCCAATGAATGTGATAAATATTTCGATAGCGTAGAAAGAAATTGGAATTGTTAGCGCAGGCGCGTGAATATATATATATATATATATATATATATATATATATATATATATATATATATATATATATATATATATATATGTATACATATATATATGCATATACATACATATATACATAGAGTTAGTAGTGAAAAATGTCTTGTCAACAAATTCTACGCTCAAATATAGCTCATCTGTTTGTGTTAGTGATGAAATCTATGTTAGACTTATTATTATGCAGACAGTTATAAGTACATATTCAAATCGGGCAGAGGGAAATACTCCCTCGCTGATCTGTGTTTTATCTGTGATCATGATTTGTCTCCACGTAGAACAGTGTGAAATATTAGCAATAGCAATTTAATGTGATATTGAGATGTTAATGTCTTCTGACGTTTATCATGAGAAGAATAAAGTTAGTGAGGCAATATAAACGAGTTTGTCATTTTGTTATTATTTACCATTAAAGACAAATGCGGGTAGGTATTGAAGCGCCCCCTGGTTCTACTCAGTTAATACTGGTGCTGCCATCTGGTTTCATGAAAATGTAGCAGTTTCTCATAGACACCAATAGATAAGAACTTACATTCTTCAGATGACCTTCCCATAGATGTTAGCATGGTGACATAGTATTTTTTTAGCATTTCTCCTTTGAACATTTTCCCAACTATCATAATCCAGAATTATTTGAAGATAGCAATAGAACATCAGTGTCATTTAGCAAAAAAGTTAAAATTTGGCATTTTCCCATAGACATCAATAGTTAAACACTTACATTTTCAGATGGCCCTTCCATAGAAGTTAGCATGGTGACATGCCTTTTTGTTTTATTCGTTTTCTAATTGCTGATATATGGAACTTATATTATCCTGAGTTATTTGCCAAACTCAATAGAATTGAATAATCACCCAACTACCAGCATTTGTCTTCCAGGCAGCACCTGTATAAAACTTACGTAACCCGAGCCTCTGATAAAGGATCAGGAACTTAAGCGGTTGAGGACATAGTTCTGGGACCTGTTTCGTGACATGTCTGTGACACCATACAGACATTGGGGTTGTCTAGTGTCGTGACAACACAAGTAGCTGCCCTTAGGAAAACACAGACCCCAAACATAAGAATTAGACAAATCTACACATCATGGACCTGTTTCACTAGTTTTGTGACAAAAGTGTTAGACAGACATGAAAAGCGGCACTAACAGTGTGAACAAGAATGGACACAACAAACTCTAATGTCTAGTTCTTGTGAAACCGGACACACCATCTAGACGCCATCTAGACATGTCACAAAACGAGTGAAACAGGTCCCTGGTGTTAGACGCTCTTATGGCCCCCCTCTCATAAGATCTCACTCTCTAAGTCGTTATCTGTACAATGTTCTCACTGAGCTCTATGGGAGAAGAATTTTTAACGAACTAGGCTTAGAGCCTTGAGAATCCACTGGCACATAGTATTCCCGCTAGGTGGCATCATTGAGATTATAGGAATCTTTGGTTGCATTGATGTACGTCTTTAGCACGGGAGGCAGGCCAGTGGGTTCTCCAGGCTCTAAGCCTAGTTTGTAAAGAATCCTTCTCCATAGAGTGAAGTGAGAGTACAGAATACGACGTAGAGAGTGTGAGATCTTATGAGAGGGGTGCACATGAAGCTCTATTAGAGCCGTAAAAAGACCTGTTGGTCTTTTCTGGTCAACAGCGGAATGTCAAGTGCTGTAAGCAGCTGAGTGTCCAACTGAGTGTCTCTTTCTCCGCCGCTTAATTTCTCATCTGCCGAAGATCGGCAACCAACCCCTGTCTCCGACTCAGGGGTTGTGGTCTGATCACTTTCTGGCCAGAGAGCTCGATACAAATATCTTGAAGCGAGGTACACTTTTGGGATATGGTGAAGTATTATCGTAAAACTGGATGAGGTTTAATCTTGGCGACCGTATTCCACGACTGGAGTTTGGCTCCGGACTTCACTCGGCTTCGCCGCATGAAGTCACTTTGCCAAACTCCAGTTGTGGAATACGGTGGTCAAGATTAAAACGAATCAGGTTCTGATTTTATCCTACCCTTTCTCCTCGATTTTGGAATATTATGTGATAACAATGCTGTATGCCACTAGTGGCATATAAAAGTCCGTATGCCAGTCAGCGTGGCATACGGAAACCCAATGTTAAGCCTATAGGATTGTATATTAGGGGTCGGATAAAGACTATGACTACTCACTATAAATCATTATCAACTTAGCTAATTGATAACAAAGTCTAACTTCATGGTCTCTTTATCAAAATATTTTTCTGGAATCTCCTACAGGAGATTCAGACATGACAGGTAGCTAATTCCAGGTGCTCTATACATTTCCTATGGAGACTCCGTAATAGGTGGGTAATAAAAGTCGGTTCTGTATAAAATGCCAACTATTATCAAAGATATCTCATGATGTACTGTCTGTCTGCTATCAATAGTCTACATAAACAATGGTTATGATGTATGAAAGCTTATCTCACCGCTGGTATTTTTTCTAATAGACTTAACATTAAAAACTTGTACTCAACATCCGTGGAGTATTGTACAAAAATACTTGATGTGGGATGATGTCCCACATTTAGTCAGTGATAAAATCTGATCCGCACTCGATCCATAGCCATTGATGATATGCTATTCATTTTAGTTTGCTACTTGATCTCACTCCACTTTTTTCATGAGATTACTCCGCAACATAAAACTCATAGCATATTTTCAGTGGCTATGGATCCCGATGCAGTTCCTTATTAGTCAACAACAAGGATCTTTTATTTGATTTTATATAGATCCATCGTTCCTCCACGTAACTTCAGGTAGAGAGGATAGTCTTTTGTAAACAGAATGGATCTAGGGCACCCTCCCCGGTTATCTCCACCTGAGCCTTAAGTAGCTAGTAAAGGTCAGAGATGATCATCTTTTCTTATCGGTGCATTCAAAACATTATCAGAATTTAGTATCTCTGCTTCAAAGCATCGTTTAGTATGATAGGTATACCTATCCTGTTGTGAAAGCTGTGTTGTATGATTAGACATTCTATCTGAGAGGGCCTCTTCTATAGGGATGATGGCATTTATTATCCACCTAATACAAAGTGTCCATAGAAAACACATAGGGAGTGTGTATCACCATACCCGGAGCATACAGATATATCCACCTGATACAAAGTGTCCATAGAAAACACATAGGGAGTGTGTATCACCATACCCGGAGCATACAGATATATCCACCTAATACAAAGTGTCCATAGAAAACACATAGTGAGTGTGTATCACCATACCCAGAGCATACAGATATATCCACCTAATACAAAGTGTCCATAGAAAACACATAGTGAGTGTGTATCACCATACCCAGAGCATACAGATATATCCACCTAATACAAAGTGTCCATAGAAAACACATAGGGAGTGTGTATCACCATACCAGAAGCATGCAGATATATCCACCTAATACAAAGTGTCCACAGAATAAACATAGATAGTGTATATGAACATACCCAGCGCATATGGATATGTTGTATGCTCCGGGTGGCACGTACGGAAAAAAGCGTGCATGGAAAAATAGTGCATAACTAAAATGAACTGATATTGACATTCCACTATTCGGGAAAAGGTGGATAATGAATACAATATAGACTGGTTTCAGATAAAAGCGGTTGTATGCTCCTTGGAGTTGACTCTGCGCAATATCCTCGCATACGCACAGATATTAAAACGCGTCAACTGATCGGAGCATATGGCCGCTTGTATCTGAAACCAGTCAATATTGTGTTTTTATCTCACCCCTGGTATCTTTGTCCCATAGGCTTAACATTAGGAACTCATTCTACAGTCCCCTACAAGTATTGCAGTCCCTTCTCCATGGTATATAGCCTGTGTGTCGTCCATTGTTTCAGTGTGTACAGAGGTTAGATAAATTATACAGAAAACAACTCGTTTTGGTCAAAGTCGTTAATCTCCAACTCGTGTGAATGTAATATTCACTTGGCTTCACCTCGTTCATATCACTCCACATCAAACTCGTGGAGAACGACACAAAACTTGTTGTTTTCTTCTTTAATATTACACTGTTGGCTTGGTGCTGGAGGAATCTTTTCAATCTTTTCCTGATTATTGGTAAATTCTGCTGAAAGAGGTATAAAAACAACTCCCTAGCATATCTGGTATCATCTGTTTCGATTCTGACACCCAGCCGATAGTGTCACAAAATGTTAAAAATCTCAGACTTCACCCGATCGCAACTCAAAACGAGTTCAACAGTTCTGGTCCTGTAGACTGTAGACTGTAATATGACCTGGTTAGAGTTAGAATTCATTATTCCTCAAAATATTTATTATAAACACCGTTTATTCACCTCAAAAACACCACCTACCTTCAAAAAGGCACTCAGAGGAAACATGCCAGGGGTCAAAGTCGCAGGTCTCAGGTTGATGCAATCGGATACAGCCGGACCAAAAAAAACTCTAATGACTGTTAAATAAATCACTGCGCGAAAACCACCAGTTTATATATGTATATACCCTGCATATATAGGTACGATTTTGCATACACAAGATAGTCGACCCACGTTTACATGTCCCGCACACAATATTTCTCTTCATATATGCTTTGTGGCAAATACAGCCATTACACTGACATACAGAAGAGGAAACGTGTCAATATACAGCCGATACATGCACGTATACATGGCGTAAATATGAATTAACTGGTGGTCTTCGCGCAGTGAATAGGTCCAAATATTTCATGAGAAGTAAAATCGATATTAAACGATGTGAAATTCCGTCAATTCTAATCATTGGACCTACATCTGGCAATTCTGAGGGAATATCAATAGTTTGTACTGCCTAATCCGGCGTTTACATTAGATGACTAAATCTGTAGGTGATCTAGCCAGTAGTCGTCAGATGGTAGCAGTGTCCGCCACAAAAGTTGTCAACCTGAGAATATACTCGAGCGTTTACACTGATAACTAAGTTTTCATAGAATTGCCACCCGTGTAGACGACTAATTCAAGCTGGCTAGAAAGAGTCGCCGGCGTCAGAGTATGTCCAATAGCCGTGAATGATCTGACATAATCAGATGATCTGCAGTTGCACCACACTCGTTTACATTAGACAATTTCTATCATTTTACTGCTGAAAGTGGTCAGGAGCTACAAAATGCCAGAATTGCCGGCCAGAATTGTCTAGTGTAAACGCCACGTAAGAGAGCAGTGGGGTTGCTTTTTAATTCCTTATTTCCTTAAAGGAATGCATAGTTCAGAATCTTTACAATAATATGGAATATAAAAAAACAACTTCATAAGGCCACTCAAAAAGAAACTTATTTCTCATCACCAAGCCATGAAAAATATGACGAGGGCACTTTTTTTTTCTTTTGCTGGATCAAAGATGGCCTTTGAAGTCTCATAAAACAGGCTTCGGACATACAGTGAAACCCTTCGTAAGCGGACCAAAGTGTCCGCTCATGCGGGGTGCCTGCTTACACAGAGTTTTCAGATTTATACTGGTTATACATTGAATGCATCTCTGACATCAGGAGCTTTAATTTGATACTAAATACACATACCTTTCATAATTTCTATCAAGGTACATCTTATCTTAAAAAAAATAAAAAATCTTCTAAAATCGTTTTTGCTGATGCGCGCGGTGATGAGAAACAAGTTGGTTTTTTTCGAGTGGCATAAACGATGTAGAAAACCTCGCACTGGGACTGTGATCTTTGCACTGTTGTCTGCAGGTCCTGTGACCTCGTGCTCTACTTACATAGCCCATCAACGATGTTTACACTCGAAACACGGCTTCTGTGTTTTTATCACCGGGGAACCTGGTCCATTGTTTCCTTATGATGTAAGCCCGGAGTGAAATCCCTGTTTGGCACACGGATCCAGCCTTATCATTGCCAGTATCAGAGGCGGGGTGTACTCCCCCTGAAAGTGTCAGTGGATTGACAATCAGTCGATGGCCAGCCATCACACAATGCACACCTTACTGATACTCACTGGGCTCCTCGCGGGAGGTAAGTTGTTGTTGTTTACTTCAACTACAAAACTAAAAACTATGAGATTATAGGAATCTTTGGTTGCATTGATGTACGTCTTTAGCACGGGAGGCAGGCCAGTGGATTCTCAAGGCTCTAAGCCTAGTTCATTAACAATCATTCTCCATAGAGCATAGTGAGAGTACAGAGTACCACTTAGAGAGTGTAGGATCCTATGAGAGGGGTGTCAACATTAACAACACTTATAGATAATGCAACTACAAGGATATCTGAGCCAGTATCGCCCGTGTAAATCATTATCGTAATCATTGATTCAGTATCGTTCTTAATTTTAAAAACACATCCTGGTCGTAAGGAAAACTTGTATGGAAGATCGTCACATTTTACATTGAACATATATTGTCAACTAAGAGTGAATGGCATGTTCATCATAGATGAATGAGCATGCAATTATAAATGTTTGGGTTACATTCAGTATATATGGATCGTTTTCTGTAACCCACTTGCACCCAGTCAACTTGCCATTAGCTGCCTGAGTCTAGGATCCAAAGATGTCAAGCACCAGAAGGTCAATGAGGTATTTCGGTCTTGAGTGATTGGTCATGGTCAGCTGGGCACGCTTCGAATACACTGAGACACTGGCACCCTGCTCCTTTGCCAGTAGCACAGTGCGCAGCACAAAGATAGTGAAGGGATAGTTTTCTGGCAGCACGCTGGAAGTGTATATATGTGTGATCACTCACTCTCCCCCCAGATCTTTCGCGGCGCTCGCGCTGGCTTAAACTCTGCCCCAACCTAAAGCTGGTTCCCTGGGTATCCACTAAAGACAGGGGAGACCAGCAAACATTTGAGATTCAAAACAAGGCAACTGTCAAAAGTTATACAAGTCAAACAACTCACATATCATGAGCATGGAAATATGGGAAATGTTACAGGAGCTTTCCAGACAATCCAGCTGTTTTTTTCTTAGACTTAAACCATTTTAAAATAGGACTTCACAGTTGATTAGACTGCCCCTCCAGAGGATCACATGGGCATTGTTGACAAAACAAAGCCCTGCAACACACAGGTGCTGTCCACTGTAGAAAGTAATCTCAGAGACTGTGTCTGGTTTGACATAAATAATAACAGAAATGAGATTATTTTATTTACCATATGAATATGTGCATATCTATTTACAAGTAGAACACAAAATACCGCCAAAAGCCCTCAGAATTTAGGATATTTCAAAAACCGGCGTAGGGGCCAGATTTGGGCCCAAACAGGCAGATTGGGGCAGAGATACAAAGCAACCACAGGAAGTAGAGCGCAGGATCTCTGCTGGGAGAGTGGTGATCACTCTCACCTCTAGGTAATGTATATATTAACGTGCAAGCACACTCTAATAAACATGTTTGATTTATAAATATCACCTTTCTGATGTCACGCAGCCCTGGCCACCTGCCCCCCTGGGTGGGTGGCGCCCCCTGGGGAGGACACACACCGCTGTTTCCGGTTTGAGACGACTGGCCTGGCCTGGCAGTTGGCGAGGAAGATGTGTCAGTCGGCACAGGGCGAACTGGTGTCAATCCGCTCACAGGACGATAAGGTACCGGCCTCAGGCAGAGCATTATACACAATATCAAGAGACGTCACGAGTTTGAGTCTGAGTTTATTTATGCCACGCATTTTGTTGGCTCCATAATTTCACGAGTCAAAGACAAGTGACATTACGGAGCCAACAAAATAAGTGGCATGAATAAGCTCAAACTCAAACGAGTGGCGTCTAGATTTTATCCTACCCCATTTCCATATTTTTTCAGTATCAGAAAGTAGTGGCATAAACAACACTTTATATCACTACCCGTGGCATAAATAAATCCCATGTTAAGCCTATGGCGTTTTTTATTAGGGGTAGGATAAGACAGGTTTCTAGATCACTTTTGAGGGCTTTTAATTGTTAATGGTATACGTCCGAGTCTGGTTCTCGAGCCCGTTTAATAATCTCAGAAATATCTGAGATCGTACATGTAGACCCTTTTCCTTATGCCATAGAGCCACAGGGACGATGTGTATCAATTTTATTCAACACTAAAGGACGGCCTTATTGACGGCTAAGACTGTCTTAGCCAATAGATTTAAATGTTATTAAATGATAACCCTTGAACAGCCTAAGGACATATTTTTGACCTCAAACGGCCATCCATAAGGGCTCAGTAACCATGTTTTTCTGGCATCGGCCCGGCGTCCACCTACCACGATATGGCTCCGATATGGTCTACGATGGACCTCCCGATGAAATATAATAATCGCGTCGGAAGGTCACCTAATATCGGGGCAGTTGACCACCTCTCTGCGATTAGACTCCATTGTGAAAGGGCGTCTACGATTTGGTCCCGATGAAAAACCTGTATCGTCGGGTGTCTACAATTTTGACTTTTTGTATCGGAGCCATATCGAGAGGTCTAAATTTCTATCATAGTGGGTGGACGCCGGGCCTTGTACAAGTAGCCTTTGTGTATGATACATGTGTAACCGCTGTGTATTATTCCCACAGGACTGGCTGCACGAGCAGGTTCTGAGGTACACGACTCACCCAGTCGAAGCCGTCTGGCACTGGTGGGCGGGGCTTAACGCTCTCAACCAACCACGAGACTGGAGCTGGTCTGACGGCACGGTGATTGATGGGTCACTCATGTAGGTATATCTACCCAAGTATTCAAATGTGGGGTATTTTTACAGAATCTATTCCTTTTATTCTACCCCTAATAAAAAACACTATAGGTTTAACATTGACTCAGTGTATTTGACGGAGCCTTGAGTAAAGCGTTATTTATGCAACGAGGTGAATATGAAATTGAACCAATCAGGGACGAGATAACGAAAGTAGATCCGGCAGCATTGATAAATGTGGCCATCCTCCGATGAGCGTCAACACGCTACTAACATGGATAATTACACAATCTTTTCTGTATATTGGTTAGTGTTTGCATATTTGCTATTATTGTTAAGTCGTTAAAAAGGGCTAGGATAAATACTAAACGGAACTCGAGTTAACCTGGTCAGTTTCATCTCACTCCGCCCAGGTCTGCTAAATTACTTCGCTCGGCTACACCTCGCGTAGTAATACCCGACCTGGCCGTCATGAGATAAAACTGACCAGGCTAACTCTCGTTTGGTTTCTCCTTATTATTTTTTTCCCTTTTTAATTAATCTTGGATTTTTAAAAAGGATTCATAAATTTGTTAGAGAAACTGCATGTTGTTGTTTCTGACTAACCCCATGGTTTGCTGAAGGTATCCAATACTTAGAAGGAAACCATTATATGACCATTATTGTATTTCGTTAAAGTTTGTTTAAAAACATTCATTGATCTGCTTACGGCTATATTTCCATGCAATCGGTTGAAAATAAAGACAAATGAAAGATTTATGCAAATTGGTGAAACTAATGGGAAATTCTAAACTGGGGGTAGGGAGGGGGAACAAAGGGAGTGTGAAAAGATAAAGAATGGTCTACATGTACGAGCTTAGATTATCAAACGGGCCCCAGGTTTCTATGGACAAACCCACACCAGATATTGTCTGATCTTGCAGTCACTGGCAGCCGAATGAGCCCAACATGGAGAACACAGCCGAGAAGTGTGGGGAGCTCCACAAAGATGGCTTCAACGACAACGACTGCTCCACCGAGTTCCCCTACATCTGTGCGCGAGAGGCGGGTGAGTGATCAGCATGGCCACCTCCTCCCTCCTCCGGCGTTTACATACACAATACACATAGAGAGGATAGGAGAGTGTGTGTGGAGGCGGGGGGGGGGGGCTTTTTATAGCGCCACCCATCTACTCCTGATTTTTTTCTGATAATGGAAGTTAGACAAAGCCTACCTTTAAGTTAAACAAAGAAATGACAAACAAACCGTTTAATTGATATTCATTGATAATTGCGCGCTCGTTCATCAATGATGAACGTACCATTTGCTCCTAGTTGTACCATGGATTTGGGGGTTGTTTCGTGGTTGGCTACAATCACCCGGGTTCCCAGGAGTAGAATGAGAGCCAGGTGGTCAGGTGGGCTGATTTATCATACGCCATACTGTACCGTAATCGATAGCCTTTAGAGTGGTACGTGGGATGAGGCGTGTGCCACAGGGGTCAGTGTTAGAACCCCTCTTATTCTAGATCTAGGCTATATACAGAATCTATTGAATCATGCATAGCATTGAGGATCACATGTAAGTGGTCAAAGAAGACGAAGGATTAAACCCATCAGGGACAGAACAGTCATATGTCGAGTTGAGACATACACGATATGACCATGATTTCGATCTGAGTGGTTGTATTCTCCGTGTAGTTGATGCAAAGTAAAACACCAAGCGATAGTGAGGAGTATTGCGTAGCGTCAACTACAAGGAGAATACAGCCACATGAATCGAAATCATGGTAATGTTTTATTTATTACTCACCTTTCGAATAATTATTAGAAAAAAAATCTTGTAAATAATTAGAAATTCGACATAAGCGCAGTGCATTGTTTATATGGAATAGTTCCTATAATACCTGTCAGGTGGCCGAAAAAGCTGTATTGTCCTAGGAGAATACAACTTTCCTTATTTTACTCAGTAGCGATCTTGAGGATCCATAGGCATAGTATGGAGACTACGTATGGGGTTGGTAATGAATTAGATGACTAAATACATGGCAACTAGATTATCAAGCTAATGTCATCAGGTGGTGGCAATGTCCACTGCAAAAGTCGTCCAGCTCAGAATGTCCTTGACCGTTTACACTGACGACACAGAGTCGCCGCCCATCTAGACGACTAATTCAAGGCGGCTTGAAATAGTCGCCAGCTTCAGAGGGGGTCCAATAGTCATGAGGTAATGACGAATTGAATAATCTAATGTAATCAGATGCCCTGCACTCGCAGCGCACTTGGCGTTTACATTAGATGATTTCTAGCTTTTTATGGATTATAGTTGTCAGGGGCTGCAAAATGCCAGAATCGCAGGCCAGAATCGTCTAGTTTGGTCTTAATACTGGATGACTCACCAAGCGTTTACACCAGACGGTTTTGGCCCGCGATTCTGGCATTTTGCACCACCTGACGACTTTCAGCAATTAAAAGCTAGATATCGTCTGGTCTAAACGCCAAGTGCGTTGCGACTGCAGATGGTCTGATTATGTCAAAATACACAATTAGGCACCAGCTGACAACTATTGAACATGCTCTGAGGCTGGCGACTAATTCAAGCCGCCTATTTCAAGATTCCGAGTTCTTTGAACCTGGTGAATATTTCTGACCAAAATACCTCTGAGCAGATTCCATTCAGTCACACTAACAATGTCTCTGTATATTACTGGATCATTTCAGACATCCCTGCTGGACCATGTCCGTTTGGTCAAGTCCTAAACGGCCGGACGTGCATTGCGTACGTGCCTACGTTACCGCCCATCACCACCACCGCCGCCCCCGCCGCCCCCGCCGCCCCCGCAGTGACCGCGGGGCCCGAGCCCGTGCAGGGCGCGTGCAGCCAGGGCTGGGTGGAGTCCCCGAACGTTGCCAGCCTGTGTTACAGATTTGAGAGACAACGAGCGAGCTGGAACGAGGCGAAGGAGGTGTGCCAGCTCGCTAAGGGTGGGCTGGTCTCAATCAAATCACGGCCAGAAAAGGTGAGTGTTATCAATATATGTTATCATACTGTAAAGTCTGGGCCCTACTTTTGTAAGGAGTCGACCCTGAGAGAGAGAAAGTCAGAACTCAAACAAAGATGTACTAGGTACTCGTACTGCTCTGAGACTAACTGTTTATTGACAGGAAAGGGTCCTTGTTTTATACCCTTAGCAGGGGGTTGACATGATAGGCTTGACATCTGTGAGCTCTGCACTCTCATTGGCTGTTGTACCAATAGCCCATAGGGGATGACCAAATCTGTTCCAGTTCGAGCGACCAATCCATTCTGTTGCACATGTCAGGAGGCCGCTCATGACACTCCAGCTCTCATTGGTAGAGTTGCCCTCATATGGATGTACTGAAAACTAGAGCTGAGCGATAATAGGGGTATTATATGCTATTCAAAGCAAGGCAGCCGTACTGTAAACATCAGGGAGGAGGTTACTAAACGAAATTGTGACTGTTCCAATTCAGCATGAAGGCAATCTGCTATTTGCAGGTTTTCGTTGTCATAGGGGGGGGGGGTCATCCATAAAGGGTCAATGATTTTGGTCCCCGATACAATGCGTCAGTGCTCCCAAATAATCGGTCAATCGTTCCCGACAGCAGATCGGAGGCGAATGTCCTTCTAATGGAAAATTGAATAATTCACCACCTGCCAGTGATTACCTACCACATATAAAACGTTAGAATTTCTGTAATATCCGCTTGGAGAGTCTCCCGCACATAGAGACATAGTGAACCGGACCTAGGAATGGAGACTGAAGACCCTCTAGAGTGAGAATCTCGTGGAGGGTTGAATTCGAACCTGCTCGTCTTTTTTCTAGATCGATAGACAGACATGCTTTCTCTCTTATGATTCATTTCGATCCGTGCCAAAATCAAAGTTTACTATTGTAGTTGTCTGATCTACTTTTCTCATGAGAAACCAATGAGATCTCAACTTTCGCTGGTGTCAGTCCAAATAGTTCTGATTGCTGATGATCAGCTCAAAAACCTGTGTCATACGAAATGATTACCACTGTGTAGTATGTCCCGTTGTCGCTAGGGCCAGGGCTATTGATGGTTTCCCTGGCGAAAACGGGACGTACTACAGTCTATAGTCCAATATGAATCGACGAAGTCGCTAGTTTAACTTAAAGTCCCTGGGTTTTTTTCTTCTTTTCACAGGACTGGATCGAGGGACAGGTGAAGCGGCTGGGTGAGAGTGGCTCTGGATGGTGGAGTCTTTTTGTCACATCGGAGACTTACCCCTCCTGGTGGACCGGTCTGCACATGCGCAACACGGGTCGTCCATGGATGTGGGAGGACGGCACTCAAGCATTTGCCACCCTTCTGTAGGTCCTCTATCTACCTTTTATCTTAATTTTTTGTCGTTGCTAAAGCAGTTTATTAATGGTACATCATTAGTTTCTTTGTATGACAATCAATTAACAGCGATAATATCTTAGCTATGTCAAAGTCTATTAGGCTTAGTTCTAATGCTTGATTATTGCTTTTTTTTCGTTTTTGTAGAGTAAACAAGAAAAACATTGAATAATCATGTGAGACAACTTCTTAAATTCTAACACATCCTCTAAAACTTATAAGGCGGTTCTTACTTTGCCGAAGAGGAGTGATTGTATGATTAAGAAAATAAAGAGAAAAAAGGACAGTCTATTTTTCCCCTTTTTTTCAAAGAAAGATGATGTTCATTCTGGAGGTTCTGTAGGCTCAAAAGTGCCTACAGTAAAACCTCGCGTAAGCAGACACCTACCATTCCAGGCCAAGGTGTCCGCTTACGCAGTGAGTGCACTTAAGCGGGGTTTTCAGGGTTCCTCCGGTGTTCTATGCAAGTGTTATATATACCCGTATGCAGGGGAGACAGAGGCGATGATAGATCTGAATTTTTTTTCCAAATACTTTAATTGGATCTGAAGTTATTCAATTTTGAATTATAAAATATATTTTTTATGAATATGCTCACACAGAATTTAAAAAACACAGATACATCTATTTTTGGGTGTCCATCGGAGGTGACCCCTTACACAGAGCTTTAGGCCTTTTTGTACCAAAATATTTGTCTGCTTACGCGGGGTGTCCGCTTACGTGAGGTTTCCTCTCATGCGGGGTTAATTTAAACATCTAATCGAGGCAAAAGTGTCCGCATCTGCGGGGTGTCCGCCTACACATGGTGTCCGTTAGGCAGGGTTCTACTGTATTTCCACAGTGCTCCAGGCTGGAAATTTACACCCCTAGTCTAGTGTTTCCCCACTGCTTTCAACTTGTGTAGCAAAATCCTATGATCCACCGTGTCAAAGGCCTTTGAAAAGTCTATGAACAAAGAGAGCGTACCTAGTTCATTGTTTGAATTGGTCACTATATCATCTATAAACTCTGATGCCATGGTAATGGTTGAGTACTTCATTCCTCATTCCACAATCATAAGCTAACAAACTACATCAGTTACCAAACTAATTCATAAAATGTATTTTTGTAGACGTTGGCACACTGGCGAACCCATCGTGGTGACTGGCCAGGCGAAGTGCGGAATCATGCATATCACAGGGCTGAAAACCGCGTCCTGCACCAATCAGCTGGCTCCTTACATCTGCTCACGGCCCAAAGGTAAGTCTCTTTAAAGCTTTTTCTTATCCCTTGCATTTTGTCTCTATAGACTTTACATTGGGAACTTGTATCAAACCCCCATATGATATTCAGGAAAAATATCCAGTGGGGGATTATGTCCCAAATGTTAGCCCATTAGTCACTGTGAAGGGTGAGATAAATTCAGAAACCTATTTAAGTTTAGGGTCAGAGCGCAATCCCATCTCATTTGAATCGCGCAGCAATTTATGCGGCTTCACCTTGTGAAATACTACGCGTAGTAATTCAGCAGCTTTGCCTGTGAAATTTCCTGATTTTGCCGTTTCTAAAGCTTCATATGGATCAGAATAGTTTCCAGAAATGTATATCGAGATATAAAGAATATCAATAGCTGGGATTTCTGTTGGGGATAATGTTTAAGGTATTCATTTATCTTTCCATCATGATATCATGAGTTGTCATAACATCATAGTGACATTACATCGGGGTAAAATATTTAAGAAATTTTGCCTACGAATGGATGGTGCCATAGTCGATCAATGATAATCTAACCCATAAGGGACTAAAAAATAACCTAGAACAACAGTTGTTCTAGACTTTATAAAAGCATTTGATACTATTTCACACAATATACTCACACTGCACCGCTCCAGTTTATCACTCCGCAAAACCTGTCTCTGCAATGATAGACTCTTTACAATCTTAGGATTTTAAGATGTTCCCTCCTCGCCTTTATACGAGCGATGTAGTATTACCCAGGAGAATGTAGGTCCGAGATTGTAGTGTGTCTAGTAGTTTTTACCGCTAGATTTGTAAATGACATTGGTATATTTCTTTAAATTACTCTAGTGCCAACCTTTTGATGACTTTGGAAATGATATAATTAGTTCATAAGAGTTTTAGGATTTGATGTAAACATTCAACTGCCATCTTCTGAACTGAGTGACAACATCTCTAACTTCTTGTTTCTACAGAATATAAAACAGATGATAGAAAATTCCACAGAAAACCAGACAAGCTGATTTTATTTAAAAGGCTTTATTGGGGGATAATTATACATCGAGATAGGGGCGGTTGAATTTGGGAATGTTGCGACGTTTCGTCTAATTGATCAGACTTCTTCAGGCAATGTAAAACAATGCTATGCCACTCAGAAAGATGTAATACAGTGTAATCTTGCTTATAAATGATAGTTCTAGTCACACTTTTAGATTTGTCAAATCAGTTTTAAATCTCCGTAAAAATAATAGTTCCTACCCAGAAGCCTATCATTGCAGGGACGACTTTGCCGTAGTCGAGCGATGCAGTGTGAAAACATACTATCATTAAACAATTATAAACCAGAATTACAAGTTGCTGGTTCCAAAATTATTCATCAAACCATAAGCAACATACGTTAGTGGATAAACAAGATATCAGCAAGTGAAACTATCACAAATAGCGTACCTCAAGGATCACTTATGGGACCAACCCTCTTTCTTATTTATATCTCTCTCCGTCCCTTTGTCTCCCCTCTCTCTTCCCCCTCTCCCCCTCTCCCCTCTCCCCTCGCTTCCCCTCTCTCCCCCATCTCTTCCTTTTTGGTCTTCCCACACCATTTGAAATGTTTTGATGCCCTATCACATTACTTACCTTGTTCACATCCCACATGACATTTGTAACCGTGGTCATTCATGTTAATTTTGTTCCACTTTTGTAATTATTATGCATATATTGATACTACTGCCTCCCAATTACTTCCTGACTCCCATCTCCCTCTCCTTCTCTCTCCCTCTCCCTCCCCTCTCCCTCCCCTCTCCCTCCCCTCTCCCTCCCCTCTCCCTCCCCTCTCCCTCCCCTCTCCCTCCCTCTCCCTCCCCTCTCCCTCCCCTCTCCTCCCCTCTCCCTCGCCTCTCCCTCCCCTCTCCCTCGCCTCTCCCTCCCCTCTCCCTCCCCTCTCCCTCCCCTCCTCTCCCTCCCCTCTCCCTCCCCACTCCCCTTCTCTTCCCCTCTCTTTCCCCTTTCTTCCTTTCCGGCCGTTTCCACACCACTTGAAACTTTTCCCATGCCCTATCACATTACTTACTTTATTAACATCTCACAGCCTACGTACCCACCTCTGAGGACTGTCCGTTCGGCCAGCAGCGTGAGGGCACTGGTCGAGTGAGGGGGTGTGTCCCCTACATCCACACTCAGGCCCCGCCCACTCAGACCACGCCCACTCCCAGACCGACACGCCCCATCGAGGGCGTGACGGCGGCGCCGGAGCCCCAGCAGGGGGCGTGTCCCAGCGGGTGGGTGGAGTCAGGGGCGGTGAGTGACAGGTGTTACCGCGTGGAGACGACGATGCGCCTGTCGTGGGAGGACGCCCAGCGGACGTGTCAGTCCGCGCGTGGAGATCTCGTCCACTTAAGGAACCAGGCCGAGAAGGTCGGTATTTTACCACGCTCACATATAGCGTATTGATGCTTGGTATCATTTTGAACATGATATTCACATGATATTCACTCGGCTGGACATGATATTCACTCGGCCCTCGCCTCGTTCATCTCACTCCGCATCAAACTCGTGGAGAACGACGACTTTGACCAAAACTTGTTGGTTACTTCTTCAGTATGAAAAAAAGATGAAATACTATCAAGAGACGTCACGAGTTTGAGTCTGAGTTTATTTATGCCACGCATTTTGTTGGCTCCATAATTTCACGAGTCGAAGACAAGTGACATTACGGAGCCAACAAAATGAGTGGCATAAATAAGCTCAAACTCAAACGAGTGGCGTCTAGATTTTATCCTACCCCGTTTCCATATTTTTTCAGTATCAGAAAGTAGTGGCATAAACAACACTTTATGTCACACCCGTGAAATAAACAAATCCCATGTTAAGCCTATGGCGTTTTTTATTAAGGGTAGGATAATAAGAAAGAAATTGATGAGTGTTTGGTCTGTGTCCTCATCGAGTTAGGAGCGTGTAGGAATATGAACGAGGTGATAGCTGAGTGAATATTCCAAAGCGCTACAAACGGTGAACGGGGATTCAGACCACACACGAATACATGTATGTTCCCTATTTTATCTTAGCCATCAAATATTTATCTGTTTGATGCCTATTGAGTACGAGTTACAATACTGGCATGCCTGTTGAGTATCAGTTCCTAATGTTAAAGGCATATCCGACAATTTGGCTTGTAAATTAAAACCCATGTCATTTTCCCAAAATTTGAATATGATGATCTCTAAGTGTTGTAGTATACATATCTAACTTAAAAATCAGGGGTCACCGTGCTAGTTTTTGATTTATAGATCAATATGATGATAATTTTATATAAGAATATATAGAGATTCTAAAAGGTATTTTTTCATATAGTAAAACCCATGTCATTTTCCTCAAATTTTCACAGAATATAGTACATATATATAGTATAACTTATTTATGTTTTAGAAATCATAGGTAACCGTCGTTATTTTTGGAAGAATTGAAGAAAACCATATTTTTCAGTGGATTTCCTATGTAAATTAAGGAAATGCAAATTGGCCTATTTTACTTACTGAGATTGGAAAAACTGGACAAAATGTTAGATTTTCTCATGTAGAACTAGAATGAATCCCAAGGAACCAGTTTTGACTAATAATTGACATTATTTCAAAATCACCAGGTGGCGCCACTGTGAATTGTAGGATATGCCTTTAAGCCTATGGACGTTTATACCAGGCTAGGATAAATGATCCTAACCGTCTATGTTCCAGGCGTGGGTGTACAGCCAGGTGAAGAGAGTGAAGCTGTCGATATGGGGAGGACTCCGCAAGTCAGCATCGGGCACCTGGGTGTGGCCTGACAGCAGTACAGCACAGAATATGTAAGTATTACATCGTTAAGCCCAGCGTCCACCTACTACGATATGGCTCCGATATGGTTTACGATGGACATCCTGGTACAAAATCAGAAATTAATATCGGAGCAGTAGTGCGAAAAAAATTGATTTATCGCACTATTGGGATACATTTGTGAAATGACGTCATGTGAAAAATGACCAATGAGCAAGCAAGACAAGAGCGATTATGAGAGTATCAACAAGCACACATTATGGAGTGTCACACAATTTTAATTCGATCTCAGTGAGTTTTATGTTTTTTATTAATATTCTGAAGTGATATAGACAGGGTAGGATAAATTCTAAACCAAACTCGAGTTCGTTGAGTCTTATTTATCGCCCTCTGGAAGGTCTGCTCCTCACTGCACTCCGCTTCGCCTCGTGCAGTAATACGCTACCTTGCTGTCGTGTAATAAACAACAACTCGACTAACACTCGTTTGGTTTCTCCTAAATCTCAAACTAAAGATGATAACTTCTGTTCTGTGCAGCTGGTGGCAGCGGAATGAACCCAACAACGACTTTGAGAAGTGCGGAGAACTTCATTCTCTGGGCATGAACGACAACAGCTGCTGGAGGAAGTTTGGCTTCATCTGCGCCCGGAGGAAAGGTAACTGAGATGTAACACTTCTTATAATACCCCTAATAAAAACCTCCATAGGCTTAACATTGGGTCACTGTATTCGGTCTGGAGTTCAGAAAAATGAAAAATATCGCTCTAGTGGGATACACTTGACAAATGACGTCATCTGTTAATGTAGAAGTAATTTAGACGGCCGGGGTAGGATAAATTCTAAACCAAACTTGAGTCAGTCGTGTTATTGTTCATCACACTCCAGCAAAATCGTGTATTACTGCTCTCGGCTTCGCCTCGCGCAGTAATACGCGATCTTGCCGCCGTGCAATAAACAACAACATGACTAACTCTTGTTTGGTTTCTCCATATTATTCACCCTGGAGACTCATTAAAGGCATATTGGAGAATTTAAATGTAAAGGCCCATTCCCACTCAGCGATTCCTGCCCCTCAGACTACTGCCGGGCATATTCACCGCAGGTGGGATGGGTGTTGCAGTGTCACGAGGTTTTGCAGAGAGACTGGTACCCTTTTTAGAAGAAATCCAGTCGCCGACAACGGGGGGGGGGGGGATAGGGTAATAGTCGCCGAAGATTTTGCCATTTTGCGTTCCCACTTTGCGTCTTGGCAAATTCCTAGAAATTTTGGCTGATAGTCAACGACGGGTGCCCTCTGGATGCCCCAAAATCAACTATTGGGCGTTATTCACGTGCCTTTGTCTTGTGAATTACTACACAATTCAAACGCGATGGAATACGAGCTCAGACCCTCAACTTGCATAGGTTTCCTTTATATTACATGATACAAAATATCTTGTAAATAATTAGAAATTAGACACCAGTGCCGTGCATTGTAAATATAAAATAGTTCCTGTAATGCCCATCAGGTGGCCTAAAAGGCCGTATTCTCCTGGGAGGATACAGCTTTCAAGAATCTACTCAGTCGCGATCTACGGGCCCCATAGGCTTAGTATGGAGACTCTATATTACCTCTGATTCTTAATTTTCTTATAAAAACTTTTTTTATAAAAACTTTTTCCCATTCTCTCTCCCTCTCCCCCCTCTTTACCTCTCTCTCTCTCTCTCTCTCTCTCTCTCTCTCTCTCTCTCTCTCTCCCCCTCTCTTTACCTCTCTCTCTCTCTCCCTCTCTCCCCCTCTCTTTACCTCTCTCTCTCTCTCCCCCTCTCTTTACCTCTCTCTCTCTCTCCCCCTCTCTTTACCTCTCTCTCTCTCTCCCTCTCTCCCCCTATCTCTCCCTATCTCCCTCGCTCTCTCCCCCTCTCTTTACCTCTCTCTCTCTCTCTCTCCCTCTCCTCTCTCTCTCCCTCTCTCTCTTTCTCTGGAGAATTAGAGAAATAAAAAATCCGCCCTACCCTTGAGGTCTTGGGCCTCATTTTGTTTAGAATGTTTTTGTATTTTTTCTTTCTTTTTTTTTCCTTGTTGGTCGCGTAGCAACCTTGTGTCTTACATACCTTTGACTCTTGTTCATCATAGGCTTCCTCTATAGTGCATAATACAAACATGTTGATATCTTGGCTGCAGACCTTCCCCCGGAGCCGGTGGTGTGCCCGTTCGGGGAAGTGCTCCAGGGTCGTCTCTGTGAACCCCTCCAGCTGCCCACCGCCCGCCCGCTCACTCAGGGCGCATGCGCCGACGGCTGGGTCCAGTCTCAGGTGGCGCCCTCTAGCTGCTACCGCTTCGTCACTGACGGAGAGTCGTTTGACGATGCCAAGAAGATGTGCCGCGTGGCCAACTCCGACTTGGTCAGGATCCAGAGTGCAGCGGAGAAGGTATTTTCCCAATTTCATGATCATTTGTGAGAGAGTTAAAGCACGTGATCCACCAATAATGAGTTAGGGCCAGATGATGGCCATGTGGAGGAATTGTAGACGTCGGCCACCCAAATCGCTCATCGGTTCAGATCGGCTTGGACAATCTGCCTGGTGGATCAGCAAATTGGCCGAAATTGGCCGGACCCGCCCATTGAAAATCCTGTCGCCTGCAGCCATGCTTTCATCGCCTCTGGCCGGCCAGCCCTGTAAAAACCAGTTGGCCGGCCTGCTCTGGCCGTCGATTTGGTGGATCACATGCTTTAAAGTGGGATTCACATGGTGGGATTCATGTACCTCACAGAGCGTTTGTCTGAGACAAATCCCCTCAATTTGTCTCAGACAAATCCTTGTCTGAATTGTATGTTTTCATTTTGGTGAGACAAGTTTTTTTCCTAGCAATTGTCGTGTTCATTTGTGAGATATTTTAAGCCCAATACACATCTACCAATTTCGGACATTGATGAAGCTTTGTCGGTGACAAAGGAACGGTAATTTGTCTCAGGCGAGGCATCCTAATGGAGTTGGCCCTAGTCGGTAGATGTAGGACAGCTAGGCAAGGGTCAGCCAACCATCAGCGAATGTCCCTCCTTCGAGATGTCCTTTTGTCGCTGACGAGTTGTGGTTCGATGTTCCGAAATTGGTCGCCCAAAAGTTTATCAATATCCAGTTGCCGACAGCGGAACATTGGTAAATTGCCCCTGATTGGATGGCCAACATGGGCCGAGGTAATGCGTTATTCGCCTGGGACAGGTTCACTGACTCCTATAAAATTTGGGAACTAATCGTTCAATCCTGAATCAGTAGATGTGTATTTGGCTTACCATATACTTTCATTTTCATCTTCACCTCCTAAATATAGAGACACCTTTTACCTGTTTCCTAGTCAAGTGTGAATGGTATATGTCGTTCTTTGAATGATGTTTAAAACAGCTAGACTACCTCATGTGTAAAGATAAATGCAGATTTAAATGTTGCTGATATCTTTCAGGCATGGATTTTGACAGAGGTGCACCGCTCTGCCAGAACGGGAGGGAAAGGGACATGGTACATGGGTCTGAGGAAAGAGGCAAATCAGTGGAAATGGGTTGACGGCACCTTAGTTGCCAACACGGAAATAGCCTCTGTAAGGTAAGCAAGTCTGGACTGAGTAGAAAATCGGAAATGTATAACGCATATTAAAAAATCAGTTATAACATTATTTCAAAACAGAAAGGCTATAAAAATCGATACCTATTCTGACAGTACGAGCGTTTCCGATATAAGAAATGTCGGAATTCCGTCATTTGTCTGATGAGTGTTTGGTCTGTGTCCTCGTTCGCCATTATGTTTGGAGTGTGCAGTAATATGTATCTCAAGTATAAACAACCCTAAAACACGAATGACCGTGTAAAACATTTTTGAAGAAAAACAAAAAAGAAAAGATGTTTCCCAACTCGGAGGTATCCCATCAAGGATATTTCTGGAAATAAAAAGGTTGTTTTTTTCTTCAGAATAAAATCTGCTGTTTAATTTGTTTTGTTATTGTACTTTCAGTTCGTATCTACATTTGCTGGGAGGTAAAGGATACAACCAGGACTGTGGTTCCATGACTCCAGACGGCCTCTTCCAATCTACCTGCTGGACAAGCCATCCCTACATATGTAAACGCCCAAAAGGTTGGTTTTGGTAACTTTTTTTTTATATATAAATTTTATTGGTCAAAATTCAACGCAAGGTTGGTTTTACATTATGGCCAAATACCCTCAGTGGCATTCAGGTTCGATACCAATTCAGTATTCTTGTGTATACAATGACACTTGGTAGAGAGCTGATGATACATGATCACAGTTACCAACAACGTCATTAAGTAAAAATGTGGGAATACCACCAATCACACGTTACATAATGATAACAATGATATAAGTCATATGATAAAGGAAAGAAAACAAACATACAGACAAACAAACATACATAATTTTCTGACATCCCTGAGTATATGTAGAGGTTGACAATTGAAACATTGCAATTTTCCTTTTTCTTTTCTTGGGTTCTCCGATCCGTTAACTTACTATACTATCCCAGAGTACAAAGTAGCATGAAATAATATGCAGTTCGATAAAAATACGGAAGTTAAAATTCTCATTAATGTTTTAGTGATATCCATCTCTCATAGAGAAGTATCTTTTAATTCAAATCAGTGATACTTCTCTATAATTGTGTAGTAATTATAATTGTTTATAATTTAGTGACCGTACTGCGTGTACCATAGACATATAATCGGACATTGGCTTAGTCATCTAGTCAAACATTTATGTTGATTAGTTAATTAATTTATTCATCACATGAATACCTTTAAACCTCATTGTGTTTTAAGCAATCACTGCTGGTGCAAGTGATTTTTGTTTCCCCACCCACCCACACCTTTATCTTTCTATATTACACAATATATAACACAAAGAAAAACTATGAAAGTTTAGCGTCAGAGCTCGTATCCCATTGAGTTTGAATCGCGTAGTAATTCACAAGGCGAAGTCGCGTGAATTATGTAGCGCTTCAATCGAGATGGGATCGAGCTCTGACCATAAACTTGAATAGGTTTCTGAATTATCTCACCCTTCACATTGACTAATGGGCTAACATTTGTGACATAATCCCCCATTGGATATTTTTACTAATTATCTCATGGGCGTTGGATACAAGTTCCCAATGTTAAGTCTATGGAGTAAAAATACCAGGGGTGAGATAAATGTTAATATCCATGTTTTCTCTGTATTACCGTGGGCACTTATGATTGTAATACAAAGTGTATACCACACGCTTCTCCGTACAGTGCTGCCCTCTTCCGTTCACCAGTGCCCATGGGGTGAAACATGGCAGACCACGAAATGTGTAAAGTACGAGCTGAATAACTTCATGACCCGCGTGGACGCCATGTAAGTAAACCTCACATAAAACCCATTTATTGTCCTGTTTTCTCCTTAGTTCTTCCAGAAGACACCCACCTCTGTTCATGGGGGGAGCACTGGGTGAATACCAAGTGCGAGAAGTACCAGGTCTTCGATGCCTTCAAGTCTAAGATGGAGATTATAGAGCAATCTAAGAGGGAGAGAGCTCACTCCTCAACGTAAGAATATTTACTATATACCCATGCCGTATATATACTGTAAATACGCACTGTTTACTATATACCCATGCCGTATATACTGTAAATACGCACTGTTTACTATATACCCATGCCGTATACTGTAAATACGCACTGTTTCTCCATATAACATAAAAAATACTATACGGACCACTGGTCTGTACACTAAAATAGGGACTACCTTGCCAAATACGTTTATTAACATATCGGTTGTTAAAAATTGAATTAATGATATATTTTTTTTATTTTGGGTATATAGTAAATATATAACGTCCAACCATGCTTGTACAAGTCATAGAACTCGATGATAATTTACTTTTTGTACGGAACTCGGCATAAATGCCTCGTTCTGTACAAACCGTAAATTACCATCTCGTTCTGTGACTTGTACAGCATGGTCAGCACATTCTATATAATTATCCTACCCCTAATAAAGAAACTCTTAACATTAGCAGACTGTATTTGGTCTACGGTGCAGGAAAATGAAATTTATCGCTCTAGTGGGATACAGTTGTAAAATGACGTCATTTGAAAAGTGACCAATGAGCTATGTGTGATATCGAGAGTATCGACAAGCACGCATTATGGAATGTAACGCAATCTTCACTGAATATCAGTGAGTTTTATGTCATTTATTATATTCTGAAATAATATGAATGGGGTAGGATAAATTCTAAACCAAACTCGAGTTAGTCGTTCTTCGCCGAGAGCAGAGACACACAAAATTGCTGGAGTGTAATGAACAACAACACGACTAACTCTCGTTTGGTTTCTCCTAATTATTATATACCCATGCAGTATGTTTGATGATTAGGTTCTGCTGCTCCCTATGCAGTATAAATTGTGTACTGAACCCTGTGCAGTACACTGTTATACTGAACACGTTGAAACATCAGCAGTGTGTGATCTTTTATGTAGACATGTCTTCTATGCCTATATATGGTAAGATCTTTTATCAATTATGGGTATATAATAAATATATAACGACCGATGATAATTGATGTTAGTGTAATGGCCTTGTATTGTAAGAAACAACTTTCCCCATCTCGTTATGTAGCATGTTCAGCATAGTCAGGTCGTTCTATATAATCATTATATATTCATGGCCTATACTGTAAATACGCACTGTTTCGCCGCATAACGTAATAGTACCATCAACCAAAACATCAATTGTTAAGCCAAATCAACCTAATTATTTTAAGAAATTTCGGGTATATAATATATATAGAACAACCATGCTTGTACAAGCTAGAAAACTCAATTATAATTTACGGTTTGTACGGAGACACCTCATTCCATACGAACCGTAAATTATCATCTCGTTTTGAACCTTGTACATTATGGTCAAGTCATTCTAAATAATCATTTCTCGTTATCACAGTCATCTTTTTCATTATTCCTTTCTTCTTCGTGTTCTTTTCCATTGAATATCACAACACGTACTGTGTCCTTCTCTCCAGTAACAATCTGGACATTGGGCGTGTCGAGGACAGGATGAGGGGTATGGAGGCACGATACGCTCGTGAAATGGCGGCTCTGAAACTGAACTTCCGAGGCCAGATTTCTAACCTCACACGCCGCATCCAGGTTCTGGAGACTGCCCTGAAGCCGAGGTAAGTGGTATATATATATATTTTTTAATTTTTTTTATTGCAAAGTAATTCGCCATAGCTGGCAGTCTTCCATTACAGCATGGTTTCATATCCGAACAATAACAGGCAAGTGTATGGGTCCCAATATACAATTTCTTTCAGTTAACTTCATTGTCGTTATCACTCCGCTTGGATAGTACGTGTTTAAAACTAAGCTTACTTGGTTGTTTTTGTATATATATTCGGAGTGCATTCCATGCCTTCTCGCCCCTATATTTGGGCGATTTCTTATACAGCTCACATCGAGGTCTAGCCAGTTTAAACTGTGACTTTGCTTTAGAGCGTAAGCTTGGCACGGGGGCATCTGGATTATGCAACATGGTTAGGTCTACACCAGGGTTCTGTTTAAGATATTCCTTACGCATATAGGTAACGAGTAAATCATTACGTCTCTGTCGAAGGGGTTTTACTCTCGCTCGCTTGTGGAGTTCGCTGACCCCTGTATTGTCGTCCTATAGACTTAACATTGGGAACTCGTTCTCCATGCCCCTATGAGTATTGCAGTCCGTTCTCCGTGGTATATGTCATGTGTATACGGCATATAGGGGACAGAGCCATGGTTAGTTCATGAAGCAGTCACTAGGTGGCCAGCAGTATGGTGGGCCCCTTGGGGGGACAGATCTATATTCTGGCTCTTTGTTCTTACGAAATTCAACTGCCTTTCAATGTTTTATCATGGTTCCCTTGACTCTCTACATCCATCCCAGAGCAGGATGAGATAATGATTAAACCCAGGACATGATGTTTTTCACATGGAACACAATATATACATATGTGAGCAAGACAATTATCACTCACTTCTTTTGCACCTCCATTCGTGGAGAACACCTACTTTTTCACCTCCATTAGTGAAGAACACCTACTTGGGGGGCGTCATGGCAGCCCCCATGGCTCATAGGCTATATGCCCTATAGCTTATGAGCCATGGGGGCGGCCATGACGCCCCCAAGTAAAGTCTGGACTGCACTTTGATATGAATGAGGTATTATTACATACCTGTGGCTGTATCAAGTGCGTATACTGCCTGCTCCTACCCATGGCGTATTTATACCCGTACGGCACACTGTGCCGTACGGGGTAGGTGATCACGTGACTAGATAAAATATCGCCATTTTTAGGTATATAATAATATGAAAATGGGCTGACTATCTTCGTACATCAAAATACTTGGTAAAATTATTGATCACATACATCCCTCTGCCTCCGGCATCGGGATGTATATGATCAATAATTTCACTGCGTATTTTTGACGTACGAAGATAGTAAGACAGTTTCCGTATAATACCTGAGTAAATATTCTGAGGTGCCCCAAACAAGATGGTGAACGGCGACTCAGACCAAACATGAATATGCTTCTGATTTTAGCTTAGCCTGGAAATATCTATCTGTTTATTGCCCATTGAGTATGTGTCACCGTACTCTTAAGCTTGTTGAGTACGAGTTCCTGATGTTAAGCCTATGGACGTTTATACCAGTCTAAGATAATATAGAGGAAACCCATGAAAGTTTAGGGTCTGAGCTAGTATCCCATCGAGTTTGAATCACGTAGTAAATAACAAGGCGAAGCCGCGTGAATTACGTAGTGATTCAAATGAGATGGGATCGAGCTCTGACCCTAAACTCACCCTTAATATTGACTAATGGGCTGACATTTGTCTCATTATCCCCCATTGGATATTTTTCCTAAATCAAAGCTGCGTAAATTACATAGTGATTCAAATGAGATGGGATCAAGTCCTAAACTTCAATAGGTTTCTGAATTTGTTTCACCCTTGACATTGACTAATGGGCTAACCTTTGTGACATAATCCCCCATTGGGTATATTTTCAAAATACTCAGTGGGTGTTGGATACAAGTTCCCAATGTCAAGTCTATGGGGGAAAAATACCAGGGTTGAGATAATGTAGAGGAAAGCTATGAAAGTTCATGGTGAGAGCTTGTATCCCATCGAGTTTGAGACCATGCCAAAACGATAGGGGGTGCTACTCTCACACCTCCTCTGGTTCTGCCCAGAGGAGGTGTGAAGCGTAGCGCCCCCTATCGTTTTGGCATGGTCTCAAATGACAGCTGAATGAGGATTCCTATACTAAAATAGGCTAACTAGTAATAGCTATTAAATACAAAATGTTAGAGCTCTATCAAAAATCTTTTCAGATATTGATAGAGTGATATCTAATGTACTCCAAACTACAATAGAGCTCAATAGAGCTCAATAGAGCTCCACGTTTCATGGCTGTTTGGTGTTGTGGAATACAGCCTTATTTCTCATAGGCTATGGCTTGCAAGCCTCACACAGTCCTTTCTCAAGAGCTCCTTCCCCTCTGCTGGCAGGTTTGAAAGTGGCGCCTTCAACCCTGCCGCGATCGCATATATGAGTTGGGTGCCTATAGGGGGCGCTACGCTTCACACCTCCTCTGGGTATTGCCCAGGCCTTGTCCATGAATTCTCACTCTAAGGCCAAGTAATGTTGTTCTTTATAGGTTCTGAGAACTGAAATACTCATAGAGAACTGAAATATTCATAGCTATACACACCTAGATACACATAATACCAGTGGAATGCATCCCTGACATCAGAAGCTTTGATTTGATACCTTTCGTAATTTTAATCAAGATTCATCTTACCAATAAAAAATCTTCTAAAAACGTTTTTGCTGATGCACACGGTGACGATATTTAATGATTTAAACACAACAATCTACAGTAGAAATATATTTTTGAGTTTTTCTATGTTATTTCTTCAGTGATGAGATACTTATTAATTACATGAACACTTTCACAGGACTTCGGAAAGACGCCCTATTGTGGACTTCGACGCGTCCTTGACCTTGGTCGCCAGCCATGTTCCACAGACTGTTGATGAAGATGCTAACCAGGTGGCGCGCGGGTGAGTTAAAACATCAGTCGTAACCAGGCATGAACGTTGGGACTGACGGAAAGATTAAAAACTCCCAGAAATAAAAAACATCTGTAATATCATTTTGGGAACAGAATGACCATGAAGTCATATATAGGTGGGGAGGTCAGTTTGGATCAGACAAAAAAAACGGAAATATTTTGTAGATAGAATATAAATTAGAATATCAAAATGTTGGATATCCTTCATTTTTCGATCAATTTATCAATATTGTCAATTTATCTAACCTGCTCCCATCATTAAAAGCAGCTAAACGTGAGACCATGATAAACCTATTTATTCGCTGATCAAAGTCTCACTGAAGGCCATTTTCCATTGACCGACAAACACGGTGTAGATTTTCTGTGTTCTCCTAATAGCCTATTTCAATTTTCTGTCAGCAGTGCTAAGATCCGTCGGTGGTTCCTGACTGTATATCGGTGATGGCCAATGAAAAAAGGCTATTAGGAGAACACAAAAATCTGCACAGTGTTTGTCAGCCAATGGAAACAGGCCTTAAAGGCTCATTTCCATTGGCCGATCTCCTGTCACTTATCTACAGTCAGGGACCACCGACGGACTTTTGGCACTGCTGACCCAAAATTGATCAATGGAAACGACCCAGCTCATGAAATGACCCATGACTATTTCTGCTTAGATTTTGCAATGTGGCACCACCCGCCACTGAGTGAAAGCTAGGTCGCAGAGTGAAATCTACTACCCTTCTATATAGACGCACAGTCAGTGGCACCCCGACAGACTTGGTAACTCACAAAGTCTACACTCTTTTCGTCAGCCAATAATAATAGGCCTTATGGCTGACTAATGATGTATTCTTCCTCAGGTTGGTGTCAGAAGGACTCGGATTAGCGGAAGTGGAGATCACGCATGCGCGTCGAATCAATGGCTCACCGGAACTTCCGGGACACCTGAAAATAGAGTTTCGTACCCCTGGCGGCAAACGAAAGGCATTGGCCGCCAGAATGAACCTTCGCACTGCTACTGGTTACCAAAACGTCCGCTTGAGGCCGGCACATGTAAGAAGGCCCAACCAGAATGTTTCCCATGGTTCCCGTTAGGGTGAGGAAGACAACTACCTGTGCCGCTTGGCCAATTATAATCTAATGTTCAGTATCTCTTCAATGAAATAATAAAGTTTGCATTCTAGTTTTTATGTGTGAATTCAGGCATATCAACAAAACGTTTCCTCTCTCTATATATATATATACTACTGTTATTATTGGTACAATTATACCTACTCTATATTTATCTACCTGTTGATCAAACAATTGGATTTTCGCATGTACACGCCTGTAAAATGGAAGACCACCAAACTTGATGAATTTTGTGTGGAATAACATATTGGCACAATCTAACCTTTGCCATTTTACGTTTTCCTTTTATCTGTGTTGATATGGAATAAAGAAAAATAGAAAGAGAAAGATCAAAGAAATCGGATTATCTAATTATATGAATTAGTAACAGGAATTCGCAGATATCTTAAACATGTGTATTTATAATAAACTTCATATATGTCAATGTCTTGTGGTGGTTGTTCTTAGGAAACACCTGTTTAAGTTTTACAAACTAACCTCAAACGATAAGAGCTGAAACTTAATATGGTTTCCAAAAACAGAAAAAAACAAAGAAAACAAAAGCACAACTAAGCTACAATCTACGAATGATATTTGATCAATGGCTCATTAAACTAACGGGTCCTTCCTGTTTATATACATGTACATAATGTATATAATGTATTATCGTAAAACTGGATGAGTTTTAATCTTGGCCACCGTATGCCACGACTGGAGTTTGGCATAGTGACTTCATGAGGCGAAGCCGAGTGAAGTCTGGAGCCAAAACTCCAGGAGTGGCATGCGGTGGCCAAGATTAAAACGAATCAGGTTTTGATTTTATCCTACCCCGTCTCCTCGATTTTAGAATATTATGTGATAACAATTCTGTATGCCACTAGTGGCATATAAAACTCTGTATGCCAGTCAGCGTGGCATACGGAAACTCAATGTTAAGCCTATGGAATTTTATATTAGGGGTAGGATAAATAATGTATATAATGTGTACATACATGCCTACACTCCTTCACAACCACCGTTGTATGAGATCCAAAACCTTTGCAGAGTTTGGACACTTTATGAAAATATGTCATTTTCCAACTTCTTCTACACATTCATATACTTTTAATACATATCATACATCGACCTGACAGACCACTCCAGGTGATAGCACTAAGACATGTACGGCTTGCAATGTCCTCATATCAAATTAATGCATTTTTCTTTCCATATGCCATTCCTGATCATAGTTTGATCATATGATTATAGAACATTTATATCTTATCTTACGCGGGTTAGAATAAACATCGAACAGAGGGAATTGTAGCCATCGGGAAGTATGTCGTATACCATCGTGGTAGGTGGGGGCTGGCCTTAATTAGTGTATACCACTGTGATGTGAAAATTGGTTACCCTGCGAAAAACTTGTTTTATCGCCCACTAGTATCTGGTGCGCATGCGCAAACATGCGCAGTGTTGAAGTCCACGATTGGAGATGACAAATTTGCCGAAATTAAGCATATTACAACATATCACGACATGTAATTCTCATGGTGAAATACTATTCTTTTCAGTTATTTACATTAAAATCACATCAAAATTATAATATGTCCAATAGTCCGTGAAATCTGACCGGAAGAGCGTGTCCAGACGCATGCGCGTATTGAGTGGGCGATAAAAGAAGTTTTTTGCAGGGTAACCAATTTTCGCATCACACCGTCATCGTCCTGACAGGAATATCGTGGCACATTACTTCCCGGTTGATTTTGACGCTGACGAGTGAGTTGCTGTTCTGTGTCACATATTGATGTCTTACTTCTGACATTATTTAGTCCTGCTCGCGTTGCCTTTCCTGGAACTGTTCATTTATTTACCTTGTCTGTGGTGGACAACTGGCCCAGCTTAAAAAAAAAAATCTTTCACCTGGAAAGTCATTAATATGTAAACGTGAATTTATTAGTAAAGATCATGTGAGCAGGTTAAATCACCTCGGCTCTATTCTTAAGATAAAAACAGGTCTGAGTATCAAATAAAGTATAAACCTATACCATACCCTATTTCTTTTTTAAAAACTGAGACCAATTGCGTTGGAAGGGTGTGTCAATCCGTTATAATTCAATTACTTACAGACAATAATGATTTGTGTGGTGTATTTTTTCAAACCTGAAAATGTTTGCATTTGGCTTATTTTCTATTGGACATTGTTCGTGTTCTGCCATTTCAAAAGAAAATATTTTCAATTTTCAAATATATTTGTTCCTCCATTTGGGTTTTAATACAACTCAACATATTTCCATTACAATGCTGCTCTGCACCATATCTATGATAAGGTTCAAAGGCTCTACACTTCAATCTTTACATTTATTCAAACCCGTCTCAACGTAAAGAGTAGACCTTAAGAGAAGAGAGTAAGAACTCGGACATAGAGGTACTATGTACTACTATGCGTTAAGATTATACCCCTAGCAGGGGGTTGACATGACAGGCTTGGCATCTTTGAGCTATGTGCTCTCATTGGCTGTTGTACCAACAGCCAATAGGGGATGACCAAATCTGTTCCGGTTGAGTACTCTTTCCGGTCTGTCGCACTTGTCAGGAGGCCGCTCATGACACTGAACAACTCTTTCCTGTTTATATACATGCATACAGATATCCAACCAAAATGCTAACTGTTCCATTTCAGTCAATTTGTTCCTTAATAATTAGGGGTAATTTAGATGATTACTTTTTTCTCAAAGAAACCAATATTTCTTGGCCATGATAGCGATGTATAGAGCAGAACTTTACAAAGGGATCCATTAATGGTTCCCCGAGGAGGACCAGCAACGGTTTTACTATGCTGACAGGCCACCGACCTCATATGTATATGGCACCAAACATATATGGCACCGATAGGAAAAACAGTAATACCGTATTTTATCTCACCCCTGGAATAAATGTCCATAGGGTTAACATTGGGATCTCGTTCTCCATGCTCCTTCAAGTATTGCAGTCCGTTCTCCATGGTCTATATCCCATTTGTTTTCCATTCTTTTAGTGTGTACAGGGGTGAGATAAATACAGAAAGCAATTCGTTTTGGTCAAAGTAGTCATTATCCAACTCGTTTGAATGCTATGTGATATTCACTCGGTTGTTGCCTCATTCATATCACACCACTTCAAACTCGTGGAGAACGACGACTTTAACCAAAACTTGTTGGTTTCTTCTTTAGTTCCAATAAAGGAAATTTGAAAAAAGATAGAGAAAAAAAAGCATGATAAGATTTCATGTTACGGCTTCAGACTGGTTTTGGAAACTCACATCCCGTGGTTATTATTGAAACTGTAGTTGTGTGAATTATAGACAGCACTTAGTTCGTAGCGACCACTGCAGAGGGGACACCACCATAGGACCCGGTACTCATATAAGATGAAGAGTCTATTCCTCGTCTTGATCCTGACATGTGTCTTCGAGGTGAGTCTGTTACATGCTTCACATGGATAATTTGGAGAAACCAAACAAGAGTTAGTCGTGTTGTTGTTTATCGCACAACGGCAAGATCACGTATTCCTATATACCTATGAGCGAACAACCTATGATTACTTAACGCTGCTGGGGGTGGAATAGCTTTTGTTTACTGCCCAGGTTGAAGTTACTGTCCAGGTTGATGTTTGCTGCCCAGGTTGATGTTTACTGCCCATGTTGACGTTCAGAGACATTAGGTTTTTATCGATATTAGCCGCCAATTGAAGGTATATAGGAATAGGGAAACCACGTACCAGTGGAAATAAGTCAAAGTTACGAGGTAAGGCTCGGAAAAATTACTGCCCAAGGCGTAGCCGCGGGCAGTAATTTTTCCGAGCCTTACCTCGTAACTTTGACTTATTCCCACCGGAACATAGTTTCCCTCTATTCCTGCGCGTAGCGAAGCCGAGAGCAGTAACACGCTATCTTGCTGGAGTTTTGGCTCCGTACTTCACTCGGCTTTGCCTCATGAAGTCACTGTGCCAAACTCCAGTCGTGGCATACGGTGGCCAAGATTAAAACTCATCCAGTTCTACGATAATATTACTGTTATTCGCTAGCTTTCCTAGCCTTTCAAAATAACGACATGTAAAAGCATGGCTAGTTGAACCTACGATTAGATTAGACTGAACTTAGGCATGGACTTTTCTGTTTAAACATGGGAAGGTGGTAGACCACGAATGTATAATTTGCAAACTGACTCAATAAAAAAAGCAAGAATCCTTGGACAGTGGTGCTCTTCATGTTCTCTGTTCTATAGATTGGATCTTCTTGTAAAAGATATTTATATAGAACGTCCTAGCCATGCTGTACAATTCACAGAACGAGATGGTAATTTACGGTTTGTACAGACCGAGGCATTCATGCCGAGTTCCGTACAAACGGTAAATTCTCATCAAGTTCTGTTACTTGTACAAGCATGGTTGGACGTTATATATTTACTATATACCCGAAATTTTAAAAAAAAATCAATTTCATTTGGCTTAACAACCATTTCTTTTAATAAACGCGTATGGCAAGGTGGTCCGTATTTTAGTGTACGGACCGGCGGTCCGTACAGTATTTTTACGTTATATGCCGAAACGGTGCGTATTTACGATATATACGTCATGGGTATATAATAAACAACACAACAGCGCCTGTCACTCCTTGTTTCAGAGTATAGGTGCAGGGTTCTGCTCCCGGAACCCGTGTGCTAATAACGGGACCTGCAGTGTGGAGCTTAGCCGCTGCGCATGCCCGGAGGGATGGTCTGGGCGTTATTGCTCTGCCGGTCAGTATACGTGTTTATCTTAGCCTTGCACTAGCCACTTCGTCGATTCGTATTTAGCTACTACGGTCTAACTCTGGTAACAGGGAAACCGCTAGTAGGTAATAACACTGCTGGGGATTCCCCCTGAGGTAGACTCATTGCACGAAAACCACCATTTTATTCATATATATACGCCATCGCGGAATTGCATGTATTGGCTGAATATTGACTTGTTTTCATATATATGTATATATATATATACGCCCAGGCCTTATATACGGACGCGTCTTGGCTGTATTTCACACCCGGCGTATATGAGAGGAAATATCCTCTCCCCCCACCGCCTCCCGCCCGTTTGTGTTGGTAGAAGTACAGGTGTTCTCAGTAGAGAGCCCTCCCCCCGCCCAAAATACATAGGCAATGCTATGTCCGAACTCGGCGTGTTTTAGGGACCAGCACAACTTGCGCCATCTTGGAATGGCGGAGGCAGTCACACACGTTTCTCAGGGTAAGGAGATCACAAAACTACAGCATCAAATTGTGTTTTCATAATGTCTAGAAATAATCCGTAATCTGGAAAAGTACACCAAACTATAGACCTACAAAAAAACCACAACATGTTTGAGTTTTTCTGCACATGAGAATCTCACTCTCGCGGCGTTTCATTCTCCAAACATAGGTTGTGTTCTCTTTGTCTCTATGTGGGGGAGCAACTCCAAGCAGATCCTCTCGAAATCGTGCCTTTCTATATATGGTAGGTAATAATAATAATATATGGTAGGATACTGTGTTTCCAGATGGGATTAGAGAAAAAATACTAGGCAGTATTGGAATGTTGGTTGATTGGTTGCTTTATGTCATAGTAACAGATGCCAGATGGTTCATAACAAATGTGTTTATATATGATTCCTAGACCGATGGCACTACGAACCAATGGCACCTGGACTGATGACACCTCTTCGGACCGATGGCAACATTTTTCCTAGACCGATGGCACCACTACCTAGACTGATGGCACCACTCAACTAGACTGATGGTTATTGCCAGATTATATTGTGTACACCACTTTTCAACTCCCAAGTATATTATATTCGCATATAGAAGAATTTACGTGATGATTTAGATTTAAAAAAACCGGCTCCGGGCCACTCGGCACCGGCAGCCGGGGGTCCCGGCCGGGTACCCGCGGCCCCGCCCGGCCACCCATGGTCCCGGAAAACCACACGGCAGGCAAACCCTGACTTACCCCTGACCTTTAGCAGTAACAGTTAGAGTGGATATCGCATTATAAGAAGATACCTATAAGAACAGAGGTTTATATGGTATATATCGCTTAATTAAGAGTCTTCCAGAGCCCCGGCTGCGGCCAACCCGGTGCCGGTCGCGGCCGCCTCAGTACCGGTCGCGGTAACAGCGGTGGTCTCTTGAAATCAATGAGGTTTTTTTCAGAAATTAGGAAAAAAAAAAACGAAACCTAAACTGGAAACACTGTTATTACATGACTATTGCACATTAATACTATATCTATCAAGTGGTTCCCATGTCCAGGTAAAAAAAATGAGGTGGTGCCATCAGTCTAGGCAAGTGGTGCCATCAGTCCAGGCGATCGGTCCAGTTTCCTATACTTCTACCAACACAAATGGGCGGCAGGCGGTGGGGGGGGGGGAGGATATTTCCTCTCATAGACGCCGGGTGTGAACTACAGCCAAGACGCGTCTGTATATGAACCCTGGGCGTATATATATGAAAACAAGTCAATATTCAGCCAATACATGCACTTCCGCAATGGTGTATGTATGAATAAAATGGTGGTTTTCGTGCAGTGTATTGATCAAGTGTATGTGGAAGGTAGAAACCTTGCCTCTATACATTTTCTGAGACAGGAGTTCTTTTATTTGCATAGACAGAGCATGAGAAAGACTTGCCCGTGATAAGTTATAAGTCTATAGAGCTGGGAAATAATATGGATGAGCTGTCGGCACCAACATTCAAACTCACACCACCCCACAGTAAACGATCTATCCAAGCATCTTGGACCACTTGGCCACCCCGCTGCCCCCATAGCAGTTATATTCATTTGGTCTTGGTCTTTTACTAGTCACTGATCTTTATTTCAAATAAGGTTGTTCAATAAGTTTATTACATTTATGGTTAATTTTTTTTATTACATTTAAGGGTAACGTTTTATTACAAATAAGGTTGACGAGGTTATTACATTTAAGGGAGGTGGTATTAAATTGAATAGAGTTTATTTCAAATGTGGTTGACATTTCATTACATTTAAGGGTTATTACTTTTGTGGGCGTTTATTACATTTAATGGTGCATATAAAACAAACGTTTTTTCTGAACTTTCGCATACATACTTTATGGATGACCCCTTCATATTCATCAGGAGTGCCGTTTTATCATTAAAGTGCCCGTGAGCTACACTCTAAGCAAGACCCGCACCAACCAGATTGACAGCCACCTTGAGCTGTTGTTTGATGATAACCTCCACACGTGTGAGGCGGTCGACGAAGATGGCGAGGCGGGCTTCGTGTCTCCGGTCTTCCTCGTTAAGACCGAGGTGCTGCCAGCCAGTAAGTACTTCGTCATCATCAGTACCACCTCCAAGACGGACGACACTAAAGCCTTCTACTTCCCACACGACCAGGTAGACGTCGGATCTGGGGCATCAGGAACTGTGTGCACGCCGGTGTATGCTAGATGGTACAGAACGAATGTGTTTATATATGGAGCTAGATGTGACTGTACCCTCACTCCATGCTGGATGCTGTTCCGGTTATTAGTTAACACGCCTGAAGCTCGGAAAATCGGGATATGTGAAATAATTATCCAGATGTTATAAACTGTATTGAATTTATCACAGAACCAACAACACCGGGATTTCTTTTTAATTTTCTTTTTAATTTTTCGCTTGAGTTTCGTTGCATTAGTATAACATTGACACTACGTTTCGGCTATTTTAGCCTTCTTCCGGATGATCTAAATGACAGGGAGCGCTCATAATGTCATTGTCAGCTCATAGCATAGGTCACAAATCCGATCGTCCACAGTCCCTCCCTTTTATCCTACCCCTAATAAAAACGCCATAGGTTTAACATTGACTCAATATATTTGACGGAGCGTTGAATAAAGTGTTATTTATGCACTGAGGTGAATAAAAAATGGACCAATCAGGGACGTGATAACGAAAGTAGATCCCGCAGCATTGATAAATGTGGCCGTCCTCTGATGAGTGTCAACACAGTAATAACATGAATAATTACAAGATTTCTCTTTATATCGGTGAGATGGGGTAGGATAAATACGAAACCAAACGAGAGTTAGCCTTCTCTATGTTTATACCACTCTGGTCAGGTCTGCTACTCACTACACTCGGCCAATGCCTTGTGAAGTAATACACAACCTGCCCATCGTGGCATAAACATTGACAAGGCTAACTCTCGTTTGGTTTCTACTAAGTCTGCCCCATCAAAAAGAAAACCCATTTTGGTTCCCTCCAATAGTTAGAGAAATTTGAGATTGAAGGTGTGGGAAGATAAAATTTATTTTGTTTGTAATAAATAAGTATAAACGAACATAGGCTTAACATTAGGAACTCGTACTCAAAATGAGTACGGTAACTCATACTCAATGGGCGATAAACAGGTAAATATTTGCAGGCTAAGGTAATATGAGAAACACATTGGTGTTTGGTCGGTGTCCCTATTCACCATCTTGTAGAGTGCTTTGAAATATTCACTTGTCTTTCACCTCGTTCATATTACTGCGAACTCGATGGCGAACGGGACACAGACCAAATACTCATTAATTTCTTATATAATACCTTCTAAATTCATAAGATAGAAATCTACATCTATGTCCTTAGGTATCATGGGCATCCTTAGGTATATCATTGTAACACAGTTAAGACCAGGAATAATAAGACTTCTCGTTGTGTTTAGTTGGTTGTTTTATCCTACCCCTAATAAAATAACACCATAGACTTAACATAGGCAAATTTTATGTGGCAAGCCGTGACATAAAGTGTTTTTTATGCCACTAGAGTAATAAAAAAATCGACCAATCAGAGACCAGGATGTCAACTGCAAAGAAAAAAGTTCCGGTCGCTCTCAAAACGCCCATTCAAATGTTTGTGAGCATGATACAGAATATTACAGAGACTACAGAAACTGTATATTATAGTATGATTCCCCATCAATGCTGCATATATGTATTTAATGATCGCTCCCAATTCTGTTAGTGTTAGGCGAGTGTCATAGTCTGAAAATAGAACTGACACAACATAATTTCTAATCGCTGGGATGTAGATCTATAGCAGACCAAGAAGTTCACGATGTTTTCACTGCATTTATTCAAATACCGTATTGATGTATCTTCATTTGTGCAAAAAGTGTAATCGGTTTAACATTAACAAACAAAAGATGATTGCGATCATTAAAGCAGTTGTTGAGGCTCTATTTTGACATCGCATATCTCCCCATAGAATAGATTGTGTGTGACTACAAACAGCGTGGTGCCTCGTTGCACAATGCTATTGTAAATCTAGCGATAGATAACCTTAACCTTGACCCAGCAATGTATCCTAGCAACAGTCATTTTATTTATTTTCTTTTGCCTAGAAAATAAAGTTGTTTCAGTGTGAAATGTTTTGCTATTTGTTTCTACTTTCAAAATATATAAACATTAGACTAATTAGTTAACTTCAGGAAAGTATAAAAAAGATATGTGCAGTGACAACAACGCAATTTATATTCTTGACCCGACTTGACATATACGCGGATGACCACGCGAATAAAGCATCTGCGTCAGTATGGCGCCACGACAACAAGCTCGCATGAGCGGCAGAACAATGATGGATTTATACACAATATTGACTGGATTTCGGTGAGTTTTTTCATAGTTCATGATATTATAAAGTCCTAGAGACGGGGTAGGATAAATACGAAACCGAACTCGAGTTAGACTTGACACTGTCTATGCCACTCCGGTCAGGTCTGCTTCTCACTACACTCGTAGTAATATAGAAAGACATGGTTAGTGTTATTTTACGCCATGGTGCGGCCGAACGGTATCTTTTCTCCTATTGCGTAAAAGTGAGACATTCGTGCACCGGTATATAGTAATACACGACCTGTCCGTCGTGGCATAAACAGTGTCAAGTCTAACTCTCGTTTGGTTTCTACTAAGTATTTCTTCTCATTGTCAACTTAGGAGGTTACAGCGCTTAGAATAGAATCAGGGCATCCATCCACGTTGGGAGCCCGAAGCAGACTGATTATATCGGTACCACTGAGGAGTGGCTCAGTGAGGACAAAGAGACACGTGAGAGACATGAGTGTCTCTCATGATCACTAATGACTATATCGTGGCCAGCTCGTGACCAACTCATGATTAAACAAAGTCATAGAAAATGATATAACTATAAACATGCACTTCAGAGTGGTCGGGGGGAGGGCTTCCTAATGAGGACACCTGTACTTCTACCAACACAAAGGGGCGGGAGGCGGTGGGGGCAGAGGGTATTTCCTCTCATATAAATCCGGTGTGAAATACAGCCAAGACGCGTCCGTATATAAGGCCTGGGCGTATATATATACATATATATGAAAACGAGTCAATATTCGGCCAATACATGCACTTCCGCGATAGCGTGTATATGAATAAAATGGTGGTTTTCGTGCAGTGGAGGGTGTCCGCTCACTCAGGATTTTACTATATTCACATTATGAATGTTTTTTTTCGTATTTTTTGTATAAGCAGTTTTATTCATAAAGAAGGTTACACATGTTATCATTCTAAAGGTTCAATCAGTTACATTGCTGCTTCTTTTTTTCTCCCTTTTTTTGACCACACAGAAAGGAATGAAATCTTATATACCTAGTAAGTAAATAACTTGAAACAGTTGGACGTCCATATAGCCTCCAATATTTGGAGTGGCATGTGAGCTCAAAGTATTATAATGATCAAACAAGAACATGTATGATGGTGATGAAAAATCGCAATGAAAATAAAGAGAAAACCTTGACAGAAGGTATACACCTATTGGTCCCGCTTTACATAATAAACATCTTATTTTTACATCTTATTTTCACATTCCCTTGTGTCCCTACTTCATCATTGTTGCATAGATGTTATGGTACACCCTGTGAACTTATGAATCAAGGAGTTTACTCTGTTAGACTTACGTAGAACTACTGTAAGAACCCAATGTGCTACTTCCATAAGTTGAAGGAGACCATTATTTCTTCGCATTTCTTCATTCTTCACACCAATTGCGACGATACAAGTGTTTGTACCATCAGTGGCCAATGCAGTTTCATTGAGCAATTAAGTTTTTTTATTTTGCATGAAAATCAGGAATATCTGAATCAGCTATTCATGAGTTCCAAGTCATAATTCAAAACCTTTACATGAATTATGAGGTTTATTTCTCACAGATGATTAGTTTATTGTGGAATCAGTCGATAGCAGTTAACCGCATGTGGTGAGGGTTTTGTGTGAGATACAATTAACATGATGGTAATGTAGATAATCACCAAAAGAAACGATCAATGTTAATGTAAACAACGATCCGTCAGTATCTAAAGCCATGGCCCATGTCAAACTCCATTAATGGGTCCACAATACACACTCTGTATTCAGCAATGATAAGCATTAATATTCTTTTTGTAGACACACTAGAGTCGGATATCAAATCAATAATCAACCAGCATAAATATCAAGCTTAGCTCTTTGAAGTGACTGGTGGATGTATAGCGCACATTGTAGTGCCAATCATGGAGTTATTGAGCTATTTTACGCAACTGTCAACTTTATCCATTGATGGTCAAACATCATGATAGATATTGTGAATTGCTGAATACACTACTGAGTAAACTTGCCAAAAGATGATTTCATATTCGTATATATGTGTGGGAACTCTCCTGGACTAAATTAGCAACCCGATTTTCGTAAATCGGGCCCCGATTTTATCCCCCAAAAAAACACATTTCCCACACACTTGAGAGGTAAATCCCAAGGAATTGGTGGTTAAAACACATCCACTTCATGCGGTAGCAAAAAGCCTAATGAGATAAAAGATACTATCGAAACCAAGAGCAAAAACGATCCCGAAAACAGACTGTATGAAACACACAACACTCCAGTCGGTGCACTGCTTGAGAAACAGGCCCCCGATTCAATGTCAGTCACGTGTGACTGATGTAGACACACCAGCCGCAGCCAGGCAGCCGCGTAAACCAACCCACCTTCACACCCAGTAGGGTGACCCTGCTGAGCGGGTCAGGTTGCTATGTGGTGAGAGACGCGGCCAAAAAAAAGTGCATTTGAGTCAACCAATCACAGCGGTTGACGCTGAGGTAACAAACCAATGGTGTGAGGGAAGAGGCAGACCAAAAAGCCAATTTCCGAGTTGAGAAAACCTGTAGGGGACACTCGTGGTCGCTTCATGCTAACGCAACGTCGACACATCATATTTGTATATACCTAGGGCTGTACACTCCATGCTTACACCACGTTCTGGGGGGTGGAGTAACTTATGTATACTACCCAAGGTTGCCGTATACTATGCAAGATTTGGAGAATACTGGCTTAGGCTTCATGGACGTTGTTTTGTTCGTGGTCATTGCTCCCGATTTTACGTCCTGAGCTCTACGAGCTCAGGACGTAAAATCGGGCCAAGGACTGACTAAAAATAAAGCTATAATGATTCACAATCACTGTGAATGCACAGTATTCATCAGATTACTTAAGCCCGGCGTCCACCTTCTACGATATGGCTCCGATATGGTCTGCGATGGACCTTCCAATACAAAATCAAAATTGCGTTGGAAGGTCACCCAATATCGAGGGAGTTGACCATGTCTCTGCGATTAGGCACCAATGAAAAATGGGGTTCTACCCTTGACGATGCATGGTGAAATGGCATGTCTAGACATATGTTTACGATTTTGCACCTTCCCCATATGTCTGGAGCCAATATTTGCTTTTTGTATCGGTGCCATATCGGTAGGTCTAAATGTTTATTGTAGTAGGTGGATGCCAGGCCTTAGGTCCGGTGTCCACCTACTACGATATGTCTCCGATATGGTCTACGATGCACCTCCCGATAAAAAAACAAAATCACGTCGGAAGGTTATCTAATATCGGGGCAGTTGACCACGTTTCTGCGATTAGACACCGATAAAAAACCCATACAATGCATGGTGGATTGGCTTGTCTAGACATATGTTTACGATTTTGCACCTTCCCGATATGGCACCGATTTTGACATTTTGTATCGGTGCCATATCTGTAGGTCTAAATGTCTATCGTAGTAGATGGATGCCAGGCCTTAGATTCACTTAGATTGACTATATAGGGATCACAGCTCGACCTCACTCATCGGTGATCCTTCACCGCCTCAACACCACCATTTTACTCCCAGAGAAAAGGTTTTTCTTGCCAAGTGTCGAATTATCTATTATAATAAAGTGCTAATCCCCATTTTCTGTATATTATTTATGGTATTTCTTCTTTAATTCTATGCTATTTTACTATCTTTACTCTAGATATAGTTCCTCCAGGGTTACACAAGATAATAAATAATAAATCTTTGCATTTTTGTGGGTGCCTGATATTGAGAAGATTAAAAGAAAGTCCTCAAATCTGACTTAAAATAAAGTTTCGCCTATCCTGCACCACATAAACGGGTAATAGATACAGGGATTTACAGTTCTATTTGTAATGACAAAAGCCTGCCCCAATTCTCAAGTACTTATAGTCTAGCCATGTTGTGCATTAACTCAAGAAGACAACAATGTTGATATATAGGTAAGACAGTATGGCCCCCAGCCAAATTGTAAAGTTATGCCGTCTTTTCATTCATAGCTAAGTGCTTCAGTGGTTTCTTCCAGGAGAATATATTTGATGAGCTAATGATATCATAGTCTGCACCGATACACCACTCCTCAAAACGGATCAAGCTAGAAATTGATCGTTAACTTTGCTATTCATCACAGCATGCCTTAAGACTGACAACGACCTATGGATGATGAATTAATCTGTGAAACATGGGAGATTACTTCATGTGCTGCTGCACGTAAGATTGGCTCACATTGTGTTGGGGAGTTAAACAGAGCAGACAGTCATGGTATGCAATTCGTCTGGAGGTAGGCTTCTCGGAGTTAAAGGACTTGTTCCCTTACTGGTTATCCTCTCTATAGTGACATACTACAATGAAGGTAAGGATTCATTGAACATGACTTTTTTTCTTTTTTTTAAATTCTTTATTTAACCTGTAAGGGTTTTAAAATGCCACTCCCTAGATTATAGATCGTGTAAAAGCTTTATATGCGACTCTTTATCAAATAGTTTATCACATATATAGGTGTCTTATATGTATCTGTCTCATACTGAATCCATTTAGTATGTGAATATGATGGGATGTATACTTTATTACCCACCGAATACGGAGTCTCCATACTAAGTCTATGGAGATTACAGATCGCTACTGAGTAGGATACGGACCTGCGGAATCTCCTGGGAGGATACAGATTTTTCAGCCACCTGATGGGCATTATAGGAACTAATTCATATAAACAAAGGACGGCGCTAGCGTCGAATTTCTAATAATATACTAGATTTTTTTCCTGATACTTACTCGAAAGGTGAGTAATAAATACAACATTACCATGATGTCGATCTGTGTGGCCGTATTCTCCTTGTAGTTGACACTATGTAATGCTCCTCGCTATCGTTCGGAGTTTTACTTCGCGTCAACTACATGAAGAATATGGCCACTCAGATCAAAATTGTGGTAATATTGTGTATGTATGTCTGTGATGTGATGAAGACCTGGGACCTGTTTCACTAGTTACGTGACATGTCTGTGACACCATACAGACATTGGGGTTGTCTAGTTTCGTGACAACACAAGTAGCTGCCCTTATGTAAAGACAGACCCCAAACAAAAGAATTAGACAAATCTACACATCATGGACCTGTTTCACTAGTTTCGTGACAAAAGTGTTAGACAGACATGAAAAGCGGCACCAACAGTGCAAGCAAGAACAGACAAAACAAAGTCTAATGTCTAGTTCTTATGAAACCAGCCACACCATCTAGATGCCATCTAGACATGTCACGAAACTAGTGAAACAGGTCCCAGGAGAGGATGTCAAAGGGACTAAACCAGGTTAATGTAATGGGCCGCTGGTTCTGGAGTGCTTACCTCACTACCCAAGATAAGATTGATCTATCCGGCAGATTAAGACGAGTCGCTACCCTATGAGGTTTCCAGCATAGGTTGGTTCGGAGTCTACTTGTTAAGTAAAAGGAGATCCGGGATCTACTATTTTCCACTATTTTTCACTCATCCGGTTTTACGATAATACCTTATAATAGTGTCCCTGGTGTTTATCATATTAGAATCCATTACTATCTCGCTGTCTTTCAAATATCATTGCCTTTTGCCTGTTTCTTATTTCACAGATTTGTTGATATGAACATGCTCCTTTTCAAAAATGAAATGCAATAACTAATAGTATGTTAGAGTGACTTAACATTCCTCTATACGACCATCAAATGCTGTTTTATCATGAGCCTGGGGGAAGATGCTTTCTGTTTCATTTACACTCCTGCTCTAGACTCAATAAAATAAAAACACTTCAAGCTACTTAATGCTCTGATCTTCTCATGTTCAGTGACAGTGAAATAAACAAAATGTATGAAGAGCAAAAATGATAAAGAGCCCATGGATGTAGATGATTTCTGTCAAGGCACGCTTGTTTTGTATATAGCCAAATATTATAAGGTGATTTATTCAGGAGAAAAATCAAAGATTGTCGTTTGATTTCTTTGTGTTCTTTGTGGTACTAAAGACATCTTCATGTAAGAACATCATGTATTTGGTTAATGAATATTATTTTATCTTTTCAAATATATATATATATACGTGATCATGTGTTTGAACAGCGAACATGATGGGCGGATCAGGCTGTCTAGCACCTGAATTCCTGTTGGATGGCTACAAGCACTGCGTAAATGGGGAAGATGAAGGTAAAGTTATTCAATATCCGATTACTACTCGCCTGTTATAAAGTGTCTATTGCAAAAGCATGAGATCTCAGTAAACAACAATCTATTAACTCCAGTCATCGATAACAGACCTCAAACGCATTGATAATGGATATTTGTCATCCATCGTTTACAAGTCCAAAAACAAACAGACGTCCATTGTTTTCACTGTGAAAAGACCCATTACCCATTACCCATATGGGACATGACCCATATGGGACATGACCCATATGGGACATGACCCATATGGGACATGACCCATATGGGACATGACCCATATTGGACATGACATGATATTCTAGGAAAAGACACCCTCCATACAGGATTCTATTATATCTGTATACACATATTTAGTTTCAAAATTTGATAAAGGTTTTTATTTGCATTTGACAATACATCGTCTTTCTCCCTAGTAAATGATCAGAAAATCTGTTCATGGATGCCCAAGTATAGCAGAAAGCTATCAAATTATGCATCTGCAAAGACTCTCGTGGCCGTAGATTATGTCTTTATCTCACCCCTGGTACAAGTTTAGCCATAGAAATAACATTAGGAAAAAATACTCAACGATCACCCTGGTAAAGTGACAATACTACACCACGGCCGTGGCATGATGAATGAGAGATGACGTCATATGGATTTGCTAAGTAAATTCTAATTATTCTGATGGTCAGTGATGCTATTTAATGTCATAGAAAGGGGTGAGATAAATCCAAAACCACACTAGAATGGTAAAATATACAATATTCCACTCGTTTGCATATGCCATAATCGTCACTCGGCTTCGCCTCAATGATCATTGGGGCCCATCCAAACTTGCGTCGTATTGTGTATTTATACGATTCTCAATGCAGTTCTATATAAATGTGCGCCTGTAAGAAAATGCTGTATCATTGGAACCCTTGTCATGTCTGATGAAGGTCATTTTCTCTTTTCAAGTAAAGTCCTTGGGAACAGCCTGTAACACGAGCCACGTATGCTGCCCTTGCGGCATGTATGTCACAGACTCGGAGTGCTCCGTCAGTCCTGGTCTGGGTGTCTGTCGCTGTCGTTCTGGGTACGCTGCTGTTGGGACGTCGGCCTGTAACAAACGTGAGTCTCTTACCGCAAACTCCTGAAGGTGTGCCCCTCTCATAAGATCTCATGCTCTCTAAGTGGTATTCTGTACAAGGTTCTCACTATGCACCCCTCTCATAAGATCTCACACTCTCTAAGTGGTGTTCTGTACAAGGTTCTCACTACGCACCCCTCTCATAAGATCTCACACTCTTTAAGTGGTATTCTGTACAAGGTTCTCACTATGCACCCCTCTCATAAGATCTCATGCTCTCTAAGTGGTATTCTGTACAAGGTTCCCTGTACACACCCCTCTCATAAGATCTCATGCTCTCTAAGTGGTATTCTGTACAAGGTTCCCTCTACACACCCCTCTCATAAGATCTCATGCTCTCTAAGTGGTAGTCTGTACAAGGTTCTTAATATGCACCCCTCTCATAAGATCTCATGCTCTCTAAGTGGTATTCTGTACAAGGTTCCCTGTACACACCCCTCTCATAAGATCTCATGCTCTCTAAGTGGTATTCTGTACAAGGTTCCCTGTACACTACCCTCTCATAAGATCTCATGCTCTCTAAGTGGTATTCTGTACAAGGTTCCCTCTACACACCCCTCTCATAAGATCTCATGCTCTCTAAGTGGTATTCTGTACAAGTTTCTCACTGTGCACCCCTCTCATAAGATCTCACGCTCTCTAAGTGGTATTCTGTACAAGGTTCTCAATATGCACCCCTCTCATAAGATCTCACGCTCTCTAAGTGGTATTCTGTACAAGGTTCTCACTATGCACCCCTCTCATAAGATCTTATGCTCTCTAAGTGGTATTCTGTACAAGGTTCTCACTATGCACCCCTCTCATAAGATCTCACACTCTCTAAGTGGTATTCTGTACAAGGTTCTCACTACGCACCCCTCTCATAAGATCTCATGCTCTCTAAGTGGTATTCTGTACAAGGTTCTCACTATGCACCCCTCTCATAAGATCTCACACTCTCTAAGTGGTATTCTGTACAAGGTTCTCAATATGCACCCCTCTCATAAGATCTCATGCTCTCTAAGTGGTATTCTGTACAAGGTTCCCTTTATGCACCCCTCTCATAAGATCTCACACTCTCTAAGTGGTATTCTGTACAAGGTTCTCACTATGCACCCCTCTCATAAGATCTCATGCTCTCTAAGTGGTATTCTGTACAAGGTTCTCACTATGCACCCCTCTCATAAGATCTCACACTCTCTAATGGTATTCTGTACAAGGTTCTCACTACGCACCCCTCTCATGAGATCTCACACCCTCTAATGATATTCTGTACAAGGTTCTCACTACGCACCCCTCTCATGAGATCTCACACTCTCTAATGGTATTCTGTACAAGGTTCTCACGGTGCACCCCTCTCATAAGATCTCATGCTCTCTAAGTGGTATTCTGTACAAGGTTCTCACCATGCACCCCTCTCATAAGATCTCACACTCTCTAAGTGAGAGGGGTGCAAGGTCAGGGAGGTGTTTTTAAAACCAAGAACGATACTGACTGAGCGATTAGGATTAAGATTGACCTCAGGTTATAGTGACCACAAGCGGAGTGTCAGTGTGATTTCTGCATGTGGTCTTAAGAATTCAAATACATCTTCTGTGGTTTTTATTGTTTACTTTTTTTCCTATATCTGTGAAAAATATTTTGTTATGAAAGATCGCAGCCACCTAGCAACAGACCTGAAGAAGGAAAAGGGTGGTGTCCACCAACCACGACAAGGCTATGACAAGCGCCAATAAGAAAGTTCCAATTCCTGCTTGTCGCAGCCTTGTTGTTAGAAGGGGGCATGTCTGGAAGTGCATGCTCAACCAAAATTTCCTATTGTAGACATCTGTGACACACTCCAGACATGCCATGATACTCCACGACAAGGGTCCAGTCATGGAAAAAATTGAACATGGTCGATGTTGTCGTAGCCTTGTCGGAAGGCTCCGGACAAGCTTCCCATCGTGGCCTTGTCATAGACTCTTGTCGGGAACTGGGGTCCACCAACCACGACAAGGCCTCCAGTCGTAGGCCAATCGTGGACCTTGTCGCGAACCCATTGTCTTAGCCTTGTCATGGTTGGTGGATGCTCCCCCTTAAACCTTGTGACCATTTAAAGAACTCAAAATAAAGATATTTTTCGGATCGTCATGCAAGACCATCCTCCTTGAAAACGGATCACTTTAGGTAAGAAGAATGCCACAAACACCATGATAAGATAAAGAATTCTGAGGATCACATTAAAAAAACGATTGACACTCCGTTCGTAGTCACTATCGCCTGAGGTTAGTCCTAACCGTAATCTTTCAGCCAATATCGTTTTTAGTTTTCAAAACACCTCCCAGAACCCGCAGAACTCCCGACATACTACAACTATTGTTCCAACACACTACAATACAGAATTTTCAACATTTCAACACAGCTATAATGGGGGAATTTATTATCATACTCTGTCACACTACAACACCAAATTTCTCAACCTTCTGACACTGCTACAATGCAAGAATTTTCTTTGTAGCCATAGCATTGCGGTGTCGTTGCTATGTAGGAGGCAGTGGGTATTTGGCTTTGTTGACATATCCATGTGGTTTTTTGGTTGGTTTCATTGCCTTCACCATTCTATAGTTCTATAGAAATTAGAATATTTCGATCAAAATTTAATAGCACCACAAAGTGCAACTATCTAAGTTCAAATAAATCTTGCTAAATAACTTCTAAATCCTTATAGATAGCTTCAACTATGTCTGTCATACTTCACTTGGGAGTAGATTAAGAATCCTATCACAAAGGAAGAGAATGCAGAATAATACCATAGGCCCGTTTAACAATCTAAGATCGTACATGAAGACCGTTTTCTGTCACTAGTACGAGGGTTATACAACGACATTGGCCCTAGAACGATCGGAGGACAAATTCTATGATTTAGCCTGGATTATTAAACGGCCAACTGGACATTTCTAGATTATTAAATGGGCCCCAGGTTAGTAGTTAGAAACTAGTGTGTTAGATTTGCTTGTGTAAGCTGCAGTAGAGAAACTCCTCCTGCACAGATATTTTACGATTTCATAATTCAATGTCCGGTAATTGCAGGTTCGCTTGGAGACGCCTGCGCAGTAGAGACAGACTGTTCTGACGCCATCCTCAATTCTGTCTGTGACACATCCTCTAAGTGCGCATGCTCGTACGGATATAAGGTCCGGTATCTTATTTCATTTTAATTTTCTATTTTTATTGGGTATTGATTCCTGGGTACATGACCTCGCTTTTCTAACTGGTAATAAGTGGTATACAGTGCTACTATTTTTCATGCCAGAATCTCTGAGTAGTGAATTACATTATAAATATTTCCTATGGAGACCTTGTGTTAGGTGGGTAATAAATCTATAATTTTATAATTCTACAGATTGGCAGCTTTTTCATAAAATATCATGTTAGATTATCATTTCCATTACTCACAGTGCGTGTGGAGTATAATGACCAAGTAACTCGTCGAAGGCATTTAGAAAATTTTATTACACAGAGTGTGGAGTATGAACAACGGTATCATACAGGTAATAAAATAGGTGGACAGCATGAACAATGGTCTCATGCTGGTATAGCAGTATAATGTCAGAAAATTGTGACTCCCCAAAATATTACCTGTGGGGTGGGCGGGAGGTAAAGAATGATCAAAAGAGTCTTTGAAGTGCATGAGCTATGACGTCACGCAACGGCCGCGATCCGCCAGATGGCGCTAGTTCTGATAAGCGCGGCGTGTCTCTGGAAAGCGCCAGGTGGCGCCAGTCTGTTCTCCTCGTACGACCATTACACCTCCACAAGTCGGTCACAATTTCTAAACGTTGTAAATATAAATTACGGTGGGTTTTTCATCCCATGACTATCTAATTAATAAGAAACTCAATACCAAGTATTTAAATCTATGTGGAATGTGCCTAAGGGGTCATCCATTAAGTACGTACACACTGAAGGGGGGTGGGGGGGGTTAAAAATTGTGAAGATTTTGCGTATGCTCCCTCTTTATTCTACTGCGTACAAGATTGGGAGGTGAGGTGGTGGGGTCCAAAATTTCATAAATTCTGCGTACATACTTTATGGATGGCCTCTGAGTGTAAGGCCTGGTATCCACCTAGCATGATATGGCGCCGATATGGTCTACCATGCACCTTCCGATATAAAATCAAAATCGCTTCGGAAGGTCACCTAATATCGGGGCAGTTGACCACGTTTCTGCAATTAGACACCAAAAAAAACTTTAATAATGCATGGCAGATTGGCATGTCTAGACATATGTCTACGATTTTGCAACATACCGATATGTCTCTGATATTTGCTTTTGGTATCGGTGCCATATTATTAGGTCTAAATTTCTATCTTAGTAGGTGGATGCCGGGCATTAAAATGTTTTGAGGAGGCCAACTTTCTTTTTCTCTGCAGGTATCTGGATCTGGATGTATCCCTTTGACCTGTGGATACGCGTATGTTTACAATGCAGCCGGGGATGCCTGCCAGGTTCGCCAGATTGGTGTCCATGGCTGCAGCTACGACATCCACTGTGAAGGTGTCGCGAATAGTTACTGCCGCAACAGTCGGTGTCAGTGTCGCTCGGCGTATGAAGTCAGAAACGGAGGCTTCTCCTGCGAGCTGTTTGAGCTCGGGGGTTCCTGCAGCTGGGATGGATGCCAGAATGCCATATCGAATAGTGAATGCCACAGCGGGACCTGTGTATGCCAAACAGGGTACTATCGGGATGGCCAAGTCTGCCAACAAGGTAATCTTTATGTAAAGTTCCAGTATATTGTGACCAATTATATTGTTTTCTAGGCGAAGAGATTGGGGGCCATCCATAAAGTACGTACGCAGAATTTCTGAAAGTTTGGACCCCCCCCCCCCCCCCCACCCCCTCTCCCAATCTTTTTACGCAATAGAACAAAGAGGGAGCATACGCAGATTTTCCTAAATTTCTTACACCCCCCCCCCCCCCCCACCGCCCCTCGGTGCGTACGTACTTTATGGATGGCCCCTTGGTAATCTGTCTTGATGTTGACCTTATGGCAGCCATGTAGTGAATGGCATATTTACCCTCATTATCACTCACTCTAGTTCCCAGTCTGCCCACATGGGTGCAGGACACTCTGATATAACACTGACATCTGAGTTGTAAGTGACATGAGCGGCCCTCCTGGCATGTGCGACAGACCAGAAGGAGACTGGTCAACCCTCATTGGCTGTTGCATCATCAGCCAATCCCAGCATAGAGTTTACAAGCTTACCCTATATCAAGATGCCACCTGCTGTTTGTAAGTGAGCAGGTTTCCCAATAAAGCAGTTAAGTTCTTGACTCGTAGTAGTACTATGGAGAAACCACACAAGAGTTAGTCATGTTGTTGTTTATCGCACAATGGCAAGATCATGTATTACTGCGCGAGGCGAAGCCGAGAGCAGTAATACACGATCTTGCCATTGTGTGATGAACAATAACATGACTAACTCGAGTTTGGTTTAGAATTTATCCTACCCCGCCCATCTAAGTTACTTATACATTAACAAATGACGTCATTTGTCAAGTGTATCCCACTAGAGCGATAATTTTCCTTTTTCTGAACTCCAGACCGAATACAGTGACCCAATGTTAAGCCTATGGAGTTTTTTTATTAGGGGTAGGATAAATAGCATCTCTGTGTTTAAGTTCTCACTCTCACACTCTTAAGGTCCACGCCTTACGCAAGTAAGGCTCTAGGCTATATCTTTAGTTATGAATAAATAATTTGTCTCAAGTAACCGTTTAGATAATTGTTTGCATGGCGTTTGCATGGCGTGTGTTATCACTCAGCTCCGCTTTGTGATATTATTTCGCGAAGACAACTCATGCCATATAAACAATCATATGAAATTTTGTGCCATTTCTTGATATCATTAACAATAAAGCCTTATCTAGGTGTTGAGTTTGAATGATTTTGATTTGTTTTCCTCACAGTGCACCTTGGGGATGCATGCCGGTCCATGTATGACTGCTGGCCTGTGGCCTCTTCCAGCAGCGTGTGTGACCTCTACACTCACACCTGCAGGTGCCGAGCGGGCAGGGTGCAGGTCGGAGAGATCTGTATGTCGGCTCATGGTAAGTGTATAGGTAGACTGGTTCCCTGCCCATATGAATAAGGGGCAGGTAACGGGTTCCACAGGCATGGCCTTCAACTTTGGCTGGTGCCCGCCTGTGACTAGCGGATACCCCGGGAACCAGCCTAGTGGTTTGGCTGGTATCCACTTGTCATACACCTAATTCCGCCGAGCCCTCTAGCGGATGACCAGGGAACTAGGAGGCGTTACCAATAATGCAACACAAAAATGGAACCCGTTACCAGGGACCCGTTTCAATAGTCTGTAGGACGTCCGTTATTGGATTTAGTGACACAATAGCGGTACTTCGCGTTGCAATAGTTAAGGGACAACCGTTTGTGGGACATTGGGTAGCAGACAGGCGCAAATAGTGGATTGTACCATTTCAGAAGTGGGTGTCCAGTCACTAAAAGGGTCACTATAGTGTCTTAAATAGCGAGAGGGTATACCCTCTCGTTTTTGATGTCACAAACACATAACTTTACTTACTATAGGAGTAAAGCTATGAAACTTTAACCCCAGTTAGGGACACATACAACTTATAAACATGCCAAATATGAAGGATATCGGTCCATGCAATCTAATGATATTCACATTTGAATTTTGTCATAGAAAATGCTGCTCTGATAGCCAGTGTAAAATTACTCAAGCGCAGTCGATAATTTATCCAGTGACCTTCACCTTGACACCACTTGTTACCGATAGCAGTAACACCATCCATTGTAAGGACCAGGCAGCAATGTCACTATGTCACCAATAGTGGACGGACACACCACCCCAATAGTGACATGCCTTTTGCAACGAGTCCTAACTTTTTCTGCTATTCAAGTCACTATTTGAGTCACTAAACATGTCACTAAGTGGCTTAGTGACCCATTCTATTGAAACGGGCCCCTGGCCTATAGTCTAACTAGGCCAGGGACCCGTTTCAATAGTCTGTAGGATGTCCGTTATTGGGTTTAGTGATACAATAGCGGTACTTCGCGTTGCAGTAGTTAAGGGACAACCGTTTGTGGGACATTGGGTAGCAGACAGGCGCAAATAGTGGATTGTACCATTTCAGAAGTGGGTGTCCAGTCACTAAAAGGGTCACTGTAGTGTCTTAAATAGCGAGAGGGTATACCCTCTCGTTTTTGATGTCACAAACACATAACTTTACTTACCATAGGAATAAAGCTATGAAACTTTAACCCCAGTTAGGGACACATACAACTTATAAACATGGCAAATATGAATGAGATCGTCGCATGCAATCTAGAGATATTCACATTTGAATTTTGTCATAGAAAATGCTGCTCTGGTGGCCAGTGTAAAATTACTCAAGCGCAGGCGATAATTTATGCAGTGACCTCACCTTCACAGCACTTGTTCCCGGTAGCACTCACACTATCCATTGTCAGGACCAGGGAGCAATGTCACAATGTCGCCAACAGTGAACGGACACACCACCCCAATAGTGACATGCCTTTTGAAACGAGAATTAAATTTTGTCACTATTCCTGTCACTATTTGAGTCACTATACATGTCACTAAGTGGTTTAGTGACCCATTCTATTGAAACGGGCCCCAGGCTTCCAGGCCAGTGTATAGGATACCAAAGTGAACCCGCTAAAACGGCAGATACCCTGGACTGGTTCCCTGCCCTAATGAAATAAGGGACAGGTAACGGGTTCCTACGACCTTCAACTAGACTGTAGTACGTCCCGTTGTCACTAGGGCCAGGGCACTAGTGGACTAGAATTTAGTTTTTGGTCTCGTTTGTTACTTTTAAAGCATAGTTTACTACTATCATCTGTGAATAACTCTGTCTTCAAGCTACGATGACAGTTCTTAAGTTTATTGAAAAATGGATCTAAAAGATTGGTGATTCTCTAGGTCACATGACAAGTGAAACTTTCCTGAATACCTCAAGGCATTCTCGCCCCCCCAGAGACATACAGCCCAGGGGCATCCTAGTCCCAGTAGCCACTGGTACCCACCAACCTGCTCGCCTGGAAAGGGTTAAGGATGCTTAAGCTCATCAGACATTCTAAAAATGCTCGATATCAAAGGCATTGCTAAAGTTGAAGTGCTTGAGAAATCAATATAACACATATATATATAACCTTTCAAGATTTCCACAAAATGAAGCATATTCTATATAATATGTGAGAGGTTTTTTCAGCTCATGAGCGGCACATGGTAGACTACAAGTAATCTCTAACCAGGTCCAGAACCTGCATAATTTGATTCAAATACAAAATAGCCACAAAAATACACACTCAAGCCTATTTGTAAGCCTGTAAATGACTTTTTAGAAAGTAGACATATCAAATTAGTAAAAACAGTAGAAGCAGGGATGAGACTATTTCGTGCCTTGGGTATAGGGGATGGTACAATATCTCATGGAAGAATGTTTCTGGCCATAAATACGTTGCGATTTTGTACCAGGAAAATATTGTGGGGGAGCTGAACAGGGAGAAGGTCTCAAAGTGTACAATTTTGGATGTTTATGAAACAAGAATCTAGTCTACGTATACCAAACACACATTTATTAGAGCGTGCTTGCACACGCTAAATACATCATCTAGAGCTTAGAGTCAGGGTTAGAGTGGTCACATTGAACATTCAGTTTGCTTCCAGAACACTATCCCTTTACTATCTGCATGCTGTTCACTGTGATAGTGAGAACAGAGCAGGAAGCCAGTGTCTCAGGGTCTTAGAGGTGTGCCCAGCTGACCATGACCAATCACTCTAGACCAAAATACCTCATTGACCTCATTGTTGCTTGACATGTTTTGATTCTAGACTCAGACAGTTAGAGAAATGGCAAGTTGACATGGAGCAAGTGGCTTGTAGAAAACTATCCATAGGCTAAATCTAACTCAAACCTTTTATTTGTTATTCGTTTATAATTGCACGCTCATTCATCTATAATGAACATACTTTTTACTCTTAGTTTTTATGTCTACAGGCACAAGTACAGTGGGCATGTCTACATCATCAGTCACAACTGAATCTACCACACAAGGTCTGTATCTAGTATCTATTATCTCACCCCAGATATTTTTTCTCCATAGACTGAACATTGGAAACTCGTATCTAACACCCATTAGATATTTAGGAAATATATCCAATGGGGGATCATGTCACAAATGTTAGCTCATTAGTCAATGTTAAGGGTGAGATAAATTCAGAAACCCATTCAAGTTTAGGGTCAGAGCTCGATCGAATTTCATTTCAATCACGTAGCATAACATAGCTTCGCCTTGTGAATAACTACGTGATTCAAACTCGATGGAATACGAGCTCAGACCCTAAACTTTCATGGATTTCCCCTATATAGTATCTAATATTTCATAATAATAGTTCACAGCTGTGGCGAATTGTGTCTTTTTTGTAACAATTTTCAATTGATAAGGCAAGGATTTTATTAATCAGATATTCCATAGAAATATAAAGGTCTTGGCTATCCTTCATAGCTACAAGTGTACCATCCATTCTTGAACAATAAAAATGTTTTATCAAAACATATGTGTAAAATCCAACTCTGAGAATAATCTGTTTTTATGTGAATTCTGACTAAATTTCAAATTAGATTACTGTCAAATTGTGTATTTTAGGTACATAACCTTATATACTTTTTATTTTTGTTTCATTTTCAAAAAGGGTATGTGCTTTTTACAATCACTTGAATTACCTGATTTTATCCTGATCCTTTAAGTGCTATATTGTGGTGTTGTGTGACATTTATTTTTGACTATACACGGTGCACCCCTCTCATAAGATCTCACACTCTCTAAGTGGTATTCTATACAAGGATCTCACTACGCTCTATGGGAGAAGAATTTTTAACGAACTAGGCTTAGGGCCTTGAGAATCCACTGCCTCCCGTGCTAAAGACTTACATCAATGCAACCCAAAGATTCCTATAATCTCATTGATGCCACCTAGCGGGAATACTGTGCACTTGGCACCCTATTGGCTTTATTTGGACTGGAATACAGAATACCGCTTAGAGAGGGTGAGATCTTATGAGAGGGGTGCACTTTGAAGCCCTCCTGATGTTTTGCAAAAATTTGGGAGGCAGGATTGCTATTGTTTTCTTTACAATAAATCTGAAATATAATTGGCATACAGTTAAGGGGTGGAAATATCGATGCACTGGTTTATGCAAAGGCACCATAAGTTCCTCAAAGGTATCTGCTCACCATGTAATTTTGCCTTGTATATTATCATTATGTTAGGTATATCTGCATTGTGTATTCCAGGTATATAACGTCATATATTTAAGTTTGTTTGGTTCATTTTCAAAGGCGGGTATGTGCTTTTTAAACTCACTTTTTAACTTCTTACACTTGATTAACTTGAATTTATTCTAATCCCTAGAGTGCTACATTGTGGTGTTGTGTGGCATTTATTTTTGACTATACACAGAGAAGAGCTTTAGATTTCTTGCAAAAATTAGGGAGGTAGGATTGCTATAATCTAATTTAAAGTGAATCAAAAATATAATTGTCATTATGGCTATATATCACTAAGAAAAATAACTTCATTCACTGAAAATATTATATGTATTTTAAATATAGAATTATCTATGGTAGAAAAACGACATATGAATTTTCGTGTTTTTATGCAGATGTGCAGACTGTTCCTCTGACCGGAATATAGCAGGTACATAAAAGGTGCTCATTCATTTGATATTGAAATGAAATTTATATACACAATAATGACTGGTTTTGTGCACAAGTGGCCATAATCTCCAAGTAGTTGATGTGTAGTAATATCCGAACGATTAGCGAGGATATTACTTCATCAACTATGAGGTCACTTGTTATGGTCGCCCGTATACAAAACCAGTCGTTATTGTATTTATCACCCACCTACAAGATTAATAACAAGTCGATTGCAATTAAAAAGTTTCTGCAAGACATTTAGTTCGAGACATCATGGCGCTGTCAAGTGTGGTAGTAATACAGTGTAGACTTACACCAATAATATAGTTTGCCTTTAACCTGTGACTTTAGCATGCTAAGTGTGTTATCACAGTAATTTCTGATGGTAAATGAGATTATTATGATTAATTCTAATGATTAACATTGAATAAACATTCAAGTTACTTATTTCGAAGTACATGATGGTTCAACCTCATTATGGACAGGACTATTCTCCTGCAGGAGATTCTGACAAGCCAGTATCTCTAGGTAGCTAATTCCAGGTGCCCTATACATTTCCTATGGAGACTCCGTAATACGTGGGTAATAAATAAGCATATCTTGTGAACATTCAAGTCTATTCAAGCCCGAGATATATCTGGTTAACTGACGAATCGAAAACCTTATTTCCTACATCATTAGTCTCCTCTACCTATGGATGTGTAAGTTCAATTGATTATAAACGTCACTGTCATGTTCAAATAGTCAAGACTTTGTGTGCTTTGTCTAATCTCCAGTGCCGCTGGCAATTGGTCTAACCGTGCCCATTATCATCATTATTGGTGTGACTGTCGGCATTCTCATTTATAAATACAAAGGAAGTTGGAAGAACAGAAGGTAACACTATTTATCACTTACCATCTGGTAACTAGAGGAACCTCTCCTATTTCTGAGATATTAGTCAAATATCATAACCAAAGTAACAGAATGGGCAATAGTTTGATAATATGATATCATATCCTATGGCTTAAAACTCCTTAGTTAAATTTTACTGCCTGGGTTGTCGTACCACCTGAGGTGGTTGTTTAGATATTGAGGGTGGTTGCTTCATTAATTAACAGGGGATTTGTTTCATTTATAAGGATATTATGCTATATGATATAGATCTGTAAGGTTCGGGTCAGTCGAGCAGTGGTGTGCTCGGTTTACGCTAGAGGACGCGGGTGCCGATCCCTGTTGTGTGGTGATTCCGGTGGGCCTGTGCATGGAAGTGCTACAGGTTCGCCCGGGTTACGTAACTTGGTCTGTATATAAGGCCGAGTCCGCAGCATGTCGACAGGTTACTCTGTGTGTTCCTCTACATCAAGTGAACCCCTTGGAGCCTCACGTTAGCTGTTGGGTTTTCAAAACCCTTTCGGTGGTTGAATGAGGGAACTTGCTTTGGCTTGTGGACTCATTCCCCCTAGCTTTACTTGGCACCCCAGTGTGAAAATACTGTACAAAAGGTATATTAAAAGAGCATATATATACCAAAGATCTCAGAGTCTGGTTTTATGTTCAGTAGGAAGAGTAGTATTTGATCCGTCATCTTATTACTTACCGAGGAATATCCAAACCGACCTATGTAGTACCACATAAGGTAGCATAGTACATCCTAATCCTGCTATATTGAATCAAAATTAACCGTACCAAAGTTCTTACATGCATAGATACCAGCCTAGTGTGCAAAAGGAAAAGTTGATTGGTGTTTTATGCCCCAAAAAGCTAAGAATCTTTTGAAATTTAAGAGAGAAAGATCCAAATTTCCCTGATTTATGCAAATCATTTATCTGGTATATTTGGTATTATAAACTAATAAACAGACATTTATTTTCATTTGTTTATATTTTCTTCTTGTTATGTGTATCCCATATGTGTGACATTAATGATTGTTTTGTGTTGCATACCAAGGCGAGGGAGCTCCACCGAAGTGATGCGGGAGCCCGATGAGGAGGTAATGCGCAGAAGACTGGCAGCGCTTCATCACCAGTTCCGGTCTGAGCCCGGTGAAGGGCTCCATTCAGCAGCGCCCCCTACACTCACACTGCCGAACGAAACCATGCTGTAGGGCCTGTGGTAGATTGGCCGCCAACCCCTGTCTACGCTGAGCTGCGACATATGGCCTGTTTCCATTGGCCGATTTCCCGTCACTGATCTACAGTCAGGAACCACCAACAGACTTTTGGCACTGCTGACCCAAAATCGGTCAATGGAAACGACCCAGTTTGTGAAAGGACCCACAACTTTTTCTGTTTAAGATTATGCAATGTGGCACCACCCACCACGGAGTGAAAGCTTGGTCACTGAGTGAAATCTACTACCCTCACTGATTTTTCAATACCGACGCACAGTCAGTGGCACCACCGACAGACTTTCTGCATAACTCAAAAAATCTCTGCCGTTTTCTTCGGCCAATGGAAACGGGCCTTTAGGAGTTGGCACAGTCCGATCTTCAGTGCCAGTCGGCCACTCCCTCGAAGCAAAGACTGTATAAAGCACAACGGCTTACTAAATGATATTACAGGTGCAAGAAATTGATCATATTTTTATTGGAATTTTATTCCCTCCGTCAACGCTTGAAAATAAAAACATGAAGAAGGGAGTTTGAGACCATTTGTGATCACTGGAACATAAGTATGGCGCAAGGTACGTCCGATGTTAACACACATCACTATGAGTTAGTTACCCGTTACCACGATGTGTCAAGGTCGCCCTAGGATCGTGCCAAAGCTAACTTGCATAGCAAAGGTATGCTCTGGTGGCCAGTGTAGGCCTGTAGAAGATGTTGGCTGGTCCCTGCTGTTATTCCTACTAGACTGGTTCCCCTGCCCAATGAAATATGGGACAGGTAACTGAGAGCAACGTGCGATCGCCCTTGAACTTTGATTTCCTTTTTGCTTTTCGCTACACTGAAAATATAATTTAGAACTGCAGTTTTCCGATCTCCTTGCCCTGAGATCAGCCTCTGTGACTAAATTCCGCTGGTAGTCGGTAAAATCGGTGTCACATGAAATGATGATTGGGAACTAATTGATAGTTTCAGGTATTAATAGTAGGGGGCACCACTAAGCCCTCACCACCCCACACTGCACCGCTAGAGCAACTTACAGAAACTCGTTTTGCGGAGCGATAAACCGGAGCGGCGCAGTGTGTCACCACCCCTCACCCTCTCAAATACGACGCGACGAAGTCGCTAGTATAAAGTAAAATTTATTTACCTAGAGAAATAACAAATATTGACCAATCAGCAATCAGGAATTATTCACCTGTGTAAATAGTTCCGGCTGCAAAGCAGAAATTCTGACAGCTGTAAAACATGGACGGAATCGAGTCAGACTTTTCTAATATTATAAAGTCGTCAAGACAGGGTAGGATAAATACAAAACCGAACTCAACTTAGACTTGTCAGTGTCTATGCCACTCTGGTCAGGTTTGTTCCTCACAACGCTCAGCTAACGCTTCACGTAGTTATACACAACCTTCCTATCGTGGCATAAACACTAACAAGTCTAACTCTCATTCAGTTTCAACTAAATATGCCTGAAACGTTTACTCTGTATTAAACATGTATACGCCAAGAGTTGGACATGTTTACGACCAGCGTATTCATATCACGCTTAGTATATTCATATTAAGCATTCAAAAATTAGATTAAGGGTTGATTAACTGGTGTAGTGTAGTGACGGTCATAAAAGATCTGGTGGAAAAGTATACGATTATGTAATTTTGATACATCAAAAGATCTGATGGTATAATTAATTTGTTATTGATGATCATGACCTTGTTTAAATTCTACAAAATATATTTAAACCAGTCATAGTAATGGATTTAATATGGGTCGTTAGGTATGGATTCACGAGACACGTTCATTTTTTCACTTTTTGGTGCCTTGTATAGTCCCGTAATGTCCAGTCTTTGTCCTGTTTTTGTTCGGCTAATAAAGGAAGACCGCTGTATTATCGGCGAATTGTTTCTCGTGGTGTTTGTTGATGAATGAAAAAATGAATAATATTCATATACGCTTTACGGTATATCCACTGCACAAAAACCACCAGTTTATTCATATATACGCTATTGCGTAATTGCGTGTATCGGCTGTATATTGACACGTTTCCTCTTCTATACGTCAGCGTAATGGCTGTATTTGTCGCAAAGCGTATATGAGGAGAAATATTGTGTGCAGGACATGTATAAACGCAGGTTGTATACATTTTACACGTCTATAGATGAGGCGTATACACAACGGAAAATAGGACTGCCTTGTATACGCAAAATCATACCTATATATGCCGGGTGTATACATATAATACAATTATTACAGGAACATTCTTTCATCTTTGATGCCAAAGCATAGCATGTACACTCTTGATATAGCCCCCGATTTAATGAAACATTTTTCTCCGTTGGGATCATGTAAAATGTATGTAGCTTTGGAGGGAGTTGGCAGTGTGCACCAATTGACGATAATTTAACGGTAAAAAAGCCTTATTAACTCCTTCTAAGGGCTTAGATACTTTCAGCATAGATACTTGCAGTACTATAACATGAGTCATTTACAAATAGATGTGGTTTTGTTCAATCCTGACAAGGAGGGAAGATGTAGACATTCCTGGACTAGGCGTAACCTAACTCCGTCCCAAATAAAAATGTTATCACTAATCGTTCATGTAGTGTTATTAAAGGGCACAATCCACCAGGCCGATTTCTCACCCGATCAATTGTTCCTGGGCCCTTAAGAGGAGGCACACGTATTCATTATCATTTAATTCTGATAATAATAGTTTAATAAATGACCATTTTCAAAGATTTGAGAAATTCTAGGGCATCCGATAATAATCGGCGATTGTCTGGCTACGGAATCTGCTACCGTCGGTCCAGTGGAACACCCCCTTTATATGTGAGAGGTAAGGACTTGAAATGGATGCTCTTTCCGGATAGAGCGATTATTTTTGATATTCACGTGTTATTTGCAAGATCTCAAATCTCACCCCTAATACAAATTTTGATTACCCACCTATCACAGAGTCTCCAAAGGAAACGTATAGGGCACCTGGAATTAGCTACCTGGAGATTCTGGCATGTCAGAATCTCCTGCAGGAGATTCCGGAAGAATAGTCCTGTCCATAATGAGGTTGAATCATCATGTACTTCGAAATAAGTTTATTGAATGTTTATTCAATGCTAATTCTTTAGAATCAATCATGATAATCCTATTTACCATCAGAATTTACTGTCATAACACATTTAGCATGCTAGAATCACAGGTTAATGGCGAACTACATTATTGGTGTAAGTCTACACGGAATTACTGCCACGCTTGACAGTGCTGGGGTGTCTGGAACTAAATGGCTTACAGAAACTTTTTAACTGCAATAGACTTGTTATTAATCTTGTAGGAGGGTAATGAATACAATAACGACTGATTTTTTATACGAGTGACCGTAATCTCCTCGCTAAATGCTCGGATATTACTATGCGTCAACTACAGTCATTATCGTGTATATATCTCTTTTACCTTTACTGTGAAAAGTCTTCTATTTTCTGAGTTATCTCACATATAAATATACCTTTTAATGGCCTGATTCTTGGACTTCTTTCGGAAAACAATAATATGGTGAATCCTACGTAATTAGTGTTTTTCGAAACTTTTCAGTATTTGGTTTCTATATACCACGTTTTCTTTCATTCCCGCCCCAGTTACTCCCCCTTCTTTACTGTCGTGTTGGTCTCCTCAATCTTGGGCTGGTCACTGAGCATTTAGTTTATAAATCACCATTACTAATAAATATTCTATCACGGCATACTTTCTTCCCCAATGATATTCTTCGATTCTACCGAGCCTACCGAAAATAAGATTGCTTCAAGTCCTAGTAGATAACTCCAGTATGAATAAAAATTGGGGAAAAAAATTTGTTTTCATCCAACTTTCATTGATGCATCATAAATACCCTTATAGTCGGAAAGAACAGTGATCTGCCATTCGCAATAAGCAAGTTTTCAAATTGCTATGGCTGTTTTAGTGTCAAAAATAAACACCCGGATCTTGCTAAAGGTCGCCAGTTTGATTTATTATGATTTTATTTGCCAAAGTTTACACCACACTTCACCAAAAACCTGTTTTGTACAATCAATTCTACTGGCCCTTATTGAACGCCCATGAGAGGATGGCAGGCAGGTCGTGTAGTGTGGCGGACATACCGGGCCCGATCCTGACACCTCTGTGAAACAGACCATGACGACTTCTCTATCCACCTGCCGATTGTCCGTGAATTTCTCCAAATTACCACTCACCTAATCTACCTACCTCCTTAGGCATCTATAAATATACTTTCAATTATAAATCAAGGGAGTGGCCCTTCTTGATAGGAAGGTTTTTATTGTAAAAGCAGACCATTTTATTATGATTATTTAACTTCCTGTGGGGTGTGTATGAATGTAGAAGCGGTGGCAGTTTCTGAGGGTTTACGTCATGTGTCTATCCGTGTGACCTGCGGAATGGTGAGAGTTCACCGCGGCATCATAGAATCCACACACTCGTTGTTAACCGGGACCACAGCGATCTAATGACCAGTGATTACAGATACTTCAATACGTGATTCTCCCATCACATACCTCCCCACATCATCAGGAACTCTCGGAGAATGACTCATTGGAAAGCCCGAGAGCTTTGGTGATGTTTACGCATGCCTATGAAAGGAAAGGAGATTTGTAAACAATTCTTGGAGCCTCCTTAAATCTGGAGAGGGAAGTTGTGATATCATATACAGCGTTGTGGACGACCACCTGCCGGGATGTTTCTTCTCTGCTGTGTCGTCTCGCTCTCCGTAGCTATGACAGGTACGTGGTCTGTATGAGTTTATCTCACCCCTAATATAAAATCCCATAGGCTTAACATTGAGTTTCCGTATGCCACGCTGCCTACCATACGGAGTTTTATATGCCACTAGTGGCATACAGAAATTTTATCACGTAATATTCCAAAATCGAGGAGATGGGGTAGGATAAAATCAAAACCTGATTCGTTTTAATCTTGGCCACCACATGCCACTCCTGGAGTTTTGGCTCCGGACTTCACACGGCTTCGCCTCGTGAAATCACTATGCCAAACTCCAGTCGTGGCATACAGTGGCCAAGATTAGAACTCATCCAGTTTCACGATAGTATGCATTCTGATCATTGTAAATATCACGATAATTATTCACATATCATATCATATCTATTATCATTTATTATTCGCCCATGTGGTTTATTAGATCGTGCATGCACGCGCTAGATAATCATCTAGAGTTTAGAGGGGTCCATATAGACTTTCAGGGTACTGCATACAAACTATCCCTTCACTATCTGTGTGCTATTCACTGTGATATTGAGAACAAGGCAGGGTGCCAGTGTCTCAGTTTCTTCAAGGCATGCCCAGCTGACCATGACCAATCACTCAAGACCGAAATACCTCAAGACCCACTCAGGGCCCTCAGACCCACTGCTGCTTGATGTGTTTGGATCCTAGACTCAGGCAGTTACAGAAATGGCAAGTTAATTGGGTGCTAGTGGGTTATAGAAAACTATCCTTCGACTGAATGTAATCCAAACCTTTCAATTGTTATTCATATATAATTGCACGCTTATTCATCTATGATGAACATAATATTTGCTCCTAGTTTGATAATTACACACTGCTGCTTGTGTACTGAACCCTGTGCAGTACACTGTTGTACTGCACATGTTGAAACATCAGCAGTGTGTGGGCTTTCATGCTGACATGTCTTCTATGCCAATATATGGTAGGGTTTTTATTGATTTTGGGTATATGATAAATATAGAACGACCCACCATGCTTGTACATGCCGCCAAACTTGATGGGAATTGATGTTATTTACAAAACTCAGCCTGGGGCCTTGTTCGGTAAAAAACAAAAATTCCCCATCTCGTTTTGTAGCATGTAGAGCATAGTCAGGTCGTTCTATATAAATACCTATGGCCGTATGACACATATACTTCCCGCTGCTACCTATGACGCACCTATTTCCGTATACGATTCTAAAATCTGTAAAAGGTTTTCATTATGCTGTACGGGAGAAGAATTCTTAACGAACTAGGCTTAGAGCCTTGAGAATCCACTGGCCTGCCTCCCGTGTTAAAGACATACATCAATGCAACCCAAACATTCATATTTTCTCAATGATGCCACCTAGCGGGAATACAGTGTGCCAGTGGATTCTCAAGGCTCTAAGCCCAGTTCATTAAGAATTCTTCTCCCATAGAGCGCAGTGAGAACCTTGTACAGAATACAACTTAGAGAGTGTGAGATTTTATGAGAGGGGTGCACCGGTATGCTCATCATTGATGAATGAAAGTGGAATTATGAAAGATATCAACTTGCTTCTACCACAGCTTGTCTAGGATCCAAATGTATCAAGTAACAGTAGGTCAATGAGGAATTTACGTCGCTAGTGATTGGTGCTTGGCATGCCTCTCTGACCATGTAACACTGGCACTCTGCTCCTTTCCCAATGTCAAATTGTTAACACTTGATATGTTTGGATCCTAGACGGAGTCAGACATCCCAGTAGGCCCCGCTATCAGGCCATTGCACGGTCACGAAATGATTACGGCATAGTCACGGTAGAATGGTCTTATCACAGTTATTTCCATTGCTAAGAGACCCCATTAAAGACTCTTAGGCCCAATACCCATCTACCGATCTAGGGTTGAACGATTAGTTCCCAAATCGTATAGGAGTCGATGAACTTGTCCCAGGCGAATTACGTAATACCTCGGCCCCTGTCAGCCACCAAATCAGGGGGCATTAACCAACGTTCCATTGTTGGCGACTAGATTTATCAACATAACTTTTTGCCACTGATTTAGGAACATAGAAACCATAACTTGTCGGCAACAAAATAGCATCTGAAGGAGGTGGTTCACTAATCGTTGCCTGACCTTTGCTTAGCTGTCCTACATCTACCGACTACGGCTGACTCTGTGAGGATGCCATGCCTGAGACAAATCACTGTCCGTTTGTCGCCGATATTAAATGTTCCGAAATCGGTAGATGGGCATTGGGGTGAAGACTCATATCGAAGATGAATACCAGCTGCATTGAATCAGAGAAATATATACCAAGTGAAGTACAGCATGTTCATTAAAATCCTTATATGCAGGGATCTTTCAGATCTGGCAATTTTTGATGTAACAGAAGACCTGCAACAATTCTTGTCTTATACTGACCTGACTTTACGTGTAGAGCAGGAGAAAAAACGCCATCATTGTGCTCCATTTTATTCACGTTGGTTGGATCCGATGTGTCCTGTATGTAGGTCAGATGGAGAGAACATCCTTTGTGATAAAAAAAAAAAGAAAGCAAATGGAGATAATTTTAAAATGTATATTAAAGAATTTATGTTTACTATTGAGTGGATTGTGAGTATCAAAAGGAAATTATAAATTCTTACAATCCTATGTTTATGTCTCTATAGTATACTTGTGATGTCTTCTTACTGTACTAAAGAAGAAACCATCAAGTTTTGGTCAAAGTCTGCATTCTCCGCGAGTTTGATGCAGAGTGATATGAATGAGGCGACAGCTGAGTGAATATCATGTAGCATTCAAACGAGTTGGAGAACGACTTCTTTGACCAAAACGAGTTGCTTTCTGTATTTATCTCACCCCTGTTCACACTAAAAGAATGGACTATGCACATGATATAGACCATGGAGAACCGACTGCAATACTCTTAGGGGCATGGAGAACAAGTTCCCAACGTTAAGGCTATGTTATAAAAATACCAGGGGTGAGATAAATATATATCTGCCATTCCATGTATCACCTACCGTTCGTATGTAGTACCAAAGATCGTATCTGTTCTCATACTTTTTTTTTATTTGTTTAATAAACACATCTCGATCAAAAAAATCCTTTGTGTTAAAAGTATTCAAAGTCACTCTGTGTAGTGTTTCGTTTCAGTGGCGCAAAACATTCGGACTGAGGCAGAAGGATGCAATGTCATTTCATGTTTAAGCCCTGTGAAGTGCGAGTAAGTACAATTGACTTTAGTTCTACTTTTTTACTATCATTTACGGTAATTAGACTGCCTCGCCCTCAGTATTTGCTGGTTTAAATTGGCTGGATAGTTTTATATCAAGGTAGACATGTGTCTTAAGATACAAGACATGATAGTAAGACGTTCCTGTGTTACTTTACTATATTAAAGATTGTGTCTATATATTACACAATACTAACCGGTTTTATGTACGAGTGGCCGTAATCTCCGAGTAACTGACGAGTAGTAATATCCGAGCGATTAGCGAGGATATTACTAGGTGCCTCTAGTCTGAGACTGGGCGTACCTGATGTACCTCCAGTCTGAGACTGGGCGCACCTCATGTACCTCTAATCTGAGACTGGGCATGCCTGAGGTACCTCCAGTCTGAGACTGGGCGCACCTGGTACAACCAGTTTGAGGTATATTGGTACGCCCAGTGCGTTTTGCGGTATATAGGTATGCCCAGTATAAGACTATGGACCTGTGTGAACTGGCCATTAGGTATTTAGTGATCCACGCCTATTGTAAACAGCGACCTGTTTCACTAGTTTCATGACATGTCTGTGACTCCATACAGAAATTGGGGTTGTCTAGTTTCGTGACAACAAAAGTAGCTCCCCTTAGGAACAAACAGACCCCAAACATAAGGGTTAAACAAATCTAGACACATCATGGACCTGTTTCACTAGTTTTGTGACAAAAGTGTTAGACAGACAAGAAAAGCAGCACCAACAGTGCAAGCAAGAACAGAAAAAATGTCTAGTTCTTATGAAACCAGACACACCATCTAGATGCCATCTACACATGTCACAAAACTAGTGAAACAGGTCCCTGGGTCTTTTTTCTCGCGACTCACTTAATATATATCTCGACAAGATGTTGGTGCAACCTGACACATTCCGTATCAGGCCACGCTGTTCCAACTGGCAAGGTTCAAGATAAGAGATGCAGCCTTTGTTGGCATTGTATTGGTAATGGGCTACAGGTGGTGGTGGTAGTTGCTCGTGCGTTTATGTGAAAACAATGTATACGGCATGTAGCCTATGAGTCATGGGGCTGCCATGACGCCCCCCCGAGTAAGTTTTCTTCACTAATGGAGGTGAAAAAGTAGGTATTCTTCACTAATGGAGGTGAAAAAGTAGGTGTTCTTCACTAATGGAGGTGAAAAGGTAGGTGTTCTTCACTAATGGAGGTGTAAAAGAAGTGAGTGATAATTGGGAAGTGTCACAACTCTAGCCTTGCTCACATATGTATATAAAGTGTTCCATGTGAAAAGCATCATGTCCTGTGTTTAATCCTTATGTCATCCTGCTCTGGGATGGGTGTAGAGAGTCAAGGTAAGCATGGTAAAACATGGAAAGGCAGTTGAATTTCTTAAGAATAAAGAGCCAGAATATAGATCTGTCCCCCCAAGGGGCCTTCCATACTGCTGGCCACCTAGTGACTTCTTCGCAAACAAATAATGGCTCTAACCCTTTTAGAAACTGTATGCAAGTGTAGCAATCATTCGGTTCCGAACCCATTTCTGCTGGATGTTTTGAGCGAGGTGTTCAACCAGCTGAGCTACCCGAAGATTACGAACACAGGTATGCTGTTTTAATATCAATATATACCTCAAATGATATTAAGATATTTACCTTATTTCAGCTGTGATAGCCATTTGTTGTGAGAAACGTATAGCAATCACATCACTTATGTCAGTAGGTATTAGAGAAAGAAACCAACAAGTTTTGGTCAAAGTCATGTTCTCCACGAGTTTGATGCAGAGTGATATGAACAAGGCGACAGCTGAGTGAATACCACATATTGCTCAAACGAGTTGGAGAACGATGACTTTGACTCAAAACAAGTTGCTTTCTTTATTTATCTCACCCCTGTAGACACTGAAAGAATGGATATTGCACAGGATATATAGACCATGGAGAACAGACTGCAACACTGGTAAGGGGCATGCTAAAGACAAATGCTGGTAGTTGGGTAATTTCTAAATTCTATTGATTTTTGCAAATAACTCAGGATAATATAAGTTCCATATATCAGCAATTAGAAAATGCATCATCACCATGCTAACTTCTATGGGAAGGCCATCTGAAAATGTAAGTGCTTAACTTTTGGTGTCTATGGGAAACTGCAATATTTTGACTTTGTTGCTAAATAACACTGATAATTTATTGCTATCTTCAAATAATTTTGGATTATAATATTTGAGAACATGTAAAGTGAGAAATGCTAAAAAAATACTATGTCACCATGCTAATTTCTATGGGAAGGCCGTCTGAAGAAGGTAAGTGCTTATCCATTGGTATCTATGGGAAACTGTTACATTTTCATGAAACCAGATGGCAGCACCAGTGTTAAATTGAGCAGAAACAGGGGGCGCTGCGATACCTACCCGCATTTGTCTTTAAGTCTATAGGCTAGTTACATATATCTAGCTATGAGTACTGGATCTAATCTATATACAGTAAAACCCTGCAAAAGGGACACCCTCAGTTCTGAGCAAAGTTCCCCCTCAAGCGGGGTGACCCCTTAAGTGGGGTTAAAATGAACTAGATAAGAATTTCTGATCCAAGAAAACTGTCTCCTTAAGTGGGGTGGCCCTTAAGTGGGGTGACCCCTTAAGTGGGGTTAAATGAACTAGACAAGAATTCTTGTTCCGAGAAAACTGTCTCCTTAAGTGGAGTGCCCCTTAAGTGGGGTGTCCCAAGAGCGGGGTTTTACTGTAATATCATCGATGATTTACACAAATGATGTTTCAAAAAATGATCGATTACTCACTTTTACAGGCAGCTGGAGCAGTGTCTGCTTGTGGCTCAGAATGACGGCTGTAACCCGGAACTCATCAAGTACTCAGCATTTGAAGCCTATAAAAGGTGTCTCTTCGGTAAGTTTCTGAATGGAGTACTCCAGGGCCCTGTTTTTCAGTCACGACGATCGTTATGGGCGACGTGTTTTTGCCGGCAGTGTTCGATAGACACGACACTTTAGTGAATAGGCGATATGTCGTGAGTCTAAGAGGCGTAGGGCAGCCAAACGTGTTTTTCAGTCACGACAATTGTGGGGTCACGTGATTGAAAATGTCGCCCAAAGTGTCTTCCGTTCATGACACCTATGTACATGTCGTAGAGAATGCGCAACTTCACTTTTCGTGGGAATTAAGCGATGAAATTTTAACACAAGTAAGGTATATATAACACCTATAATCATATCAAATATGAAGAACATCGGCCAGGGTGTTTCGAAGATATCGGCGTTTTAATTTCGTCAATGCAATCGTATGCTCTGGTGGCCAGTGTCGAGCACTTCCCGCTGTCCTCAGGGAGGAGACAAAAAGAACCGCCGAAACCCCACCGCAATACGGAGGGAGTGAAAAATAATAGTGACCAACTATAACGCAGGGAGGGAGTGAAAAATCCAAACGCCGATAACTTCGGAACGCTATGGCCGATCTTCTTCATATTTGAAACAATTATAGGTTATATGTATGCCTTACTCGTATAAAAAATTCATGGCTTAATTCCGTCGGGAAGTGGAAAAATCCTCTTTATACGCACAGTGATGTGTTATAGAACCTAAGACAGTTCTATACTTGTCGTGACGGCAGATAGTTTTAGCGGCGATCGTGAGTGGCGCACTACGATCGTGTCTATAGAACAGCGGCCATTTTGTGTCTTCCAGAATGTCGTGGAATCGCTGGACGATCGTACACTATTGTTGGCCGACGATGTCGTTACTGAAAAACAGGGCCCAGGCTTCTGATTGCTTCTTCAGACCTTGGTGCTTTTATTCAATATTCCTTTCGTGCGCTCTGTCTCAATCTCAGTCATCAAACCCACAATTTGTAATACTGAGCATTGAAAATGGTACTAACTTACAGTTGTTAATTGCCATGATGTAGGATATCGGAAACTTAGGTTCCTTTTAAGAGCAACGATTGGAAATTGTCGTTCTTAGTTGAAAGAGGAATCATAGAAAATCGTCATTTCAAAACCCTTGATGTGAAAAACTAATTTTTTTGAATATCTTTTTTCCCTTAAATGTTGGAGTTGAAAATTATGGAATGAACATGTGTTGATTAGTATGTGCCTCAAACTTGGTCGAGATTGGTCGACCATTGACGGAGATATAGGCCAAAATGTAAAGGCCCATAGACTTCAATGTCATGCATTGCATGTTATATGCATATATATAAGGGACTTTCTAAGGGACCGATTGGCTTTGCCGAATCTTCAAAAGAATACCTAAGCCCGGACCTCATCCGCTATTGGTTGCTCTCCAAGCAGATCTCTTGCGGTGCCGCCACAGGATGTATTGCGTGAGATCTATGCTAGGAGAGTGTACCTCCCCGCTAGCGCTACTGAGCGCTGGTTGTTCCTGGAAATTTTCAATGACTGATGTTTATGTGCTACTTGTTTATATCGACTGGGACGTAAAATACCAATAGATAAATCATTCCATTATTGTAGCTATTATTGCATTCTGAAAATTACAATATAGTAAAACTCCGCTTAAGGGGCTTAAGGGGACACCCTCTGTTAAGAACAAATTGCCCCCTTAAGGAGAGTGTTCCCTTGAGCCGGGTTAAAATAAACTAAATGGGAAATTCTGTTCTGAGCAAACTCTTCCCTTAAGCAGGGTGTCCCCTTAAGCGAGGTGTCCCAAAAGCAGGTTTTACTGTATTTATTCTACAGAGCTTTAAAATTTGAAGCGCAATAACCAATTCAACTCATCTTGCTTTTCCTTTAGGGCATGAGGTATTCTGCAACCTTTCACCACTGATAAAATGTTATGAGGCCCATCTGGAGGAGCACACGAAAACGAGGCTGCCACCAAGCACTAGCCTCGATCCAGTGTCATTATCCAGATTCATTCAGATTCTGCTCATGGATGCTTCCAGTCCCGCCATTGGGAAAACTCTTTGCAGGTATGGACAAACGAATACTGGAGATCTCGACCCGTAGCGAACTCGACTCGTACAAAACTTGACCCGTAACAAACTCGACTCGTGAAAAACTTGACCCGTAACGAACTCGACCCGTTTAAAATCTTCTCAACTCAAGTATCTTATTATTGGAGATAGAAAGTATACTAAGTAGCAAGTATGATATCTTGGCTTCAAATTTGGTCTTTTCTGTGGAAGAAAAAACAGAAAACCATGTCCCTAACCCTAATCCTAATCCTAACCCCCCTAACCTTAACCCTATCCCTATCCCTATACCTAGCCTTAACACTAACTCTTTCCCTAACCCTATCCCTAACCCTAACCCTATCCCTAGCCCTATCCCTAACCCTATCCCTAACCTTGACCCTATCCTTATCCCTAACCTTAAACCTATCCCTAACTAGTCAGACCTTTCCTTTTATATGAAAATTTCTTACTAATAATTATCTGAAACGGGTCGAGTTCTCCCATCGATTTCTCCAAAACAGGTCGAGTTTTCCTGACAGCTACGGGTCGAGTTCGTTTTGGGTCGAGTTCTCCAGGAACAGGAAAAACAGATGTTTATGTTTCTCTAGGTCAGGTTTGTCAATAGTGTGTGTATTTTGCTAATTATGGCATGTACTTGTACATGTATAATGAGTGAAATAATTGATTGATCATTCCTGGCTAGTTATAGGTCCTCAGGTTCAAGGTACTTCTTTCCCGTTCTCAGAACCCAAATAGACACAACATGATACAGCGCGACCTAACCTTCCACTTCACTTAACTGCTGAATAAAAACAATATTAATGGAGAAGCAACTGAAATGAGTGTTGGGAGGATCCAGGAAGCTCGGATAAATGAGTCTGGATGTTTATTACATAACTGTATATGACAAACGAAAGAAAAATTGTGAAGGTACACAGGATCAATGGAGTGATTTGTAGTCAGTGGTATGAACGGAAGTGACAGACTCACCTGGTCATGCATTATCATTCAGCTTACAACTTTCAGCTTTGCCAAACAATTCTCCATACATTCATTGTTACCTTGTGGTCATTTCCATTGCTCCCCTTTTTTTCATACCAGTTAACTATATAAAACTAAAACTACCTGAACATCATTTAGGCTATTCTGGAACTAAACCTTTCATCTCATGAGTGTCCTGTACTAATTACATGGTTGCCACCCCTGCAGTGTTGACTCTAACAATTCTGAAGTAGTCTGTTATTGAAACAAGTGGTACATACGACTGTAGGTGGAGTGTATCAAGAGCTGTCACAACGTTTCGTTATTCATTTCATTTATCTTCAAGTGTCACTATTTCAGTGTACCAGTGAGTGAAGTTCAGAAGATGATTCAATGTGTACTGGCCACCTCGGGAGCAATTGAGGAGAATTGCGCAACCGCCATGCCTATTGTGACAAAACGTTATTTCTCCAAACAGAATTTGAAAGCTACCCTCAATCCTAGCATCAACAGCCTCCTTGGAGAGCTTGCGAATTATTCATCTATTTGCAGTAGTGGTATGTGATTTTTCTAATCTGTGAAAGCTTGTCTCAAAACTATCTGTCTACCTTACAGATCGGTATAAAATACTCAGAATATAGAATGGGAGGATTAATGTATCGCTATGTAAGTGGCCTACTTAGAATCGGGAACAGTCGGTGAAATTGCGTACATCGAAATCTTAAGGTCGGGGAGAGTCGGTCATATCTGACATGGTAGTAATGCCCGACGCGCCGGGAAAAGCAATAAAATTGGGTCAGTGAAGTGCATACATCGACCTGATTGACGCAGATCGTCACAGACCGGACGGATCTGTCGGGCAAAGGTAGAATCGGGCACAGCGGTCGGGTCGGTGTCTTATAGGCTTTATAGGTTTAAATACATCTTCCTAGACCTAATAATGAATGCGTCCATAAATCCCCGTCGTACGTAGGAATCTCTCTGTGGAATTCACTCCCTATTTGCGCACAAAAACCAGGCTCTAGGCATTTGTTCCGCAAGTTATCTCCTAACCTGTATGAGAATCTATTCAGCTGACAAGTGATAGTCTGAGACATCTATATCTTATTACTATATCTATTACCTTTTCTATTACTGTGGCTATTTGTTGCAACCAAGATCATCGCATCTGCACTCTCTCTTACGATAGAAAAAAAAACTTAACTGTAGATGAGAAATTATTATCATTATTAAAGTATATGCTATATTGCATATACAACAAGTATAATTAGATGTAACAACCAAGATGGTGAGGGAATGACTGTATTTTGTTTAAAAAAAAAAAAAAGACTGCTTGGAAGAATGACTGTACCGTCGATTGCACGATTAATGATTAAAAAAAAAAAGAGAGATTTATATCTAACTAAATGTACGCGGGCTTAGTTCGCAAGGTTTATCTTTGACTTTAAGGGATTTCTGCCTCTCGAGTGTTTTTTTGTTTTTTTAAGACATGTATTTATACTGGCTATTGCTCAGTCCCTCGGGACTGGTCTTAACGCAAAACCAGTTATCCAGCCATTACTTGTAAATTCTCCTATTTTTTGTGGCGCTACAACGCAACATATATACAATATGGTGAATTAATGTAAATAACAATACAATGAGATTGAATGGACCAACAGACTATAAATCAATCTGACCCAAACAGTTGATTATTTCATTGCTGTCATTGTTTCTAGTCGGACAGTGGACCCGTTGGTACAATGACCAGCACCCAAGTCGCAACAACGGCAGTGACATTGAAATAATACATGTAAGCGGTCTTTGCCATATGGAATTAATAATAATTACATAAATATGAAATTTCCGTGATTAATTCAAGTAATCAGATTAACAAGGCGTTATCTACAACGTGCGGGTAAAGTGGAATTCATACAGTGGGATTCATGTACCTCAAAAGTTTCAAAATCTCATAATATTCTCTTCCCTGTTAGGGGTAAATATCGCCAACAATTGGAGGGAAAAAACATGTATCAGGGAAATGGGACCATACATTTTAGACGAGGAGATTGTGTTTGAGTGCAGCATCTCAGCAGGATTTGTCTTAGACAAACACACTGTGAGATACATGAATCTAAGCAGGATTTGTCTCAGACAAACACCCTGTGAGGTACATGAATCTCAGCAGGACTTGTCTCAGACAAACACCCTGTAAGGTACGTGAATCTCAGCAGGACTTGTCTCAGACAAACACCCTGTGAGGTACATGAATCTCAGCAGGATTTGTCTCAGACAGACACCCTGTGAGGTACATGAACCTCAGCAGGATTTGTCTCAGACAAACACCCTATGAGGTACATGAATCTCAGCGGGATTTGTCTCAGACAAACACCCTGTGAGGTACATGAATCTCAGCAGGATTTGTCTCAGACAAACTCCCTGTGAGGTACGTGAATCTCAGCAGGATTTGTCTCAGACAAACACCCTGTGAGGTACATGGACCTCAGCAGGATTTGTCTCAGACAAACACCCTGTGAGGTACATGAATCTCAGTAGGATTTGTCTCAGACAAACACCCTGTGAGGTACATGAATCTCGGCAGGATTTGTCTCAGACAAACACCCTGTGAGGTACATGAATCTCGGCAGGATTTGTCTCAGACAAACACCCTGTGAGCTACATGAATCTCAGCAGGATTTGTCTCAGACAAACACCCTGTGAGGTACATGAATCTCAGCAGGATTTGTCTCAGACAAACACCCTGTGAGGTACATGAATCTCAGCAGGATTTGTCTCAGACAAACACCCTGTGAGGTACATGAATCTCGGCAGGATTTGTCTCAGACAAACACCCTGTGAGCTACATGAATCTCAGCAGGATTTGTCTCAGACAAACACCCTGTGAGGTACATGAATCTCGGCAGGATTTGTCTCAGACAAACACCCTGTGAGCTACATGAATCTCAGCAGGATTTGTCTCAGACAAACACCCTGTGAGGTACATGAATCTCGGCAGGATTTGTCTCAGACACACACCCTGTGAGGTACATGAATCTCAGCAGGACTTGTCTCAGACACACACCCTGTGAGGTACATGAATCCCATCGTGTGAATCCCGCTTGATATTATCCAGCATGAAAGTAGGTGTCCTTCTGAAGGTGGATACCGTTTTAAGATGTTTGTGTTAACGTTGCTCAGCTATAAATTCTATCCATGCCCTATATCTGAAATCCAAGAGAAACTCGTTATTACGACAAAATGGAAGTATGTCTATTATCTTTAGATCTTTTGAATTCGGAAAGGAACTCTACGGCACACAAAGTACCATCCCGGCGGTTTTCTTCAAACTTTATAATACCTTGGACAGAGGTATATCAACTATAGTTCTCTATGTTTTTATATATGTAAATTATAGATATGTTTATGTTGTATAGATTCTAAGCCTTTATTTACAGAATCCTTGTGGAAATGCGCCACCAAAAGACATTGAATGTGAAGTGGATGACAAAGAGAGACAACTTTGCCGAGTCGACTCCTGCACTGAGACGCCGGTGTGTGACGTTTACTTCATCTTAATAGCAATGTTTGAATTGAAGATCTACTGCCTACTACAATAACGTTAACATATGCTACTCATTCACAGGCAATAGTACACTAATACTATAATATATATTGACGAATTATAGCCAAATGACAATGAAAAGGCTTGGGTTATATTCGGTTTATAGGCCCGTTTCTATTGGCCGACAAACACGGTGTAGAATTTTTGTGTACTCGTAATAGCCTATTTACATTTTACATCAGCAGTGCTAGAGTGGAATTCATAGGGTGTGATTCAAGTACCTCACAGGGTACAACATCTTAGGAGACTGTTCTTTATTAGGGGTAAATGTTGTCAACAATTGAAACATGAAGATGTTGATTAGTATCGACGAAATTTGATGGACAACTGAAAAAGATTTAACCAAAATTCAACAAAGCGATTCAAAAAGTAGTTAAGGCCACTCAAAAACAAAAATTGTTTCTTATCACCAAGCCATGAAAAATATGACGAGGGCGGGGTTTTTGGGGTTTTTTTTTTGCTATATTAAAGATGGCTTTTGAAGTGGCTTCAGACATACAGTAAAACCCCGCATAAGCGGTCACCCTCCGATCCGGGCCAAAGTGGCCGCTTACGCAGGGTGTCTGCTTACAAAGGGTTTCCATATCATTATTGGCTATACATATAATGCATCCTTGACATCAGGATCTTTAATCTGATACTAAATACACATATCTTTCATAATTTCTATCAAGGTTCACCTATTTAAAAAAAATATTAAAAAAAAATGTTCTAAAATCGGTTTTTCTGATGCGCGCGGTGATGAGAAACCTTTTTTTTTGAGTGGCCTAATGAAACGTGTTTTTTCCCCTCAGAAATACGAGTGTAGTTCCCGAAACCAGGGCGCAGGTGTTGTGTGTCGGTCTGCAGACCAAGCATTGGCCATCACCGGGTACCGCTGTCCCTGCTGCGACTACAAAGTCCGCTATCTCTGCCCAGCAGCAGGTAAACAACATCTATATATAACATGCTCATAAAAAACCTTTTTCCAGAAATCGGAGCCCCGATTATTCAAAAGATCAGTCACAGCGCATTGGTCACACCACTGGCAAAGCCTGGGGGCTGTTTCACTAGGAGGGTAAGCTGTCATAGTGAGACCACAGTGGTAGTTTGCGTTTCATGAGAAGGTGCAGTCAAGCATGAACGTGAGTGAGGTAAGGAGTGAGACCAACAGTGAGAGAGGACATTTCAACCTGTGACTTTTGGAAAGGAACATGCCTCGGGCTTATAAAAAATTGAGGGGGCCATTTCAATGGATACATAGCTAACTGAAAATCATAATGGAAATTTCCACCTCCATTTGAAAGTCAAAAGTGGTCTGGCTCATGGACTATATTGGACAAAGATCTCAGTACTTGTGTTCAGGTTTTTTTAATCATACACACTATTTTCCGTATGCGCTGGCTTTTACAACCCAGAGCATACAACAAAAGGCCTGTTTCCATTGGCCTATTTCCCGTCACTGATCTAAAGTCAGGAACCACCAACAGACTTTTGGCACTGCTGACCCAAAATCGCTCAATTGAAACGACCCAGCTCGTCAAATGACCCACGACTTTTTCTGCTTAGATTATGCAATGTGGCTTAACCCACCACTGAGTGAAAGCTTGGTCACTGAGTGAAAATTGCTGCCCTCACCAATTTTTCGATACCAACACACAGTCAGTGACTTCACCGACAGACTTTCTGGGTCACTTAAAAGATCTACACCCTTTTCGTGGCCAAAGGAAACAGGCCTATATCATTATGCTCCGGGCATGTAGCTACACTCTACATGCGTTTTCTATGGACACTTTGTATAAAGCCCAGTACCCATCTACCGATTAAGGGTAGAATGATTAGCTTGCAAATCATATAGGAGTCGGTGAACTTGTCGCAGGCAAATTACATAACCCATCGCTCGACCGGCGGACATTGAGGAGAAGGCTTGGTGAGTATTAGTCCTAAGCAAATCTGTCTACTAATCGGTACCTCACCTTTGCCTAGCTGTCCTACATCTACCGACTAGGGCCGACTCCTTTAGGATGTCTTGGCTGAGACAAAATACCGTCCGTTTATCGCCGACAAAGGTACATGAACGTTCCTTAATCGGTAGACGGGCATTGTGCTTTAGATGGATAATAACCCTTTTTTCCATGACAGATATCATCACAGTTTACCCTACATACGGACCAGAGGAGGGCAACTCCAGCATGACCATCATTGGCGGTGCCCTTAATTCTGCTAACATTGTACTCATCGGCGAAACCAGGTGCCCAATCACAGAAAGGTAGGTCGTTAACCCTACCCTGGATAAAAGCAGAGAAGCATGGCTTGGGAGAAATACAATTTTATTGAATTTTATTAATGATAAGATAATTTATGTCGACCTTACTGGACGACATATTAATAATGTAATTGTTGATATGAGGTATAGTAACAATAGAATGGATGATTGACAGAAAGAGTATTATGTCAATTATGGAAATGATATAAAGTCAAGTAATACAATGTTTTAAGTATATATGAATATACATTGTAAATAATAATAATAATAATAATAATAATAATAATAATAATAAAAAGACCCCTACGAACGTAGGAAGATAAGAAGAGGGTGAGGGTGGGTGGGAAGAAAAATCGTGGAGTACATGTGTACTGAGTGGACCTGTATGGAGTTATCCCATTACACTCACTGCCATATAAGGAATAGAGTAGACCCAGTAGCCAATGACTGCATTCGCAGCAAACCCCGACCTTCACCCTGACCTCCTTACATGATATTTCTAGCGCCTTGGGACGGTTCTACAGTCGAGAGTTGACCTAGAATCTAGTGGGCCACAACCACCCTCGGAGGGTCGAGTAGGAGTGAGGGAGAGGCGAGGAGACACACTGCCCGCGCAGTACGTGTGAAAGCCGCTAGAGGGCAGGAGGGGTGCCTGTGGGGCGTGGTAGAGGGGTACACCAGGGGGAGCAATGACCACCCGTGACCAAAGGCCATGAGTCACTCATGAATAATGTTTGTGAGTGCATGATATAAAGATCTGGGCCCTGTTTTTCAGTCACGATATCCTCTTTGTAAGATATCTTACAGCTGTCAGTGTACTATAGATAAGACATCTTTGGGGATCGGCCAACGATTGTCCGTCAAGAGAACTTAGGCTGCAGTCAGGTGTACTATAGATAAGACATCTTTAGGGTCACGTGGTTCCAAATGTCTTCCAAATTGTCTTAGACCTAAGACATCTATGGACATGTCGTACAGAATGCGCAACTTCACTTCCCCTAGGAATTAAGCAATGAAATTTTAACACGAGTAAGGTATACATATAACCTATAATCGTACTAAATATGAAGAAAATCGGCCGCACCGTTCCGAAGATATCGGCGTTTGAAGATCGTCATAGCAATCTCTGCTCTGGTGGCCAGTGTACCCCTACGCTCACGCTACGCTAATTTATGCAGTGACCTCGAGTTCACTGGAGGTGGGAGGGTGCAATGGCCAGAGCAGACGTTTGCTATGACGAAGTTCAAACGCCGATATCTTCGGAACGGTGTGGCCCATCTTCTTCATATTTGGTACGATTATCAGTTACATGTCTCCCTTACTCATGTAAAAATTTCATTCCTAGATTCGTATCGAAAGCACGGGAAATCCTCTATATACACACAGTGAGCTTTGATAGAGCCTGAGACAGTTCTAGACTTGAGACACTTTTAGCGGCGATCGAGCGCGCCGCACTGAGACCGTGTCTATAGCACACCCGCCATTTTGTGTCTTGCAAATTGTCTTCCAATCGTGGAGACATCTTAGGGTATCGTTGGGCGATTATGTCTTGACTGAAAAACAGGGCCCTGGTCTGTTCGATCGGATACTATCGTAAAACTGGACGATTTCTAATCTTGGCCACAATATGCCACGACTGGAGTTTGGCATAGTGACTTCAAGAAGCATAGCCGAGTGAAGTCAGGAGCCAAAACTCCAGGAGTGGCATACGGTGGCCACGATTAAAACGAATCAGGTTTTGATTTTGTCCTACCCCGTCTCCTCGATTTTGGAATATTACGTGATAACAATTCTGTATGCCACTAGTGGCATATAAAACTCTGTATGCCAGTCTGCATGGCATACGGAAACTCAATATTAAGCCTATGGGATTTTATGTTAGGGGTAGGATAATTAGTTTTACTTTCAGCGCCACCAAACGGTCCACTGTCTAGATACGCGGCCGCTCGGACAAACACGGCCGAGTCGACCCACATGCCTCTCGAGATATACAGCATTCACAGCTAGAGTGTGAATGGTGGGTGTGATTGCAGGAGTGCCGTTTTTGACAGATTAGAATTCGGGAACAATCTTTGGCATTGTATTAATTTAACGAGTCTGAGCTGTGTAAACATCATACTTGATAATTGTCTTAGTTTAACTTGGAAAAAGATAACCATATTATAGCTCGGCCTGCCAATGTATTAGTGTTTATCCTACCCCTAATAAAAAACGCCATAGGTTTATCATTGACTCAATGTATTTGACATAGCATTGGATAAAGTGTTATTTATGCACCAAGGTGAATAAAAAAACGGACCAATCAGGGACGAGATAACGAAAGTAGATCCGGCAGCATTGATAACTACTAACATGGATAATTACAAATATTCTCTGTATATTGGTGAGATGGGGTAGGATAAATACGAAACCAAACTTGAGTTAGCCCTCTCAATACTTATACCACTCTGGTCAGGTCTGCTACTCACTACACTCGGCTAATGCCTCGTGTAGTAATACACAACCTGCCCATCGTTGCATAAACATTGACAAGGCTAACTCTCGTCTGGTTTCTACTAAATATCCAGTTTAGGTGTTCACATGTTATCTCATGCCCCAGTCACACTGGCGTAAAATTTGGCGTTTCTTCTACGTATTTGGACTGGTGGGGACCACGTATTAGCTACGGATTTGGTACGGATTTGGAACGTATTGTTTGCTTTTCTTTAACGTCTTAGTACGCTTCTCAACGTTCATCAACGTTCATCAACGCTTATCTACGCTTCTGTACGCATTGTGGCGTTTTTCGGTGCATTCCGACTTTCTTTTACGCATCTCCGCGTATTGCGGCGTTTTGTGGCGTATTTTGAGATTCCAAAATGCGTAGAAGAACGTAGACGTGCGTACACGGAAAAACGCCGTTTTTTACGCCAGTGTGACTGGGGCATAAGGTATATCTATGGTATCATTGAGGTGATATACATGTATGATACATCAAATTGAAGCTGGCATACCATAGAATACGATGCAATCACTTTTATTTCTATGGAAATAATGTGCATTGGTATTATAAACGTATTACGTTTATACACTCACTCCTCCAATGATAAGGAATGTGCGTTGCTAGGGCTTTGTTTGGCCGCACGATCTGGAGTGCAGTAGCTATTTTATTGATAGCAAGAAGCTGGACGAGAGAAAATGTTAATACTTATACACATTGTCCTGTCTTTTTGTGTAAACTTGTCCTGCTAACGTTCGTAATTGTGTTTGTAGAGTGCATATACTTTAGATATACATTATGGGAGAAAGGACACAATTGTGTTCGGAGTTATATGACCTGAACTGTGAACATTTAGACTTGTCTGGAAGACGCTTAATGAAAGACTATGCACTTGTCTTATGCCCCAGTCACACTGGCGTAAATTTCGGCGTTTCTTCTACGTATTTTAATTGGTTGGGAGTACGTATTAGCTACGGATTTGGAACGCATTTGTTTGCTTTCCTTCAACGTTTTAGTACGCTTCTCAACGTTCATCAACGCTTCTTTACGCTTTTGTACGTATTGTGGCGTTTTTCGGCGCATTCCGACTTTCATTTACGCATCTCCGCGTTTTCCCGCGCATTGCGGCGCATTTGTAAATTTCAAAATGCGTAGAAGACCGTAGAGGTGCGTACACGGAAAAACGCCGTTTTTTACGCCAGTGTGACTGGGGCATTATGTGAATTGTTTGTGTTTGTTTGAATGTCCCAATTTGTCTGGACTTAACAGGGAAGAACGCCAATACAGGCGATTGTAAACCGTCCATATATTCTATTTTCCTGAATAAAAAAATTAATTAAAATAAGGCTTTATTAACGTTGAAATACACAGCTTTTATAAAAAGAAATCCTTGAAAATGTACTGGATCAATATACCTCTAGATATACCATGACCTCCGTCTTCTTCAGATCGTTTGGCAGAATAGTGTGCACTGTTCCTCCTTTGGGACTGGTGCAGCAAGGAACACAGTCTGTAGTTGTGAGAACAAATCACAGCATTCCCAACAACCCCACATATTCCTACAGAGGGAGCGTCCAGGTGAACAAGGTCTACAACCTCGATACGCTTGTCAGGTACGTGTCTCCTACAATAAATCACATTTATTTACTATATACCCATGCCGTATATACTGTAAATATGCACCGTTTACTATATACCCATGCCGTATATACTGTAAATACGCAACGTTTACTATATACCCATGCCGTATATACTGTAAGTACGCACAGTTTACTATATACCCATGCCGTATATACTGTAAATACGCACAGTTTACTATATACCCATGCCGTATATACTGTAAATACGCACAGTTTACTATATACCCATGCCGTATATACTGTAAATATGCACCGTTTACTATATACCTATGCCGTATATACTGTAAATATGCACCGTTTACTATATACCCATGCCGTATATATACTGTAAATATGCACCGTTTACTATATACCCATGCAGTATATACTGTAAATACGCACCCTTTACTATATACCCATGCCGTATATACTGTAAATATGCACCGTTTACTATATACCCATGCCGTATATACTGTAAATACGCACCGCTTACTATATACCCATGCCGTATATACTGTAAATATGCACCATTTCGCCATATAACGTAAACATATTGTACAGACCACTGGTCCGTACACTAAAATACGGACCACCTTGCCATACACGTTTATTAAGATATTGGTTGTTAAGCTAAATGAAATTAATGATTTTGTTTTAATTTTGGGTATATAGTAAATATATAACGTCCAACCATGCTGTACAAGTCACAGAACTCGATGGTAATTTACAGTTTGTACGGAACTCGACGTAAACGCCTCGGTCCGTACAAACTGTAAATTACCATCTCGTTCTGTGAATTGTACAGCATGATCAGGACGTTCTATATAAATACCCACACTCCTAGACAGGGTACATGATATTCCCTATGAGCGAACAGCCTATGACTACCCAACGCTGCTGGGGCTGGAATAACTTTTGTTTGCCACCCAGGTTGACGTTTACTGCCAAGGTTGATGTTCAGAGACGTTCGGTTTTATCGATATTAGCCGACAATTGAAGGTATATAGGAATAGAGAAACCACATACCGGTGGGAATAAGTCTTTTAAAAATTACTGCGGCAAGCTACACCTTGGGCAGTAATTTTTCCAAGCCTTACCTCGTAACTTTGACTTATTACCATCGGAACATAGTTTCTCTCTATTATGTTATGTGTAATATAATTGTGATGTATGTTTATTTATAATATACCCATGCAGTATATTTGATACTAAAATTGGGGTGCCGATTTTGTCCAGGAGAGTTCCCACGCACATTCATGAAGTCAGTAGCTGATTTAGCTTTGTCGCTTGTTTCAGTGGCTCGACTAATGTGAACTTGGAGGGAGTGGGCTTCCTCTCTATAAGCCAGCCCGTCATGACCATCACGGTCTATTATGAATTCAACGGCGTCCTGCGCACCTGGGTGTTCCAATCTGTGAGTCGCGCTATCAACTCAATATAATTAAATTAAATTAAATCAATTTTTTTTTTTTTTTTTTTTTTTTTTTAAATCTTTATTTGTATCAATGTAAAATACACTGTTCTTCCTATCAAATGTCGATCATTGGTATGTCGGTTCAACATATGTACAGAGAAATGATGATATGGTTGTGAAAAAAATAACAATAAAAATGCATAGCTGGCCAATTACATCGGATACTTAGGAGAAACTGAACAAGAGTTAGTAGTGTTTGTGTTTATTGCACGATGGTGTTTGTTGTGAGAAGCAGACCTGACCAGAGTGGTATAAACACTAACACTACTAACTCGAGTTAAGTTTAGTATATATCCTACCCCATCTCCAAAAATTCATTTGTTACCCCCGTGCACTAAATAACACTTTACTGCACGATCGCTCGTATACAGTGACCCAATGTTAAGCCTATGGCGTTTTTTTATTAGGGGTAGGATAAAGACTATAACTTCTCAAGACCAATTATGACCAATCATTAGCACTAATACAGTTTAGATATTCTCTATAAGGTTAAATGCTACTGTGTAACGTGTATAACTTTGCTAAACCCCAACTCCAGTATAGATAAAAACCTTTTTTTTTTAAATTAAATTAATCTTTATTTCATATGTACAGTCATGAGAACTTTTCAAAATTAATCATGTCCGGAATTTCTTTAATACTGTGGTGCAACTATGTTAAGTTTATTTAACCAAAAACCACGAACCGCATTGTGGAGTTCATGAATATTAAAAAATGGAGCCAACAAGTTTTGGTCAAAGCCGTCGTTCTCCATGAGTTTGATGCGGAGCGATATGAACGAGGCAAACTCGAGTAAATATTCCGTTGTGTTCAAACAAGTTGGGAAACGACTTCTTCAACCAAAACGAGTAGCTTTCTATATTTATCTAACCCCAGTACACACTGGATATAGACCATGGAGAACAGACTGCAATATTCATAGGGGCATGGAGAAAGAGTTCCCAATGTTAAGCTTATGGGACAAAAATACCAGGGCCCTGTTTTTTAGTCACGACAATCGTTATTGGCGACATCGGCCAGGCGGGAGTGTGCTATAGAGCCACGATCTTAGAACCTGCGACAAATGGCGTCCGTCTACGACACTTAGGGAGCTCAAATGTATTTTTTAGTCACGACAGTCGGTGCCTAGCCAAGCGGAAAGTGTCGCGAACTATGTCGTAGGTCTAAGACAAATTTGGACATGTCGTACCGAATGCGCAACTTCACTTACCGTTGGAATTAAGCAATGAAATTTTAACACGAGTAAGGTATACATATGATCTATAATCGTACCAAATATGAAGAAGATCGGCCTCTTAGTTCTGAAGTTATCGGCGTCTGAATTTCGCCATAGCAATCGTCTGCTCTTTTAGCCAGTCACCCTCCCACCTCCCGATACGCAGTTAATGTCAAGGTCGCTGCATAAATTAGCGGAGGTGTCGGGAAAATACACTGGCCACCAGAGCAGATGACTGCTATGATAAAATTCAATCACCGATAACTCCAGGACGGTGCGACCGATCTTCTTCATATTTAGTACGATTATAGGTCATATGTATCCCCTACTCGTGTTAAAATTCCATTGCTTAATTCGTATGGGCAGCACAGGAAATCCACAATGACGTTTTATAGAACCTGCGACAGTTCTATACTTGTCGTCAGGGCTGACAATTTGAGCTCAGATCGTAGGCTGCAGGCTATGACACCGTCTATAGCACGGCGGCCATTTTGTATCCCCAAATAATGTCTTGGTCTCAAGCCACGATCTTAGGCCATCGTGGATCGACGATGTCGTGACTGAAAAACAAGGCCCTGGGGTGAGATAAAGTGATGAAAACTCATGACCGTATTTTTACTATATACCCATGCGGTATATACTGTAAATACGCATAATTTAGCACATAACGTAAAAATACAGTACGGAACAGTGTTCTGTATGGCAAAATATGGAACACTTCGCCATACGCGTTGACTGAAATATTAATTGTTAGGTTAAATTGAATTAATAATTTTTATCAATTTCGGGTGTATAGTAAATTTAGAACGACCTACCATGCTTGTAACTACAAGCCACAAAACTCAATAACAATTTACAGTTTGAACAGAACTCTGCATAAACGCCTCGTTTCGTATAAACCATAAATTGTCATCTCGTTTTGTAGCTTGTACAGCATGGTCAGGACGTTCTATGTAAATACTGGAACTGATACTAAAGTACACTGCTACCTCCTTTTATGTATATAAGACTGCATCTCATCTATTATCCTACCCCTAATATAAAATCCCATAGGCTCAACATTGAGTTTCCATATGCTACGCTGACTGGCATACAGAGTTTTATATGCCTCTAGTGGCATACAGAATTGTTATCACGTAATATTCCAAAATCGAGGAGATGGAGTCGGATAAAATCAAAACCTGATTCATTTTAATCGTGGCCACCACATTCCACTACTGGAGTTTTGGCTCCGGACTTCAATTGGCTTCGCCTCGTGAAGTCACTATGCCAAACTCCAGTCGTGGCAGACGGTGTCCAAGATTAAAACTCATCCAGTTTTACGATACTAAGGCCCAAATGATTATGTTAAATGTGGAGTTGTCTGATGTAGAACAACTAGATGTCATAGAACTGGAAGTAAACCTAAAAATTTTAATGATTTTTGTGTATGATAAAGACCTAGAGCCTGTATGTAAATTCTAAACATTATCTTTCACTCTGAAGTTGTATAATGGTAGAATTACAATAACAATGGCCAAACTCGCCCAATTTTCATGAGTAAACAACTTGAAATAAAACAATAATTGTTTAAAAATGACACAAATATAGCTTTAGCAATAGCCTTTCAATAGCTTTCCAAATAATCGTGCCATGCTAAATATCGCACACTAAATCTAAATGGATTGTTTCTGATTATACTACGTTGACCACTGAAATTGTTACCAAATTATTTGCTTGGAAGAACGAAAATGTATCAATGCCGTATGCAAATAAAAACTTATATTTAAAAATAATTGAAAAAAATACATAAGCACAATATTTTCATTCATCTCATTATGTTTGTAATTATCTGATATGTTACCACACCAGATTGGACTGTAAGTCTGGTAAATTCGAACGTATCTCAGATGTGAGAGGGCCCGAGCGGAAGACCGGCAATATTGCCGAACTCGGTGATATGTATTAACATTCCCTGAATAAAATCTAAAAAAAAAAAAAATTAAAAAAAAAAATCGGTCAAATGAAGAACGCCTTGTAAAAAGGTGATTGTATCAAATCCGCATTTATCTGAGTTTTAAAAAGAAATTCTATAATGATTACTTCTCAATTTCAGACATGCACACCTCTATCTGACGTCAGAATGACATGCCCCGTACCACCCCTGATAAATCCTATAGAGTTCACCCCCAACGCCACTCGCCTGACGACTACACCAACACCAGTCCCCAAGTCCCCTGTGGGAAACATGGACCCGTTAGGTGATGGCCCCATTCTCCAACTGGTCGCAAGGCCTCGGTTCCCACTGCGCCGCAGGAGATCTGTCTGTGATGCTGGAGAAAGTATGAGTCAGATTAACGACAATGATAAGCTGCTGTACGAGGCCACGTTCACTTTTAACGGGCAGAGAGCGGGTGGAGGCTACGCCATGGATGTGTATGAAGACCCGCAGATCGAGGGATTTAAGGAGAACCCCTCCTGTCGCCTGTTCCGCCCCTGGTTGACTACTCACAGAATTATTGAAATTCAGGTGAGTGGGAGCATACGACCGCTTGGATCTGAAAACTGTGAATATTGTGTATGTATGTAGTTTGTAAGACTAAGCATTTTGATTTATATGTATACTGTACCAACAAGTAGACTACAAACAGGTATATCTGAATGCATCCGCGTGCACCCAACTTTGTATGTCGCAGGTTAAAAATGGTCAGATTGCGTTGCAACTATCATATGTTAACCTACCTGTCAACATTTACTGAATTACGTCCTCAAAATGGACGGGTAAACAAATAAAACAAAAAACCTCTGACACAATTGATTGTGTCCACGAAGTACAGTATAACCTTATAAGGAAGTTACTTATTATCGTATTGGAATGTATAGCAGTAATCCATCATCATCAATTCATATTTGTTATATTGGCTCACCGTGTATTATGGGTATAAGTTGTACAAAGATATAATTGTATTGCGAAAGGACAGTATAATTCATGTAAATCGAATTTTACTGTAAAACATAAATGTACTATTGGAATCTGGAGGGACCAAGCGGAAAAATTTTCAGGTTCGAGTGACAGGTGAGTAATGGTGTATCCCGTACTTGCGCTCACAGGCGCTAGTGGTAGTGTGTTGATTGGGGAAGTAGACTACAGGTGGCGCCTACGTTCCTTTATATACACATATACCTGAAGTTATATGTTTTACATATATATATATATATGCCAGGCTGGCACACCATTGGCATGTCATTGTGGCGTACGGTCATAAATACTACATGTGCAGGAGCGGATGGTAGTTGATACTGCCACAGGTACATAATAATATCATAATGTTTTATTACTCATCTGTTACGGAGTCTAAATAAGAAATGTATAGGGCACCTGGAATTAGCTACCCAGAGATTCTGGCATGTCAGAATCTCCTGTAGGAGATTCCGGAAAGATAGTACTGTACATAATGAGGTTGAATCATCATGTACTTTGAAATAAGTTTCTTGAATATTCATTTAATGTAAATTATTAGAATCAATCATAATAATCTCATTTACCATCAGAAATCACTTTGCATGCTAAAATCACAGGTTAATGACGAACTATATTATTGGTCTACACCAAATTACTGCCACGCTTGACAGTGCTGTAGTGTCTGGAACTAAATGTCTTGCAGAAACTGTTTAATTGTAATAGACTTGTTTATTAATCTTGTAGGTGGGTAATAAATACAATAATGACTGGTTTTGTATAAGAGTGACCGTAATCTCCTCGTAGTTGACAACTATCGCTCGGATATGACTACACTTGGAGATTACGGCCACTCATACACAAAACCAGTCATTATTGTGTATTTATTCACCTTTGTTTCAACAATGATGCTTGGGCCTAACCATACAAAAATTCAAGGCATTATTTTCATTAGTAATGAAGCCCGACTTTGTATTTTCAGGGAAATCGGCTGAATAATCGGCTGGGCTGCCAGACATATAACGTGAGAATCGGGAAAGGAGTCTGCGTCATAGAAAGCCTCTTCTCCAATCAGATCATCTGCCGTCCCCCAGAGGAAAGGCCACGGTTAAGTGACGAGGACACGGAGGGGAGGCTTGGGGTTGAGGTAGGATAAAGTGGCCAGAACTTGATGACTCTTTTTCCACTAAAAGGCGTATCCCACTATCACGATTTGAGCCGCCGACACACTACGATAGCCTTACGACAAGCGTTCCGATGAAAAAATCAAATTTTTATCGGAAGGAACGGGTCTATTGTGAAAGCTAGACCCGTTCCTTCCGATAAAAATTTCATTTTTTTCATCGGAACCCTTGTCGTAAGGCTATCGTAGTGTGTCGGAGGCTCAAATCGTGATAGTGGGATATGCCTTTAAGGGCCGGCGTCCACCTACTACGATATGGCCCCGATATGGTCTACGATGCACCGCCCAATAGAAAATCAAAATCGCGTTGGAAGGTCAGCTAATATCGGGGCAGTTGACCACGTTTCTGCGATTAGATACCGATAAAAACCCTTACAATGCATGGTGGATTGACATGTCTAGACATATGTCTACGATTTTGCACCTTCCCGATATGTCTCTGATATTTGCTCTTTGTATCGGTGCCATATTGGTAGGTCTAAATTTGTATCGTAGTAGGTGGACCCCAGGCCTAAAGGCCAGCCCCCACCAACGCCGATGGTCTACGATATACTTCCCGATGGCTACGATTTCAAATGCCCAAATCTTGACCTATCGGGAGGTCTCCGATAATTCAAATCGTAGACATGGGTGGAAACCATAGACCATGTAAATGCCTTTGAAGGACCAAAAACATAAATCACGGTTACGATTGGCTCACAATTGAATCGGCGATTCAATGTAGATCTCAGGCATGATTTTAATATTGAAATATATTATGATTTTGGAAATATTGAATGAATCTTAATAATTTTCTACAGGTATTTACAATATATTATGATATTATGATATTACTTTCAAACACTAAAGCAAGCAAATTCATGTGTGTATACAGAAGCGTAATGGCTGTATTTGCCACCAAGCGTATATGAAGAGAAATATGCTGTGCACGATATATACGCCGGTTGTATATGTTATCCTACCCCTAATAAAAAACGCCATTTAACATTGACTCAATGTATTTGACGGAGCGTTGGATAAAGTGTTATTTATGCACCGAGGTGAATAAAAAAACGGACCAATCAGGGACGAGATAACGAAAGTAGATCCGGCAGCATTGATAACTACTAACATAGATAATTACAAATATTCTCTGTATATCGGTGAAATGGGGTAGGATAAATACGAAACTGAACTCGAGTTAGCCTTGTCAATGTTCATACCACTCTGGTCAGGTCTGCTACTCACTAAACTCGGCTAACGCCTCGTGTAGTAATACACAACCTGCCCATCGTGGCATAAACATTGACAAGGCTAACTCTCGTTTGGTTTCTACTAATTATGTACGTTTGGCATATATGTATGTATACTGATAAAAAAAGGTTTGCTACCCAACCACCTTCCCCCCTTCAATTTCTGAGCACTGACCACTTGGTAGACATATATATATATATAGGCAAGAAGGAATTACTTATTTACGCAAAATGATAGATATATACGCCTTACGTATTCATATGTAAATCACGGGTTTTCACGCTGTGCAGTGACTGATCCTGGCAACTCTGTGCCATGACCAACCCATTGACATACACTGCACAAAAACCATCATTTCACATATGAATGTGCTGGGCGTATATAAGTAGGTATTTTGCGTCTACAAGGTCGTCTTAATCCCCGTGTGTATACACCTCATCTGTAGGCGTAAATAAGCATCCAGTGAAGAGGACTTCACTGAGAGCGGGCGGGGGGAGGTGGCGGGGGGTGGGGTGGGAGGGCTTCCTACTGAGGACACCTGTACTTCTACCAACACAAAGGGGCAGGGGCAGAGGGTATTTTCTCTCATATACGCCGGGTGTGAAATACAGCCAAGACGCATCTGTCGTATATAAGGCGTGGGCGTATATAAATGAAAACAAGTCAATATTCAGCCAATACATGCACTTCAGTGATGGCGTATATATGAATAAAACGGTGGTTTTCGTGCAGTGATATACATGAAATGTTAAGATATTGCGAGACGTTATTTGTAATCAGTGGTTCTATTTCAGGTCCTGGTAGGAAATGGGAACTTGAAGTTCTTCGTTGGCTGCCTGGACTATGAGGAGAACCTGTTGGATAACACCTTGGGGCGCCTGGGAATAATAGGGGGCTTGGTCCTCTTACTTCTCCTCGTCATTGGGATTACTATCTGCTGCTGGGGTTGTCGGAAACGGACAAGACCAAAGCCCACACAAACTGAATAACTGTATCTGTGACCACTATATTTATATAAATATGTGATATTTGGCTCTATCTAACAAAGACTAATATCAAAGACGCCGGATTGACGGACAACCCCCATAAGAGACCTTTTAGTTAGTACACAAATATCGGAGACATATCAGAATGGTGCAAAATCGTAGACATAAGTTTAGACATGCCGATCCACCACACATTGTATGGGGTTTCTATCTGTGTCTTATTGCAGAAACGTGGTCAACTGCCCCGATAGTAGGTGACCTTCCGACACGATATTGATTTTTTTATCGGGAGGCGCATCGTAGACCATATCGGAGCCATATCGTAGTAGGTGGACCCCGGGCATTAAAAGGCAATTGATCTTCACCTCTGATTCCTATAATCCCAATGAAGCCACCTACCGGGAATACTGTGTTGGATTTCTGTTTAAATGGATTGTGCGGAAGAACGATGCAAGTATCATCGAACACAATTTGGATCAATACCAAAAAAAATCGTTTAATCCTGAATCGGTAGATGTGTATTGGGCTTATCCGGTGGATATTAGTATGTGTAGGAGCTTGCAGACTTTGCCTTCTGGCTGGATATGTGTAGAAGTTGAACAAACCAGCCATCACTACTAAGATTTAAAGATTGCTACTACATGTATACTCTCTGACCATTCTGGCCACCAATTATGACTTCTTGCACCAAACTCCGACTATTTGCCACTTGCCATAGGTATATAATCGTCAGGTGGAAACGGAGATAAAAATTTGAGGTCGGTTTTTCCATACCAACGTTATGCAATCTGGCACCACCTGATGACTATTTGACTCACCAATAAATTCAGTCTATTTACATATGATCAGTTACGGGACTACGATTCCTATCTCACTCAGTGGTAAACCTCCACCCTTTTCACATCAAAACAGGGCCTTTTTCTTAGCAAAGACGATTTGAAGGTTTTAGAAGCATCTCCGTCAAAGACAAATGCGGGTAGGTATCGCTGCTCCCCCTGTTGCTACTCAATTTACACTGGTGCTGCCATCTGAGTTCATGAAAATGTAGCAGTTTCCCATAGACACCAATAGTTAAGAACTTATCTTTTCAGATGGCCTTCCCATAGAAATTAGCATGGTGACATAGCATTTTTTAGCATTTCTCATTTGTACATGTTCCCAACTATCAGAATCCAGAATTATTTAGATATAACAACAGAACATCAGTGTCATCTAGCCACAAAGTCAAAATATTGCAGTTTCCCATGGACACCAATAGTTAAGCACTTACATATTCAGATGGCCCTCCCATAGAAGTTAGCATGGTGACATGCCATTTTTTTGCATTTTTCTATTTACTGATATATGGAACTTAAACTGTCCGGAGTTATTTGCAAAACTCAATAGAATTTAGAAATCACCCAACTACCAGCATTTGTCTTTAAGAAGCACTTCGTTCTTGTGATATGTACCATGGTGTTTATAATTTCTTAAAGACAAATGCGGGTAGGTATTGTAGTGCCCTCTGTATCTTTACGCAGATCTGAATTTTGAACAGGTGCTGCCATCAGATTTCATGAAAATATTGCAGTTTCCCATAGACACCGATACTTTTTTTATTTTTGTATCATATGCGGTGATACTTAAACACTTAGCTTTTCCAGATGGCCTTCCCATAGAAGTTGGCACGGTTACATAGTATTCCTTTAGCATTTCTCATTTGTATATGCTCCCAACTATCATAATCCAGAATTATTTGAAGATAACAATAGAACATCAGTGTCATCTAGCCACAAAGTCAAAATACTGCAGTTTCCCATTTACACAAATAGTTAAGCACTTTTCCTTTCAAATGGCCTGCCCATAGAAGTTAGCATGGTGACATATCTTTTTTATCGCATTTTCTATTTGCTGATTTGTGAAACTTATATTATCCAGAATTATTTGCAAAAATAAATAGAATTTAAAAATCACCCAAGTACCAGCATTTGTCTATAAAGTGACAATGTTCAAAGGTGTATAGCTTTCTGACAGCAATGTTATTTTTTTCTTTCTGAATGAAACTTGAAAGATATATAGTTGATTCATGTTCTTTACTAGGACATCTCCTGGTTTGGATCCGATGATGCCTCAAGCCTGTGATTTTTTATTAAGTATCTCATAAAAAGATTCATGATTCCCGATGGACTTAATGGGCTAATGAAAATGTAAGCACATAGGGCGCTACAAAAATGTATGTCTTTATTAGAGTGTGCTTGTAGCATTTATATACGTTGCCTAAAGGTTAGAGTGGTCACATATAGGCCTCCAGAGTACTGCAAAAACACTATCCCTTCACTTTCTGCATGCTATTCATTGTGATACTGTGAAAGGAGCAGGGTGCCAGTGTCTCAGGGTCTTAGAAGCAAGCCCAACTGACCATGAACCAATCACTCAAGACCAGAATACTGGTGCTTCAATAGTCTGTAGGACGTCCGTTAACGGGCGTAGTGACACGATAGTGACAGGTTGCGTTGCAGTAGTTTAGGGACAGCCGTTTGTGGGACATAGGGTAAGAGACAGGCGGAAATAGTGGCTTGTACCATTTCAGAAGTGGGTGTCCAGTCACTAAAAGGGTCACTGTAGTGTCTTAAATAGCGAGAGGGTATACCCTCTCGTTTTTGATGTCACAAACACATAACTTTACTTACGATAAGAATAAAGCTATGAAACACATACAACTTATAAACATGCAAAATATGAAGGAAATCGGCTCATGTAATTCAGAGATATTCACATTTGAATTTTGTCATAGAAAATGCTGCTCTGGTGTTCAGTGTAGAATAACTCAAGCGCAGTCGCTAATTTATACAGTGACCTTCACCTTGACACCACTTGTCCCCAGTAGGACATGAGTATGAGAGGTGAGGTACCCAACATGTGTTGTCCCAAACTAGGGACACATCCACAATAGTGACAAGACACACCTCCCCTTTAGTGACATGCCTATTGCAACGCGACCAAACTTTTTCTGTTATTCAAGTCACTATTGGCGTCACTAAACATGTCACTAAGTGGTTTAGTGACCCATTCTATTGAAACGGGCCCCATATACTGAATGTTACCCAAACCTTTCAATTGTTATTCCTTTACAGCAGCAAGTGCGATGTCGGTTGGCTTTTGAAAATTGAGCTGGTTTTGAGTCTGTCCCTTCCTTTGATTACCTACTATATCTAAAAAAGTACGATTCTGGGCCAATCCGCTTGGAGTTCTTCCCGCACATAGTAACAGAGTGAACCAAACTTAGGCTTGGAGACTGAAGGGCCACGAGAGTGAGAATCTCGTGAATGGTTGAATTCGAACCTGCTTTTCTTTTTTCTAGATCGATAGACAGACATGCTTTTTCTCTTTTGATTCATTTCGAGCCATGCCGAAATCAAAGTTTAGTATCGTAGTTTTCTGATCTACTTTTCTCGGGAGAAACCAAAGAGATCTCAACTTTCGCTGGTAGGCCTTTCCAAACTCCGCTGATTCCCCCCACCAACCAGCACAATAAGTATATGGCCCATTTCAAGCATCTGGATTTGTGGAGCATTTAGCAGAGCGTTCTGCTGGGACTGCGAGTGTTGGGAGTTCGATTCCCGCTATTGGCAGACCTCATTTTTGTACCTCCGCCGAGGTAGGGGAGTGAGGGAGTCGGTGTTAGCCAAATACGAGCTGATGAAATCGCTAGTACTTCAGGACAAAACTCATAAGCAAACTTTGAGATTCTTAGCAAACCAAACTGATTCGCACAATCACGTTTGTAAGGGAAGTTTCATGAAACAAAAAACAGTTGAATTCAACAACTAACATCACAATCTTCACATCATATGAGCATCAGATGTTTCCTTTTTCTTTATCTGCACAAGTAACAACCGTGAGTGGTTTACAGAGCCGCCTGTCCACAAAATCATCGTTTGTTGCATTTATTATCCATCTTTTCGAATGAATTAAACCCAGTAACTGCCATATTAACGGGTATAACAATAGGAACTATTTCTTTGCTCTATAGCATAAGGGACTATTTTCCCCGTATACCTTGGTTTTGAGGCCGTATACCACAGGTTTGAATCTGTATACCACAGTTATGGTATCTGACAGTTTTTATACAATGGGTAGTGGTTTACTGAGTCAACATACATTTCCGATGTATACGATGGATAATAAAGGAAATGATAAAAATAAAAAAAGCTCTGCTTCACACATAACCCACTAGATGGCGTCACAGACGTGAATTGACACGTTTTTCATAACATTTTCCAGGTTCTATATTAAATCAAGTATAATGTAAAGATTTACAATTTTCTTCACACGAAATGTTTTTCATCAATAAAGAAAAGGTTATTCTACTGTAGTTTGCTAGTTCTTTTCTTGGATAATCCATGCCTTTGTTGATAAATAATGATTTGAATCCCAATATTTTAGTCAAATTGAGTCCTCACCCTGATTAAAAAATTAATTACAAACCACCAATCGGTGGCAGAGCATAAATTCTTGATTATTATTGTGCATCTGTATCTTGTTCAACAGGAAATAGGAGGATATTGGGATATTCTCAATATAAATATGTTTTGTGTCGATTTTAAGAAATTAAAATCGAATTGTTTCAAAAATTCATTTAAACAAAGATATTCAATTCTGAACAAAATGTTACTCCAAACCTGAATGGGATCATACTTGGCTATTTTTTAATTCATAAATCATATCTCTATGTTGTATATTCATCATGTGACACTATTCCAAAGACAAGTCATAGTGAAAATCAGTTATTTTCGATTTTAATACATTTAATAAAAAACAACATTTACGAATTTACCATCACCATATGCGGCTTGGAAAGCCCTATCCTACACTGAAAAGTTAATTCAGAAATTCCCATCCGTTCCGGAGATATTGACGAAAATGTGATTCTCAGAAAGCAAGACGTTTTGGCAAAACGTCTTTCGCTGGTCCGGTTTTGATTTGGTCAATGTGTATTCAGGTACCAGATCAGTGATTTGCAGGTTTTTCAGGTAACTTTTGTCTGGTTCCCTGCCACACTGCTGGGATCAACCTCACCTCATGCCGCGTTCTCACACCAGGGGTCTCTACTCGTACTGTGTCTATGTAAACCTATATAGAGTTGCAGGGGACCAGTCTGAACATCTCTAGTTCTATGAGCCTACAAGCCTGTGACTGGACCATGTTCGGAGGCGTTTTTTAAAGTAGAAAATAGATTCATTGGATTGATTTTTGTTCTGAATTATGTGCAAATACGCATGCGAAGTGAGCTATACTTTATTACTGGTTATTGTTTGTGAATCGTTAAAAATAATTGCCATAAATACATATTTTCCAGGTTCTATATTAAATCAAGTATAATGTAAAGATTTACAATTTTCTTCACACAAAAATCAATAAGGAAAAGGTTCTTCTACTGTAGTTTGCTAGTTCTTTTCTTAAATAACCCATGCCTTTGTTGACAAATAATGATTTGAATCCCAATATCTTTGTCAAATTGAGTCCTCACCCTGATTAAAATATTAATTACCTCTACCTGCCTACCCATCTACCTGCCTACTCATCTACCTGCCTACCCATCTACCTGCCTACCCATCTACCTGCCTACCCATCTACCTGCCTACCCATCTACCCGCCTACCCATCTACCTGCCTACCCATCCACCTGCCTACCCATCTACCTGCCTACCCATCTACCTGCCTACCCATCTACCCGCCTACCCATCTACCTGCCTACCCATCCACCTGCCTACCCATCTACCTGCCTACCCATCTACCCATCTACCTGCCTACCCATCCACCTGCCTACCCATCTACCCGCCTACCCATCTACCTGCCTACCCATCCACCTGCCTACCCATCCACCTGCCTACCCATCTGCCTGCCTACCCATCCACCCGCCTACCCATCTACCTGCCTACCCATCTACCTGCCTACCCATCTACCCATCTACCTGCCTACCAATCCACCTACCTACCCATCTACCTGCCTACCCATCCACCTGCTTACCCATCCACCTGCCTACCCATCTACCTGCCTACCCATCTACCCGCCTACCCATCTACCTGCCTACCCATCCACCTGCCTAGCCATCTACCTGCCTACCCATCTACCCATCTATCTGCCTACTCATCCACCTGCCTACCCATCTACCTGCTTACCCATCTAACTGCCTACCCATCTACCTGCCTACCCATCCACCTGCCTACCCATCTACCTGCCTACCCATCCAGCTGCCTACCCATCTACCCGCCTACTCATCTACCTGCCTACCCATCTACCCATCTACCTGCCTACCCATCCACCTGCCTACCCATCTACCTGCCTACCCATCCACCTGCCTACCCATCCACCTGCCTACCCATCCACCTGCCTACCCATCTACCTGCCTACCCATCCACCCGCCTACCCATCTACCCATCCACCCGCCTACCCATCTACCTGCCTACCAATCTACCTGCCTACCCATCTACCCATCTACCTGCCTACCAATCCACCTGCCTGCCCATCTACCTGCCTACCCATCCACCTGCCTACCCATACACCTGCCTACCCATCCACCTGCCTACCCATCCACCTGCCTACCCATCTACCTGCCTACTCATCCACCTGCCTACCCATCAACCTGCCTACCCATCTACCTGCCTACCCATCCACCTGCCTACCCATCAACCTGCCTACCCATCTACCTGCCTACCCATCTACCCGCCTACCCATCTACCTGCCTACCCATCCACCTGCCTACCCATCTACCTGCCTACCCATCTACCCATCTACCTGCCTAACCCATCAACCTGCCTACCCATCAACCTGCCTACCCATCCACCTGCCTACCCATCAACCTGCCTACCCATCAACCTGCCTACCCATCTACCCACATACCCATACACCTACGAACCCATCTACCTGCCTGCCCATATACCCGCATACCCCTCAACCTGCCCACCCACCAACCAACCAACTTACAAATCAACCTGCCAACCAATTAATCCTCCATCCAACATGCCCACAAATTAAAGTATGAGTATCATCAACAATGAATGTCCCTTGTATCGCCTTTTTTTGATGGATTGTTGTGATATTGATAGCAATAGAATCGACATACAAAACACAGTATTATTGTCACAGTTTTTTGTACAATGTCTAATGATATAACTAATTATTATCTAAAGGCAGATGATGATAAAATCTTCTAAAGAGTTCATTATGTTTAACACTTTGTTGAACACTTCCTAATGCTAAACACTTCATAGTTAAACACTTCCTAAAGCTAAACGCTTTGTATCAAAACACTTCTTAAAACTAAATACTTGTTATATACACACTTCCTAATGTTAAACGATATATATGTAAACACTTCCAAACACTATGGATGCAAAAACTTCCAAAACTTAAACACTTTAAAACTAAACACTTGAAAACTAAGCACTTTCTAAAATTAAACACTTTCGACCTAAACATGTTTAATTCTAAACATGCTTAGCCAAAGAAAGCGTTTAGAAAAATGGGACAAGAAAGTGTTTAAATAAGTGTTTAACTTCTAAACACTGGTGTGTGGATAGCAAACGTCGCTTTTACAGTGCAGAGATGTTGAGACTGGTCCCCTGCCACACTATATAGGTTTACACAGACACAGTACGAGTAGAGACCCCTGGTGTGAGAACGCGGCATGAGGTGAGGTTGATCCCAGCAGTGTGGCAGGGAACCAGACAAAAGTTACCTGAAAAACCTGCAAATCACTGATCTGGTACCTGAATACACATTGACCAAATCAAAACCGGACCAGCGAAAGACGTTTTGCCAAAACGTCTTGCTTTCTGAGAACCACATTTTCGTCAATATCTCGGGAACGGATGGGAATTTCTGAATTATCTTTTCAGTGTAGGATAGGGCCTTTCAAGCCACATATGGTGATGATAAATTCGTAAATGTTGTTTTTTATTAAATGTACTAAAATCGAAAATAACTGATTTTCACTATGACTTGTCTTTGGAATAGTGTCACATGATGAATATACAACATAGAGGAATTATTTATGAATTAAAAAATAACCAAGTATGATCCCATTCAGGTTTGGAGAAACATTTTGTTCAGAATGGAATATCTTTGTTTTAATAAATTTTTGAAACAATTCGATTTTATTTTCTTAAAATCGACACAAAACATATTTATATTGAGAATATCCCAATATCCTCATATTTCCTGTTGAACAAGATACAGATGTACAATAATAACTGAGAGTTTATACTCTGCCACCGATTGGTGGTTTGTAATTAATTTTTTAATCAGGGTGAGGACTCAATTTGACTGAGTTCTCACACCAGGGGTCTCTACTCGTACTGTGTCTATGTAAACCTATATGGAGTGGCAGGGGACCAGTCTGAACATCTCTAGTTCTATGAGCCTACAAGCCTGTGACTGGACCATGTTTGGAGGCGTTTTTTTAAGTAGAAAGTACATTCATTGGATTGATTTTTGTTCTGATTCATGTGCAAATACATATGCGAAGTGAGCTATACTTTATTACTGATTATTCTTTGTTAATCGTTATATATATGTCACATCAAAACGCCATTATATTAGCATTGCGGCCACCTGACGGCCACCTGACGGGCATTATAGGAACTAATATATATAAACAATGCATTGTGCTTGGGTCGAATTTCTAATTATTTATTTTCCTAATAATTACTTGAAATGTAAGTAATAAATACAACATTATCATTATGACACTCCATAAAACTCCTCGCTACAACTCAATTACACGGACAATACAGCCAAATCAAAATCCTGGTAATATTGTGTATTTATATGTATACTTCATTGGAGTATTATTTGCCTTGCATGCGTTTTAATAAAGATGTAGCTATTGGTTGACTGGGCTGGCAAGCGATATGGTTCTGGCTTATCATATAGCATAACATTCAGGATATTGACACCCAAAGAGGAAATCCACCATTTTTGTGTTTTAAATGGTTTATTTTCTGTTCTATTTTACAAAATAGATCTCCCGATGAAGATAACTCTCCTGTCTTATACTCGGAGAAGCAGACTGGGGGCACGAATATCATCCCCAACAGAAAACAAAGACAAAATACAAGTCAAACTCGAATCCATATGTAGGATATGGAACTCCATATATGTATATATCACATAAAAGCACCATTATATTATCATTGCGGTCGATTCAATTGAAATATTTATGTAAAGTATGTAATTGCACTTCCTGGTGATGATTTGTCATAAAAGCTGGTGATCTCTAAAACTCAGAAATACATGACAAAGATTTCGGCATAAAATATGTAAGTCACAACGCGGGTAATAGGAGTATAGACTCCTGTGTATAAATTCAAGTTCATTACGAGTAAGATACGATACGCCATTCTGAAAAAAGCCTATGGCCAAACACTCTATGCTTACACCACATTCTGGCAGATGTAGTAACTTATTTGTAGTTGACACTACGTAATACTTTTACTACGCGTCAACTACGCGGAGAATATTGCCACTCAGATCAAAATCATGGTAATATTGTGTAAGTATACTACCCAAGGTTGCCGTATACTACCCAAGGTTGATATTTAGACCAATCAGATCGTCTCTTGCAAAATTCATATGAAAAGCGCAGTGGGGAGAAAACATAGAGTGTTAAGTTTCTCGATAAGGTTGGATCTAGCTTCTGAGTTGGTAGACGAGGCGTACAGCTTCAGCGACTGCTGGTAAGTGCTAGCTTCTGGTTTGATGGTGTGTTAATGTTATTAAACCACATTTGAAGGAATATAGGAATAGGGAAACCAAGTTTCAGGAGAGAGAAAGTTAAAGTTACTCGGTTAGGGTTGGAAAAATTACTGCCCGCGGCCAAGGCCTTGGGCAGTAATTTTTCCGAGCTTTACCTTGTAACTTTGACTTATTCTCACCAAAATATAGTTTCCCTCTCTTATCTCACCCCTGGTATCTTGTCCCTTACGCTTAAGATTGGGAACTTGTTCTCCATGCCCCTACAAGGATTATTGAGTATATTGTATTAGCATCATGGGTAGTTATTGTATAAAAGTAGGTAGCGCTCAGGAAGCATTGTCCAGTTATCATGATGTATTTATAGTTGGCAGTAAAAAAATGTTCTGAAAAAAAAAAAAAATTAACCACTATGGTCCACACCCATAGTCTAACATGCATATCGTGCAACTTTCCGTTATTTTTTTTAATAATCATGATGGATTTATACTTGGCAATAGAGAAATGTTCTGAAAAAAAGAAAAAAAAGGTTAACCACTATGCTGAACAATCATAATCTAATAATCATAATCTAATATGGACATTGTGCAACCTTCACTTACTTTTTCAGAATCATTATAGCTTTTTTCATGTAAAAATGTATCACTTTACATTTCTGTCACCTAATATATATCAAATATATTATATACAATCAAATACAAATATGTTTGTGTGTGGGTAGTCCTTGTGTACACTAGTTCCATAGCATAGAGCGATTACGATTTAAATATACTGCCCAATGCCCTGTGGCACTGCACTAAAACACATTAAGTGAGATACACATATTGTACATTGTGTACTCTGAGAAAGCTAAAAAGCTCATATTGGCTGTTTTTGGACATAAAATCTCGCATCCTCAAATTATGGTAGCAGAGGAAGCTTAACAAGCATGTATACTTTCATAAAGGATTCTGTACATCTATGATATAGTTACTTCCACAGCAGTCAGTCACTTTTACATCTGCATTGTAGCATTACATCATTGACATACATGTGATTGGTTAACATGGCTTTATACATGGCCTTATAAGGGTTTAATGAACATGACTAAAGACTGAAGAACACCTCATAAAATCACTCGGCAATGGTTGGCAAATAGAAGTTTGCTGAACTAAATCAGCATGATTAGGCAGTAGCAAATAAAAGGTAACCCTATTGCTTGCAATATTTACAGTGAGTTTGGTGAGGTAAATAAAAGACAGTTGGATAAGTACTCCTAACACTGACTAGTTCATTCAATACTCAAGTATCACGGTATTAAAATTTTGCATTTTGTAATTTGTTCTTCAAATTATGAATCCCCAGATTCATTAAGTTGCCTAATTAACATAATGAGTGTAGTGATACCTCATGTGATATAACCTTAGCCTGGTATAAACCCCCATAGGCTTAACATTAAAGTGGTGATTCCACCAATACACAAGATATAGTGAGATTAGTCACAATTTGGTTGTCTTGCTAAATCTTGCAAGGTTTTGCACATTTGCCGTGATGTGTTTTGAGGTGCCGTGGTGGTGGAGCACCAAAATAGACACATGACATTGCGCGCTACATATCGTAACAACGGAGGTACGACATATCACGATACTGAAAGATATAACAAGATATATCAAGATATACCATGAAATATCCATCGTGTTGGTGGAACCAGCCCTTAAGAACTCGTACCCAACAGGCTTGCAAGTGCAGTAACTCATTTGCAATGGGCGATAAACGGTTAAAAAGTTCCAGGCGAAGATAAAATCAGAAACATATTCGTACTTTCGTCTGAGTCCCTGTTCACCATCTCATTTGGAGCACTTTGTAATATTCACCCGGCTATCGCCTCGTTTATATTACTATGCACTCCTAACTCGATGGGGAACGGTGACACATATTAAATACTCGTTAGTTTCTTCCTTATTGGAGTGTGGTGGGAGGGGTGTAAAGAACTCCGCAGTCACGAGAGAGAGGACTATTTTCAATCACGTACCAGCAGTTTTTCCATCTTTCTGGTCTTTTTTTTAAATTAATGGAATGTTTCGAAAAGACATCATCGGCTGCAGAAGAAAACACGTAACAAGATATATAAATATATATATATATACACAATATTGACTGGTTTCAGATACAAGTGGCTGTATGCTCCGAGGAGTTGACGTGCAGTAATATCCAAGCACATGTGAGGATATTCCGCAGAGGCAACTCCGAGGAGTATACAACATATCCCTATGCCCCGGGTATGTCCATACACACTCCCTATGTGTTTTCTTGGACACTTTGTATCAGGTGGATAATGAATATATATATATATATATATATATATATATATATATATATATATATATATATATAGGAATACAATAAAACAGGGTCTGCTTATCTTCAAGGCCACTTACATCATTATAAATCCCTTATCTAGAGTCTGTGCAGAACTACCTAATTTGGCATATAAAGAGATAGCATAGCAAACGCATGATCCACTGTGCCGGCAGTATGGCATCAAAAGAGTGCCGCCCCACCACCTTATGTTTTAAACTTGAATTTCGCTGTTGTCCCACACTGCCAGGGATACAGTTGGCAGGAGGAGGGGTAGTGGGGACGGAGCATTGCCTCTGATAGCAGCATAAGTACCAGGATCCAACGATCCACTGTCTATCTTACCCCCACTCAATCCAGGATCCCAGCTGGCAACCCTTGCCTGGTGCTGAGGATCACCCAGCACTGAGTGACCAGTAGAGTCTGTTTGAGGAATATAATCAGTCCTCAACTGTGGTGATTGTAGCTCCCCAACCTGGGCATCTGTGAATTCACGAGGCGTGGGTCGGTCATGGGGTAAATGTAGGGTTTCTGTGGGTAATATCGCCCCCTGGTTCACCTCGCCTTGTGTTTCGTTGATATGTCCATTGGTGCCTTGCTGTGATGAAGGGTGACGGACTCCGGTTACTGCAGGAGTCTGTGAGGAGTGAAAAGGGTTTTCATAATCCACATTATTACTCTGTGGATGCTCATTGGTAGTCTGGACTTCGTTGATAGTTTCTATAGAAGTCCCCTGGTCCGTCACGGTTCCTATAGAAGTCCCTTGGTCCGTTACGGTTTCTCTAGAAGTCCCTTGGTCCGTCACGGTTTCTCTAGAAGTCCCTTGGTCCGTTACGGTTTCTATAGAAGTCCCTTGGTCCGTCACGGTTTCTCTAGAAGTCCCTTGGTCCGTCACGGTTTCTACAGAAGTCCCTTGGTCCGTTACGGTTTCTATAGAAGTCCCTTGGTCCGTTACGGTTTCTATAGAAGTCCCCTGATACGTTACGGTTTCTACAGAAGTCCCTTGGTCCGTCACGGTTTCTCTAGAAGTCCCCTGGTCCGTTACGGTTTCTACAGAAGTCCCTTGGTCCGTTACGGTTTCTACAGAAGTCCCTTGGTCCGTCACGGTTTCTACAGAAGTCCCTTGGTCCGTCACGGTTTCTATAGAAGTCCCTTGGTCCGTCACGGTTTCTACAGAAGCTGACTCTAAAACATGCTCTGCGGGACCAACAGCAGATTGAGACTGCGTTTGTGGCACTGCCTCATGCTGCCATGTATCACCACTAGGGGGTCCCTCAGTCACACTCTCTCCTGCGCCTCCTCCCTGGAGCCTCTCCTGCATGTGTTGGCGCAATCTCTGTAACTGCGCCACTACGGGGTTGGTGATCATCATGTACCCGCCGTCGATCACCTGACTGTAGCTGGGCAGATCCCTCTTGTCGCCCTCCTCCACACTCTCCTCCCCGAGCACGAAGGCCGGGTTGTCCCTGACGCAGTCGTCGTAGGAGGGCGGCTGGTATTGGATTGTCAGACTCTCGATGCTGTTACAGCGGTCGCGACTTCGCAGCGCCTCCAGCCGCCTCTCGCGGAGTCTCGCGAGACGTCGCACCTTCCATTTCTTGTGAAGGCAGAGCGCGATCTTGATGAAGAGGATGAGGAGGATGAGGAGGCAGCCCGCGACGAGCGCGATCAGGGCCACGGGGCTGTACCCGGAGAAGGCGTCCTGGTCATCTGTGACAGAGAATAGGGGGTTATTATTTTATTCATTATTTTTCGGGTTTTATCATTTTTATCATTTTAGTGTTTTATGAATTTTTTTATTTTTTTTTTAATTTTATAAGTTTTTTTTAGGGTTTTATGATTTTTCATTTTTTTCTAGGGTTTTACGATTTTGAAATGTTTTTTTAGGGTTTTATAATTTGCTAAAATAGGGAGTATGAATTGTCGTTTGACAACATTTTCTGAATTTGGAAAAAATATTTGCATGGCGTCAATTATAGTTTACATGTTATTATTTTTTTTATCGTCTGTAGTGGCACTTTTCTGGAAAAGTGGCATGTTGATATTAGTTTGTTTTAGTTATGCACTATTTTTCCATACACACTATTTTTCCGTATGCAGCCCCCGGAGCATACAACATATCCGTATGCACCGGGCATACACTCCCTATGTGTTTTCTATGAACAGAGCAGTGTTTATCCCAGATTTCAAGACATTTTTTACAGCTTGTATGCGTTCAGAAATCTTAACATTGGTTATCCATCACAACATAATCTTATGTGGTCATATACTTGCTGCTATTTAAAAAAAAAATCCTGGATTTTGAGTAATTATTTTTTATTTTTCCCGTTATTTTCCCGGTAAGAAAAACCTGAATAACTAACTTTCCTAATACTTCACTTCGTTGCCACCCATCAGTTTTTACTTTGTTGAATTGTTCCATTGAATTCCTCATTCATTCTCGGAAATGATATTATGATATACTACATGTACAAGAAGCAAGATTATTCTATGGTATAATCTTGCTTCTTGTACATGTAGTATATCATAATGTCAGTGTACCCTAAAGGGTCAGATTTTTTTATATGAAAACATAACATATTTTAAGAAAGCATCTTCCTGTTTTGAACACCTATGTTCAAAGAAGTTTTTTTACCACAAAATATAGTATCCTTTTTTAAATGGATGATGTTTGAAAACTTACTGTTCTTGTTACAGTTGTTTTCGTCCGATCTATCCCCGCAATCGTCGAATCCGTTGCACCTCACACTGTACTCCACGCACACGTTGTTGCCGCATTTAAACATCGGAGAACAGCCGCGTGCTGAAAACAGAAAGTTAAGAATTTATTACCCACCGATTACAGAGTCTCCATAGGAAATGTATAGGGCACCTGGAATTAGCTACCTAGAGATACTGGTATGTCAGAATCTCCCGCAGGAGATTCCGGAAAGATAGTCCTGTACATAATAAGGTCAAATCATCAGGTACTTGGAAATAGGTTTCTTGAATGTTCATTCAATGTTTAATTTCAGAATCAATCATAATAATCTCTTTTACCATCAGAGATTATTGTAATAACACACTTTGTATGCTAAAAGTACAGATTGATGGCAAACTATATTATAAGTCTACACCGAATTACTGCCACGCTTAACAGTCCTGTGGTGTCTGGAACTAAATGTCTTGCAGAAAATTTCTAATTGCAATTAACTTGTTACCAATCTTGAAGGTGGGTAATAAATACAATAAAGACTGGTTTTGTATACAAGTGACCATAATCTCCTTGTAGTTGACAAAGTAATATCCTCGCTAATCGCTCGGTTATTACTTTGCGGCAACTACTTGGAGATTACGGCCACTCATACACAAAACCAGTCATTATTGTGTATATAGTTACCAGTGTGTGTCTGATAATCATTTGAAAATACTCTAATAATAATAAATGCACCCTATTGTACAATATGGTTGATACGCGTTGACAAATTCCTTGTGCAGTGGCCTCAACGTGTTATGGGGTCCTCGGTTTCTTAAAGGCATGTCCTACAATTCACAGTGGCGCTACCTAATGGTTTTTCAATAATGTCATTTATTAGTCAAAATGGTTTCTTGGGATTCATTCTAATTCTACACGAGTAAATTTAACATTTTGTCCAGCTCATCCAATATTATTGGGTAAAATAGGCCAATTTACATTTGCTTGATTTACATAGGAAATGTACTGAAAAATATGGTTTTCTTCAATTCTTTCAAAAACAAAGGACGGTGACCTATGGTTTTTAAAACCTAAATAAGTAGCACCATATATCTACTATATTCTGTATTAGTATGAGGAAAATGACATGGGTTTCACTATGTGAAAAAAATACTTTTTAGAATTTCTATATATTCTAATATAATATTATCATAATATTGATCTGTAAATCAAAAACTAGCACGGTGACCCCCAATTTTTAAGTTAGATATGTGTTCAGTGGGACTCCAATCAACAAAGTCTGACAACCTTTGGATTACAAGTCCAGTGCTCTTCACCACTGAGGGAACTTCCTACCCCGGTCGCTTTAGTTATGCTTGCATGCAAGCATATCCGGCCTGCACCACGAGGAGGCGAGGCGACCAAGAGGGTTAACAGATTGGTAAGTGCTGTCCACCCCAGCAGGCCTGGTCGCTGAGTGGTTTTCGTTGTCTTACCTGGATGTGCGCATTGTGCTTCATCACTGTCATCATCCTCACCACATTCATTCAGCGTGTTGCATCGCGCGCGGAGTGATACACACTTCCCAGTTCTTCGACATCGGAATTGATCCCTTTGACAGGATCCTACATCTGTGAGAAAATGAAGGAATGCAATTTGTTAGTGGTTATTTTCTCCCTATCTGAGGTACAATCCTTTGTGGATCTACTATAATGTGGTATAACTTTATGGGGTTATGTATAGGGGGAAAATACAGCCAATGAAAATGCCAGAAATAGATCACGTGATCCAACCAACCAATAGTGTTCTAGTTCTGTGAGAAACACTTTGGATATTCAGGGGGCTGTCTAGTGCATATTCGTCAGAACCAATCAGATCTTGTCAAACCGATGCTATAAATAGAACAACGAACCACGTTATCCTTTTCACCACCCAGCTGCGCTGACCAATATCAGCCGTGCTCTCTTTGACCATCACAGACCTATGTTTTTACTGTGTGCCGTACAAACCGGACTATTGTAAGCTGTACTGTGATTGGTTCCGATATATACACACTAAACAGTGGTGTAAGTAGAATCACAATATCAGAATAGTTAAGATTACTAAGCAAATCCATATAACGTCATCTCCCATTCACTCCGCCACGGCCATGGCATAGTATTGTCCCTTTACTGAGGGGATCGTTGGGGTCTCTTTTTTCTAAAGTTATTCCTATTGCTAAACTTTAACCAGGGGTGAGATAATTCCGGACCTTTCCCCCACTCAAAGTCAGTATTTCTGTCTGAATTTTTTATCAATGATAACTTAGGACTTACCTATTTCATCGCATTTTACAGGAACAAAGTTGATCTCATTGATATCGATGTAGTTGCCAGTGGCTAGGTGCGTCTGAATCTTTATCTGTGATAAGATGAAGTTAAACAAATTAAAGACAAATGCGGGTAGGTATTGAAACGCCCCCTGGTTTAACACGTACAGGGCCCGAGTGGAAGAACGGCTGTATCGCCAAACTCTTCGGTTATGCACACAATATTCCCACACAAAAACAAATTTACAACCACAAATACACAAGACATAAATATTGCAGGTTCCCATAGACACCAATAGATAAGCACTTACCTTCTTCAGACGGCCTTCCCATAGAAATTAGCATGGTGACGTAGTATTTTCTAACCTTTCTCATTTGCACATGTTCTCAACTATCATAATCCAGAATTATTTGAAGATAGCAATAGAACATCAGTGTCATTTAGCCACTAAGTCAAAATATTGCATTTTCCCATAGACAGCAATAGTTAAGCACTTACATTTTCAGATGGCCCTCCCATAGAAGTTAGCATGGTGACATGCCATTTATTTTGCATTTTCTATTTGCTGATATATTGAACTTATATTATCCTGAGTTATTTGCAAATCTCAATAGAATTTAGAAATCACCCAACTACCAGCATTTGTCTTTAAATATGGTTTATACGTTTCTTCTTATTGTTGCACACTACTTGTATAATTAGATACTATAACAATAGATGATAGGGATCATCCATAAATGTTGTCATGCAGCATGGGTGGGGGCTTCAGTCACCATGGCCAATATTTTTTTCATTTTTATTATTTAAAAAACAAATTTAATGACATTATTCGCCCTGGTAATGGCGATCTTCCATAATAAAGTCACATTTAACACATAACATGGAAACAGAAGACCAAGCTCGGTGGCCAAGTGGCAGTGGTGTTCGCCTTGAGCATGGGAGGTTAGGGGTTCAAACTGCGGTCGGGTCATACCAAAGACATCAACAAAAATGGTACCCACTGCTCATTCGGCTTAACACCCACCATTAGAATGAGGAGTGTGGGGGCTTGTCTACTACGCCCAGTAACAACATCCAGTGACTAGCTACTTACGTACAGGGCCCGAGTGGAAGAACGGCTGTATCGCCAAACTCTTCGGTTATGCACACAATATTCCCACACAAAAACAAATTTACAACCACAAATACACAAGACATAATCAAATACTTAGTTCAATAAAAATAAATTGTACTTTTTCTATTGAATCTTTTGATACACTCATGCAAAATCATTTACATCTATGACAATCAGCATTAAATCTTTGATTTTCATTCATTGTTTCCTTCTGGTAATATTTGTGGAGTTGTAGGTAACTTATCCTAATACTCCTTTCCTTTATATAGCGGCGATTGTCTGAATTTTTCTATCCAGTCTCATGGAATGTCTAGATTTATTCTATTATCATTTCTAGTTCTAAAGTGGAATTCACGCGTTGGGATCCATGTATCTCACAGGGTTCAAAATCTCATTGTATCTGCCATACATGCTGGTAGTTCAATTAATGATAGTGTATGGGTTTATGTGATAGCATATTTATTAATTTGGATCTAAATTGGTGGTTAGTCGGGGTCGATGCATAACCTACCTTATAAGCTTCCTTGCTTGATGGGATATCGAACTTGGCCACTGGCCAATTAGCCACAGTGCGGGCACCCAGCACCCGGGCAGGTCTCCCAGGAGTGACCTCCAGATGACCTTTCTGGCCATGGCTGCCGAAGCGGAAGGAGATGATCAGACAAGAGGCGCCCCCTATGGCAATGGACGGACTGACGAGGGCGCAGTTTTTCCCTCGGCTATTGGCGCGACAGTGAACAGTGCGACAGTGATGTTGAATGTTGCTGTTACAATCTGAAAATCAAAATAAATCGGCTAGGGCTTTTGCTTTTCGAGCTACCACATCAAATTAACGGAGCAGTCGTCACACTATTTCTACTACTGTCTAGTGCTTATTCGTTGGAACCAATCACAGAACAGCTTACAATAGTCCGGTTCATAAGGCACAAGGTAAATACATAGGTCCGTGATGGTCAAAGAGAGCATGGCTGATATTGGTCAGGGCCGCTCGCTGAAAGGAATAACGTGGAATAACATAGTTTACTTACACTTGATTATAATGAACGATAATACAAATTAAAATAATAGCAGCCTTTCAAAAGATAAAAGTTAACCGAGATCTAACAAGTTTTGGTCGGCAACCAGCTCAAGGCAATACCAAAAAAAATGGTGAGGGTTACCTGGCCTAATATCTCTTATCTCTCTATCTGGCCTCTCTTATCCCATGGCCAAATAGTAACAAATCTTTGGGGGGTCTAATCCATCCATCTTTGCTTTTAAATCAAAGCTAATATTTGATTCGCCTGTCTTTACCAGAACGATTACGCAGCATATTAAATTATTTTAATCGCAGAGTTTGGCCTAGCCATGCCTATGGGATCTTGATTGCCATAAAACTTGCCAGCTGCAGAGGTGGTTTTGGTTTGTTTGTTTGTTGATTTGATTTAACGTCCAGTTAACCATTGCAGGTTCTCACCAGACTTTCTCAAGGTTCTTTTACACCACAAGGGTGGTGATCTATGAAATCTATTAAATTAATTTAGGTAGAAACCTCACCCCTACACATTTACCGAGGTGAGTGGCCTTTGATATAGCAGTAAATCTACCACTGCTGGGGGTGAAGGAGAAAAGTGGCTGCAGTGGGACTGCAATCAACAAGGTCTGACAACCTTGGTATTACAAGTCCAGTGCTCTTTACCTCTGAGCTACCTACCCACCCCTGCAGAGGTGGAAGTACCCACTCCTGTCGTTTCTGATGAAATTTATATTATTGACCACAGGGATATCACTCGTAAAAATTATTTTAATTCCCATGGAGACTCTGGGAAGATGTCTTGAATACGTAGAGGAGCATTGCAATATTTTCTAATCTCAAATGGCTAGATGCAGGAGTGAGTGAACCACCTTGAAACAATGTCTGTTAAATGATCACATGAACTCACCCATCGTAAACCCGCCATTAGAAACCCATCCACACAAGTTTCCGCTGAAGGTGCAGGATACGTCGTCTGTGGCAAAGAGAAATCATTCAGAATTATATCATTCCAGTTCACAAAGTAGGTGTAGGTCATAGGCATGAGGGAACAATGCTGCGCATATATTCTTTATGTCCTATGTTGCGACAATTTCTCTCTCTTTTTTGAACTTTTTTTTCTTTTTTTTTCTAACATTTAAGTGCTGATTCCACCGACACACAAGATATAGCAAGATTGGTCATGATTTGGTTGTCGTGCTAAGTCAGGCTAGGTTTGAATAATCGTGTGCCTATTTGTCGGGAAGTGTCTTGAGGTGTTGCGGTGGTGGAGCACCAAAACATAAAACCCGACACCGGACGGCTACGGTTTGCGACAACGGAGGTACGACACATCGCGACACTGTAAGATATTACAAGATATACCAAGACATATCATGACTAATCCATCGTGTTGGTGGAATCAGCCCTTTAGTCATTGATCACTTACGTTTTTATAAATACTTCACTCTACAGGTGTTTTCTTCCACCGGTATTTCTTCTGAATGATCAACATTTTACTGTAATATGTATGAAGATTTTTGATGTCCCATTAGGAATTTAGAAGGGAACTCACAAGATGAAAATGACTTGGTCCGTACTCCACCGAGTTTGACCACGGAGTAATTATGTAACGGTCAAAAGTGTTGGAGTGCAGAACAAGTTATCTTCATCAAATGGATTTCTGATTTTATCTCACCCCATATACATGATCAGGAACATTATTAATTAATATAAAAAAAAATCGCCCAATTAGCCATTGAGAATTGGGTACACTACTTTCATGGCCGTGGAGTATGAGTTCCTAATGGGGGAAAAAACAGGGGTGAGATAATTAGTAGAAACCGAACTCGAGTTAGACTTGTCAGTGTTTAAGCCATGACGGGAAGGTCATGTATTACTACCCGAAGCGTTAGCTGAGCATAGTGAGGAACAGACCTGACCAGAGTGGCATAGACACTGACAAGTCTGACTCAAGTTTGGTTTCGTATTTATCCTCCATGCCATTATGATATTAGGAAAGTCTGACTCAATTCCGTCCATGTTTGACAGCTGTCAGAATTTCTGCTCTGCAGCCGGAACTCTTTACACAGGTGAATAATTCCTGATCGCTGATTGGTACATAAATTCTACTTCATGTAATGGCACGCCTATGTTAAATCAATGACAATTTTTTTTATTAGGGGTAGGATAATATCAAGAGACGTCATGAGTTTGAGTCTGACTTTATTTATGTCACAGACTTTGTTGGCTCCATAATTTCAGACGAGTCGACATAGACGAGTGATGTTACGGAGCCAACAATATGTATGACATAGGTAAGCTCAAACTCAAACGAGTGGCTTCTAGATTTTATTCTACCATGTTTCCACATTTTCTCAGTATTAGAAAGTAATGGCACAAACAACAGTTTATGTCACACCCATGACATAAAGAAATCCCATGTTAAGCCTATGGCGTTTTTATTAGGGGTAGGATTAAAGGTGAGCTCACCGTAATAAGGACATGGGCCCTCCATCACACTCAGGTCATCAATGGCGATCTGAGACCGGTACTCGGAGCCCCGCGTGGCACTGAAGCCCAGTGTACTCTGAAAAATACAACATCCCTTTCCAGAATATAAAGTGCACCTTAAAACACCTCTTACTTGTATATTTCAATATACTAGGTCTATAACACGCATAGACCAATTTACAGATGAACTGACCATATTGCACCTTCCTCTTTTTTTTGATCATTCATACAATCCCATATGTATTCATACTCATTTGATACTGATCTCCTATATATTATGTACAACCTTTAAATTGATAACTTGTTGGCGATACACTGTTTCTCCACATCGCAATTGTATGTGCTATATCAACCCGTTTGTATGGAAGATCGAACTGTATTCGCATCCAAACTTATAATTTAAAAAAAAAAATTTAAAAAAATAATAATAATAATAATATATCCAATCTCTGAGCTCATAATTGCTCAGCAGTGAGGCTTCGTTTCAAGGCAGTAAATATTGCTATCAGGTGCCTGTTTCCTGACTATTTTCTTGGGTTTACTAATGGAGTAGGAATTCTGGGGCCCGTTTAATAACCTAGGATCGAACATGAAGACCCTTTTCTGTAACTCGTACAAGGGTTATCTTTTGATGATATTAAGTCTGTTCAATAAGACAGTATTAGCTGTCCATAAGGTCGTCCATAAGTGTTGAATAAAGTTGACCCACATCGTCAACATGTCAGTCACCAAACCAGGGGCCATTTACCAACGTTCTGTTGTCAGAGACATTTATCAACATGGTGATAAACTTTTGGCAAGCGATTTAGGAACATCGAACGACAACTCTTCAGCAACAAAAGAACATGTCAAGGAGGTGGTTCACTGAACATTGCCTGACCATTGCCTAGCTGTGCTACATCTACCAACTAGCGCAGACTGCGTTAGGATGCCTCTCCTGAGATAAAGTACCATTCCTTTGTCGCCGACAAAGGTACAACAATGTTTCGAAATTGGATGTGTATTGGGCTTTAGGTTAGATATGGACTATATGGAGTCAAATGCATACTTACATTGCCTTTAGTAGACAGAGATATGTGTCCGTGATGCCAGTAGTTGCCGTAACTTCCCTCGCGGCTCCAAAGGGTGGCACCCCGGACATTATACACCTCGTGGAAAATCTCCAAACGCCCCACGTCGTGACCTGAAACAGTTCACTCATATTTCACAACTAAAGGGGGGGATTCATATACCTCACTGGGTGTTCGTCTGAGACAAATCCTGCTGAGATTCATGTACCTCACAGGGTGTTTGTCTGAGACAAATACTGCTGAGATTCACGTACCTCACAGGGTGTTCGTCTGAGACAAATCCTGCTGAGATTCATGTACCTCACAGGGTGTTCGTCTGAGACAAATCCTGCTGAGATTCATGTACCTCACAGGGCGTTTGTCTGAGACAAATCCTGCTGAGATTCATGCACCTCACAGGGTATTTGTCTAAGACATGGTAACATGCTTATTGGCTATGGCAGGTACATAGTCACAGCAGGTCGATTTGTCTCACCGAAATGCCCCTGTAAATCTTAAACGTGTAATCAAAATCTCATGAGATTCTCTACCTGTATTTTTTTTCAATAATTAATGGAGCAAGCCTTCGTGCTGAGTAGCAAAGGCTTCATAGACTCGGAGGTGCCCATTCCCTCGTTGTTTACATTCAGTACAATCTGGGCCTGCGTGAGGAGGTAACTACACTGGCTCGCTGACCTCTCACGCCGACGTTCACACGCAGTTTCTATGACACGGGGATATACCAGAAAGCCACCCTCTATCGTGACAATGACTGCGTTAATCTCGGTAGAGTGGGTTCATCCAGCAGCACGTGATTACCACAGGCACTATCCCTCACCCCTAACTGGGTTAGTGATACCAGGGACTGTGTGAAATGTGACAGGCGTACCTAGAAAACTCTACCAATATTTTCACTCAAATTTAAGGGGTCATAGACCATATTAGCTCTGACGTCATTTTGGTGCTGAACAGAAACCAACTCCGCGAAGGCGCAGCATCGTGGCAGGTCTACAGCCTACTAATAATGAATGTTTTTTTTGTGGTAGTCCAGCTAAAATAAAGTAAGTGAAGAATGTATTTAGTAGGAAGCATATTTTTGAGCTGAGCTTTGATTGGAATATTGGTATATTTGCTGGTAAGGCTAAAGTCAGACCCATATTTGATTTCATAACAATGATCGCCGAATGCTGTACTTATGAAGGGATATCCCAATGTTTGGCCAGAACATAGGGAAACCCTGCTCTCGGCAGGTTAAATGATGTCACACTAATACGGTCTTTTGTACATTAAAGGATATGCCTTGTATTGGGATCATCATATTCAACATAAAGGAAATCTTCTTCTTTTTTTTTAATTCTTGTTACTATTACTTTGCATAACACTGACATTTTTTCAAGGGGTACTGAAGAATATACTACATTAAATGAGTATTATATGGAGACATGGTTAGTGGACATGAATGGAATCTGTTCAGAGATATATTGATTGGTAATATTCCCCGAGTTCGAAGAACGAGGTGAATATTTAAGGCAAAATATTAAGCAAGGTGTCCCGTAAGCGGGTTTTACTGTACATCTAGATAGTGTCGGCATACATACGTATATTAATTTAGGGTTGAAATGATAAGAAACAATATAGTCTCACTTATACACTTGGAATACAACAGGAATGATAATGTCTTATGGGTTTATTAAAGAGTCCACTTACCGTTCATGTGGTACCAGAAGGAGAGGCAGGTGGTGGTTTCAGCGCTGGGCGGTGCCACCACCACAACTTCAATATCTGACATCGTGCTGGCTCTCAAATTACTGAAGTCCCTCACCATGTAGTAAGCATCCCCATCTGTCAGAAAAGAGCATCCATTGTCATGTTTGTGTAGTGGTAGTATCAAAAGCTGACTTTTAGGATGCAATGATGGCTAAGCCCTGACTTTTCTCCATAGAAAAGTGTCAAAAGTCTGACCTTTTACCGTGCAATGATGGCTAAGCCCTGACTTTTCACAGTGGAAAAATGTCAAAGTCTGACTCTTTACAGTGCAATAATGGCTAAGCCCCGACTTTTCACCGAGGACTGACTTTTTCGCGGGTAATGAAGGTAATGACCTGACATTTCTCAGACTTTTCTCAGATTTACGGTAAATTTAATGGAACAGGTCAATGTCAAAGTCTGACTTCATACCAAGAAAGAAGTCGGCAATTTCAGTTCGCCGCCCTACTTTCAAAATGTTCTGACGCCCCTGTAGTTGGGGAATCTCGTAAGGGAGAAAGCTTGTGCTTCACAATAGAGGAAGGTTTATGCTATTGTAGTGGCAGGTACAGCCAAAGCACATCCTGAGTACCACCCCAGTTTAGGTCCAGAATGCCATTCCGGTGCTGGTCCCACCCGCGAACCCGCAGCTGTGTTTACCACAGCCACCCAGCACCGCCATGCTCCGCCCGGGATCAGACAGGGGTGACTAGTCCCTGCTGATACCGAAATGCAGTGGCTGGGTGTTGGGACCGGCTGAAGCTTATCCCGAGCACCACCCCAGTTTAGGTCCAGAATGCCATTCCGGTGCTGGTCCCACCCGCGAACCCGCAGCTGTGTTTTACCACAGCCACCCAGCACCACCATGGGATCATACAGGTCTTAACCTCTTACTCACTGTCGCTCAGCGCAGACAGCGCAGAGGTATACTCCTCTGTTTCAATGTCAGAATGTCAATCCTCTCCTTATAAAGAACACCTATGCTGGGTGTACCTTTTTTACCAATACAGATTCTCAATATATTTACTAACTTTGTTTGTATTTCCTTAAGATACTGAACCACATTCGTATAGTTCGATATATGATAACTATGAAATACCTACGTAATCTTTTTGGTTTTTTTAATTTGTTATTTGCAAATTCAGATACAAATACAAAAATTGGTCCATTTCATCCATTTGCATAGATAGTCACCATGCAATTTTGGACAAGCGCGTATTGCAAAACATAAGGAGGTGTACCTTACCTTGGGTGGTGTGGTCGGAGGAGGGACCGTAGACTGTGTCCCTGCTCCCTCTGGCCGGGTCCCACATCCTCTGTCCCAACCATAGAGAACCACAGCCCTTCCGGTCAAAGTCGCAGGCTAACTGTCCAGGTTGGTGGACGGGTTCTGTACGCCAAACAGAAATATGATGAGCAGAGGATAACCAGGCGCCCCTCTCATAAGATCTCACACTCTCTAATGGTATTCTGTACAAGGTTCTCACTACATACCCCTCTCATAAGATCTCACACTCTCTAAGTGGTATTCTGTACAAGGTTCTCACCACGCACCCCTCTCATAAGATCTCACACACTCTAAGTGGTATTCTGTACAAGGTTCTCACCACGCACCCCTCTCATAAGATCTCATGCTCTCTAAGTGGTATTCTGTACAAGGTTCTCACTATGCACCCCTCTCATAAGATCTCACACTCTCTAAGTGGTATTCTGTACAAGGTTCTCACCACGCACCCCTCTCATAAGATCTCACACTCTCTAAGTGGTATTCTGTACAAGGTTCTCACTACGCTCTATAGGATCAAAACTAACACGGCTAAGTTAACTAACTCGATCTCAGTTTAGTATCCATCCTACCCCAACTCTAGTAGTCTAGAATATTGAAATATAATTTATAAACTCACAGAAATCAAGTTATGAATGTTTTTTTAACTATTCTTTTCCTCCTAGGTCATCCTTACCGTTGTTTGCGGTCGTGCACTTGGAGTGGGCGTAAGATTGGTCCGAGACATCGGCACATCCTGTCTGTGTGTGTTTACTGGGGCAGGCATCTCCCACTCGACAGTGCCGGTCATAGCAGACTGCTATACACTGTCCAGGCCCTTCTTACCAAATAAATAACAGAACACAGACATAAGGTACCCGAAAATACCACTGATTCACACGTTAGAAAGTACATTTTATCCAGTAACAGAAATTTTAGATAATTCTTTTTTCCATACACTGCGAGAAAACCACGACGTTTCCTCTTGTATACGGACGCGTATTGGCTGTATTTGCCGCCGGGCGTATATGAGAGGAAATACCCTGTGCGTGACATATATACGCCGGGCGTATTTATGTGTACCTTCCTGTCCCCTCCACCCATCCCCCCTTCAATTTCTGACCAATTATCTATGCCCAGCCCCTGCCGTACCCCGGCATATATGGCTTTTCGCGCAGTGATATTTCATTTTTTAATTATTTTTATGGACACAATTTTGATATATTTTACACATCAGTAAAATCACTTGGATTAGTGAGTTCCATGGTGATGCTTATTGGCAATGACTTGCTTGCATCGTGATATAAACATATTGAGATATAGAATCTTTTTGATAAAGACACAAAAACACGCTTGGGAAATCTATGGCTGTCTGTAGTTAGTAGAAATGTTGCATAGAACAAAGAGCACAGAAATACTTTTAAGATACTCATTTAGTATCGTTAACTGATAATATAAATTTACATTTGTGTCACTACACTAAGAAAGTATATGGTTGTTGTTGTTGTTGTTGTTTTTTCAATTATAAACATAACAAGTTTAGATGATTCCTCATTCACAAATGGCACAAATAAAGTGCATTTAAAGTTAGTAAGTCTATGTGAAAGACTAAGAGGGGGTGTCCACCTGCTGCAATTTTGCTCCCGAGGAGCTACGATTAACATGTCATCCAGCTCTGTGACATACTAATCACAATTGTGGCGCAATCGTAGAGCTCGGTGTCAATTAGTCAGATTTTGTTGCCGAGCTCTACATGCTATGACGCGCTACAATTAAAATACCAGAATCATCAGGGACCTGTTTCAGTAGTTTCGTGACATTAGGCCTAGACAGACATCAACAGCGGCACCAACAGTGCAAGCAACAGCAGAAAAAAGTCTAGCAAATATCAGAGTGTCAGAGCAGCCAATCTTCTTCATATTTGGAACGATTAAAGGTTATATGTATACCCTACTCGTGATAAAGTGTCATTGCTTAATTCCTACGGGAAGTGAGTGAAATTCTGTGTGTCATCGCTTGCAGTCTTGTGATCTTTTAGTATGGTGTCACAGACGCCATCTAGACATGTCACAAAACTACTGAAACAGGTCCCTGGTGTCTACGAAATTCAAACATGATCAAATTTTATAGTGCATCATAGCATTATAGCATGTCATAGCCCTATCGCATAGTTTGGTAACACGCTACGATGTTGGGGACAGCGCGTCGTAGTCCATCGTAGTAGGCCTATTGGGACCAGAATCGTGGTAGGTGGGGGCTGGCCTTAAGAGGGGGTGTCCACCTGCTGCGATTTTGTTCCCGATGAGCTACGATAAACACATCAGCGACCTCTGCGACACGCAAATCAAAATTGTGGCGCAATCGTAGAGCTCAGCGTCAATCAGTCAGGTTTTGTTGCCGAGCTCCATGATGCATGCCGACGCGCTACAACGCGCTACAATGAAAACATCTGGGGCCTGTTTTTCAGTCACGACAAGCGATATGTCGTGAGTCTAAGAGGCGTAGGGCAGCCAAACGTGTTTTTCAGTCACGACAATCGTGGGGTCACGTGATTGAAATTGTCGCCCAAAGTGTCGTCCGTTCCGACACCTATGGACATGTCGTACAGAATGCGAAACTTCACTTCCCGTTCGAATTAAGTTATGAAATTTTAACACGAGTAAGGTCTACAAATAATCTATAATCGTCCCAAATATGAAGAAAATCGGCTGCACCGTCCCGAAGTTATAGGCGTTTGAATTTCGTCATAGCAATCGGCTGCTCTGGTGGCCAGTGTATTTTCCCGCCACCTCCGCTGATTTCCGCTGTTCTCCCAGATCTTTCGCGGCACGAGCGTAGGATATCTGCTAGGAGAGTGTGCATCGGCAGGTGGGAGGGTGACTGGCCACCAGAGCAGACGATTGCTATGACGAAATTCAAACGCCGATAACTTCGGAAAGCTACGTCCGATCTTCTTCATACTTGGAGCGATTATAGTTCATATGTATCCCTTACTCTTGTTATAATTTCATTGCTTGATTCCGTCGGGAAGTGGAGAAATCTTCTATATACGCACAGTGATGTGTTATAGAACCTAAGACAGTTCTATACTTGTCGTGACGGCCGACAGTTTTAGCGGCGATCGTGAGTGGCGCACTACGATCGTGTCTATAGAACAGCGGCCATTTTGTGTCTTCTAGAATGTCGTGGAATCGCTGGACGATCGTACGGTATAGTTGCCCGACGATGTCGTTACTGAAAAACAGGGCCCTGAATCGTCAGGTGTCTACGACATTCAAACTTGATACAATTTTGTAGTGTATCATAGCATCGTAGCGCGTCATAGCCCTCTTGCATAGCTTGGTAACAGCGCGTCGTAGTCCATCGTAGTAGGCGGGAGGCATGTCTTACCTTCACTCATATTTCTGGGCTGCAGCGTCTCTATGGCGACTGTTTTGTAGGTGGCGTAGAATCCGAGGTCTCTCACTGAGCTGGAGGCGCGAAAAACCATCTGCAGGGTGTCGTCTGCCACCCCTGAATCACAGAGATAGGCGTTTGACAACTTGTAAACGGAACCTACATGTACATGGTTTACCCAGCATTGAAAAGCTCTTTCTGCAAAAATGATCCACATTCAAGTTAATCAGATGACTTTTCTTTTTCAAATGTTTTCAATAATTTTTATTCTTGTCAGATCATTATATATGGTTTGTAAAGGGGGGAAGGGGATACAAAAGTGAAAATCAAACTTCAAAGGCCAAAACTTGAAAATTTTATTATCATTATTATTATTATTATCATTATTATTATCATTATTATTATCATTATTATTGTGAGTATTATTATCATCATTATCATCATTACTATTATCATTATCATTATTATTATTATTATTGTTATTATTATTATCATTGTTATTATTATTATTGGTCAATGTAGAGCATGTTTATAGTAGAGGATATTGTGTGCATATAACACAGTGATTTTGGATACTTGGGTAAGTGAGTGAATGACTGTTAGTCTTTGTTTTGTCAGATGTCTAATCTCCTATGTTGTATGTAGCGTGCAAGATCGTCTGGAAACAGATGGACGTCTGTACTGTCTTTAAATCTTTTAGGCAATTGTATGTTCCAATTTACATTTACTTGAATGGAAAAAAAGAAAGATCGCCACGACTACAAAGCACCTCCCTGGAGTGTAAAGATCCGCATGCCTTAAGGCGTAACCTTACTGACTGATCCCACGCTCCACACCAACAGCCCAGGGCTGACATAGAATACACAGCCTCTTAAGGCAATGTAAAAAAAATGCTGAGGACGATTCGTGCACCATTTACCAGTCACAATACAGACAATGAACTGCCACGAAACGAGTTTATAATATAAAGGTCAGACATGGTTACAATGCTGAGAGGTGAGATACTTACAACAGAAGTTTGCGACCCAGACATTAGGAAAGACGAGTTGAGACATTTGAATGAGGGTCCCTTCATGTGAATACCAGTAGCCGTCAGCCGGGGCCTGGGCCTGGGCTTGGTCTTGTTGCCAGGGCTTTCCTCTGATTTCCAGACGGTCGTTGCCAGACAGCAGGAATCTGTGGAACCTGGTAAAAGATAGCGTATATTAATTCTCAAATCGATGAAATCAATTATTCATATGCCAAGCTCAGTGGCCAAGTGGTGGGGGTGTTCGCCTCAGGCATGGGAGGTCGTGGGTTTAAACCCCAGTCGGGTCATACCAAAGACTTACACAAAAATGGTACTCACTGCCCATTCGGCTTAACACCCGCCATTAGAATGAGGAGTAGGGGGCTAGGGCCCGAATGGAAGAACGGCTCAATAGCCAAATTCGGTAATTGTACACACAATATTCCCTAATGAAAATTACCAAAAAAATTTTTAAATTGTGCATCATTCAGGCAATGTCTGAATTAGAAATTCAGAAATGGAGGTCACAAAACATCAGACAGTCATTTTGTGGTAGGTCTTTGTTATTCAACCAAGTAATTCAGATGTTAAAAGTAATTCAGATGTTAGATTAGCTTCATTATGTGATCATGTCTACATTTACTGAATATAATAAGATTATTGAGTAGATAATTAGGGTACCGGTGGAACCTGGTAAAAGACAGCGTTTATTAAAGGCATATCGGACAAGGTTTATTTTTTACATCGTAAAACCCATGTCATTTTCCTCAAACTTTCACAGAATAAAGTAGCTGTATAATACCAGTCGCCGGTTCAAGATACCCAACAATGTACTACCGATTTAGGTTTTCAAAATAATCACCGTCCTTATATTTGAAAGAATTGGAAAAAAAACTATATTGTCCAGTACATTTTCTATGTAAATATAGTAAATGTAAATTGGCCTGTATTACGTATTAAGATGAGATAAACTGGACAAAACGTGAAATTTACTCTTTTAAAATTAGAAAGAATCCCAAGAAACCAGTTTTGACTGATAATTGGCATTATTTGAAAATCACTAGATGGAGCCACCATGAATTATAGGATATGCCTTTAATTCTCAAATCGATAAAGTTGATTATTCATATGTCAATTGTGCATCATTCGGGTAATGTCTAAATTAGAAATTTAGAAATGAAGGTCACAAATCATCAGACAGTCAGTTTGTAGAAGGTTGATGTTATTCAACCAAGTAATTCAAATAAAAAGAAAAAGTAGTGTATGAACCTGTAGCGATTCCGTTCCCAGTCTTTAGTCGCATAAAATACATCCCTCCACCTCTGGCTTCGGGCTGTATTTTATGGGACAAAAAACCTGGAAGGGCAATCGGTGCAGGCTCACTAGCTACGTTTTCTCATAGTGTGGCCTAGACTGGCACCAGTCCCTGCATCCTATGGCTACCTTCCTCGTTGGGATACAGGGACTGGTACAATCGGTAATAGTGTTGGATTTCTGGTGCTGCTTAGCTCCAGTATTCCCAACACTCTCCATACAGATATCCTGGCTACTAGTCAGATTATGTGCTAGGAGATTGATACTCTCTCACTTTGATCTAAATCAGGTCACGGTCAGGAGTAGCCGAAATTTATTGCTATGACAGCCAGAGAACTGGCGGAGGGGAGGGGTAGGAGGAGGTGTAGGGTTACAGGGAGCGACTCGGGGGACATACGGGAGATTCTGTTCCTACTGGACAAGTCTTTGATTCATGGGCAAGTCAGAGAAGGACACATACTTTAATAAACTTACTTCTGATTATGTTTAATGATTTAATGAATGTTCATAATCAAAGACCAGAGTAAGTCTAATAAGTGTGGCCTCACCTGAAGTATTTTTTTCGAGGTTTTTAGGTATGTAATAAAAAGAAAAAGTAGTGTATGAACCTGTAGCGATTCCGTTCCCAGTCTATAGTTGCATAAAATACATCCCTCCACCTCTGGCTTCGGGCTGTATTTTATGGGACAAAAGACCTGGAACGGCAATCGGTACGGGCTGACTAACTACGTTTTCTCATAGTGTGGCCTAGCCTGGAAGCCTGGCCTAGTTAGACTATAGGCCAGGTAACGGGTTCCAGTTTCGTGGTGCATTATTGGTAACCCCTCCATTGGCAGACCACCAGATACGCTGGTTCTCGGGGTATCCACTAGGGGGCTCGGCGGAGATATACTACAGTCTAGGTGAAGGACGTAGGAACCCGTTACCTGCCCCTTATTTCATTAGGGCAGGGAACCAGTCTAAGTGTGGCCTTACCTGAAGCACACGGCCGTGGCGTACTGCGGGACGGGGATGTCGTACCGACAGTTGATGTATTGTGGATACTCAAACGGGTAATTCTCACTGACGAAGTACCCTGAGCCTGCTGGCAGGTGGCGATGACATGGAGGGCTCCAAGTTGTTCCTGAAACTAAAGAAGGTTTAGACTCTTTTAGTAAAGGAAGAAACGCATGGTAACGTTCGTGTTGTTTATTATATACCCATGAAGTATATTTGGTAATTACGTACTGCTGCTCCCCGTACAGTATAGATTGTATACTGAACCCTGTGCAGTACACTGTTATACTGAACACATTGAGACATCAGCAGTGTATGGGCTTTCACGTAGACATGACTTCTATGCCAATATATGGTAAGATCTGATTCATTTTGGGTATATAATAAATATAGAACGACCCACCATGCTTGTACATTGTTAACGATTCAATTAATTAAGGATGCAATCATACAAATCTTTATTTCAGCTCAAATTCCCCCTCTTCAGAATACCAACTGTACCAATAATCAAAGATTTTAGTAAAGGAAAAAACGCATGGTAACGTTCGTGTTGTATATGAAATATGATATGATAATAAGAAAAGATTAAAACCCAATGCCGACAATGATATTTACCTTATAATATACCATGTAAACATCAACCCGGCTACCATGCCCATCTAATTCTATGTTTAGATACCTGATGACCTTGACCTCATTAGCATATTAACAGGAAGTTGTATTTATTGAATCCTAGATGGCAGCTAACCTAAGCTGGTCGTAATAAGTATCATCACCTGATGAAGATAATTAAATATTAGCGAAACGCTGTGACAGCTCTTGATACACTTCACCTACAATCCTATGTACCAGTTGGTTAAATAACAACCACCTTCAACAAATTTACTGTGTCTGGGTTTTTTCTACTTTCATAACTTTATTGATCTGAAAATGCATTATCTTCTTTACGGATCAACCTATACTGTACACTATATGTCGTTAGATATCATTGATCTAGTAATTAATTGATATTTAAGGTGCATTCTATTACCCTAACGATGTATAATCGTCATCTAACTGTTGTCATGAGATAACAGAACCTTCTAAACCTACACCGGTATTAATTTTCTGTGCTCTAGCATATTCATTTTTTCTCTTTTTGTTTTTTGTTGTTTTTGTGGTATGAATGCATGTCTTGTGTTGTTTTGTGTGTTTGTGGTATGAATGCATGTCTTGTGTTGTTTTGTGTGTTTGTGGTATGAATGCATGTCTTGTGTTGTTTTGTGTGTTTGTGGTATAAATGCATGTCTTGTGTTGTTTTGTGTGTTTGTAGTATGAATGCATGTCTTGTGTTGTTTTGTGTGTTTGTAGTATGAATGCATGTCTTGTGTTGTTTTGTGTTTGTGGTATGAATGCATGTCTTGTGTTGTTTTGTGTGTTTGTGGTATGAATGCATGTCTTGTGTTGTTTTGTGTGTTTGTGGTATGAATGCATGTCTTGTGTTGTTTTGTGTGTTTGTGGTATGAATGCATGTCTTGTGTTGTTTTGTGTGTTTGTGGTATGAATGCATGTCTTGTGTTGTTTTGTGTGTTTGTGGTATGAATGCATGTCTTGTGTTGTTTTGTGTGTTTGTGGTATGAATGCATGTCTTGTGTTGTTTTGTGTGTTTGTAGTATGAATGCATGTCTTGTGTTGTTTTGTGTGTTTGTGGTATGAATGCATGTCTTGTGTTGTTTTGTGTGTTTGTGGTATGAATGCATGTCTTGTGTTGTTTTGTGTGTTTGTGGTATGAATGCATGTCTTGTGTTGTTTTTGTGTGTTTTAGGTATAAATGCTGCCCTACTAAGTAATCATCACCGGTCTAGTAGTTCTCGATGATGATGAGTTATATTGGCGGGATATGGTCGTCACATTTGTTGACCCGGTCAATGTCTGCAAGCCTTATCGTGACTGTTATCATCCCACCTGCCCGATATCAACAACAACACCTGCCATTTCCGCTCTGGCACTCCTGAAGCTGAATCAGGGGCGTACGCCAAAGTGCTGATTCCACCGACACACAAGATATAGCGAGATTGGCCACGATTTGGTTGTCTTGCTAAATCGGGCTAGGTTTGAATAATCGCATGCCTATTTGTTGTGATGTGTCTTGAGGTGTCGTGGTGGTGGAGCACCAAAATAGACACCCGACACCGCAAGGCTACGTTTTTCGACAACGGAGGTACGACATATCGCGACACTGTAAGATATTACAAGATAACCAAGATATATCACGACAAATCCATGGTGTTGGTGGAATCAGCCCTTAAGTGTGTGTGTTTGAAGAGGGGGGGGACTTTTGAATTTGAGGGCGGCATGCAGACTAGATTCTCCCTCTTTGTCCCACTTCTTGACCTCGTCGTACCTACTCCTAATATCTATAATTATCTGATACTTATGTGATGATTATTTCAACATAAGTACCAATACAGAAGCTTTAATATAAATATGATTAATACAGCGATAACTCTAAAGAGTCTCTACTCGTATCATGTTTTGTATGATTAATATATGTAGAGGGCGCATGGTTTGTGAGTGGCGGTTTGTTTCTTCTTCACCAGAGAATGTGGCATGCTACTCCCCGCTGTGTAGAAATAGAGATGAACCCGTGCACGGAAGTGCTATAGGTTTGCCTTCATTATTTAACCCGCCAGATATATAAAGTGGGATTCACACGGTACCTCACAGAGAGTTTGTCTGAGACAAATCCTGTTGAGATTCGGTACTGGAACACAATCTGCTGTCTGAATTATAGAGTTTGATTTTCGTGAGACAAGTTTTTTTCCTTGGAATTGTCGTTGACAATCACCCCCCAACAAGGAACAGAAACTCGTGAGATTTTAACTCTAAACAGGTTTAGAATTAAGAGGGGTATTTTGGTGAGATAAATGTACTTCACACATTCTCCCCCAGTCTGTGAGTTTTAGTGATCCTAAATCACACCTATTCACACGGGGAAGTACCCTGAGTACCCTATAGTGCACCCTGTGTACCCTGTGTAGGGGTGTAGGGGTGTAGGGGTGTAGGGGTGAGACTATGTACCTGGTAAGTCTTCCCACATGAAGTGAATCAGCCATGGTTCTCTGAGACTGTAGAACACCCCAATCTGTGAAACTTTGTACTCAGCAGGAAATTGTCGGCGACTGCTGAAAAGGTGGGAAGTACACCTGTCTCAGGTCCATTTATCTCTATGTGTATATCCCACTTAAGGCAAGGTCACAGGTCCCTTGCTTTGTCTCCCGTTGAAGACATGGAACTAGACTTGAGAGTGTGAATAAACATTTGTTATTGTAATACTTGGTCTCTTGGTTTTTCAGTGAGTAGGGATTACTGGATCACCAGGCGTTCTATTCCCAACCGTCCTACGGGTCTCTTAGCTTATATAGTGCCGAATATATATATTTATAGGTTCATATGTACAAATGTAGGTGAGGATCACCAAATGTAATCAAATGATTCCACTCTATGGTTCAAGAACAATCAGTGATTGATTAGGGGCCATCCATAAAGTATGTGCGCAGAATTTACGAAATTGTTTAACCCCCACCCCAAACTCCCGATCTTGCACGCAATATAAGAAAGGAGGAACATACGCAAAATTTCCGAAATTTCTGACCAAACCCAGAACCCAGACTCACCCCCCAAGTGCGTATGTACTTTATGTATGGCCCCTTATCAATGTGGTAATGACTCTCACACAAAGCACAGTTACAAAACCGGGGCATATCTGCGCAGATGTCCTCATTGTTGTAATGTGTATCTGTATGCTTATCCTACCCCTAATAAAAAACGCCATAGGTTTAACATTGACTCAATGTATTTGACGGAGCGTTGAATAAAGTGTTATTTATGCACCGAGGTGAATAAAAAAACGGACCAATCAGGGACGAGATAATGAAAGTAGATCCGGCAGCATTGATAACTACTAACATGGATAATTACAAATATTCTCTGTATATCGGTGAGATGGGGTAGGATAAATACGAAACTGAACTCGAGTTAGCCTTCTCAATGTTTATACCACTCTGGTCAGGTCTGCTACTCACTACACTCGGCTAACGCCTCGTGTAGTAATACACAACCCGCCCATCGTGGCATAAACATTGACAAGGCTAACTCTCATTTGGTTTCTACTATTAAAACACATCTCTGGCACCTGCTTCTCCGTCAGATATAGATATGCTTTGGGATAATACAGGGGAAAAGGCTTCAGAGACAGTCACTGAAGGACTGTTGCAGATAATTCCTCACTGATTGTCCTTGGCCCGTAGTGAGGGCCCATTTATTAAAGTGGTACAAATCTACCCGCATGAATTCCAGGCGACTTCGGCTTCACAAGAAGTAGAAAATGAGGTCAACGCTTCCCCTTTCAACATTGTGTCACATCGTACTCTTTTGTTCGGTGGAGAAACACACGTCCGTGAGAACTGCGCAGCCGCAGAGGTCGGTGTGTGTTTTACCTAAGGATATCTTCCACGTCATGGACCGCCATTGATCATTTTCAAGGTCGTGACCTTCAGGGAAAAAAATGCACTGATAACAGTTCAAGGACAATAAGAATTTGACCTCAGGTCTTGATCGAAGTCTGAATCAATTGAAGTAGACTTTGACAATCTTCAAAAATATTTCGTACATATTTTTCCCGTTCCGCTGAAGTCGGTGCAATAAGCTCTATATATTTCCATAAAAATACGTGTATACCATATTTCTTGTTTGTCACTTTATCATGAAATCTCCTGCTTAATGAATACATATAAACTGAACTGTGTTGTGAGTAAAAAAAAAAAAAAAACAGAATGTTGAACAGAAGTGGGTTTCATAGAGCGTTACGTGTTTTGGGGAAGGAAAGAGGGTGAAACAAGGTCAATTAGGGTTGATTACTGCCACGGGTATCCACGTGAGGGGGTTGATGCCCGACCGGTTGACAGCAGGGTCGTTGATTCCCAAGTAAATAACCCCGGCACCCCTCTCAGAAGATCTCACACTCTCTAAGTCGTAATCTGTACCGGGTTCTCACTGCGCTCTATAGGAGAAGAATTCTTAACGAACTAGGCCTAGAGCCTTGAGAATCCACTGGCATACTGTATTCCCGCTAGGTGGCATCATTGAGATTATAGGAATCTTTGGTTGCATTGATGTATGACTTAAGCACGGGAGGCAGGCCAGTGGATTCTCAAGGCTCTAAGCCTAGTTCTTTAAGAGTTCTTCTCCATAGAGCATAGTGAGAGTACTATCATGAAACATCACGAAATTTCATATGATTGTTTATATGGCATGAGTTGTCTTTGCGGGATGATATCACGAAGCGGAGCTGAGTGATATCTGTAGCAGAAGACAATGAATGCCATGTAAACAATAATGTGAAATTGAGTGATGTTTAGATTTTATCCTACCCTGTCACATGGTTTTAACTTCATATGTTAGCAATGGCATATAAATATTGTATGGCATAACCGTGGCATACAGTCACACCATGTTAAGTCTATGGAGAATTATATGCGGGCTAGGATAAAGAATACGACTTAGAGAGTGTGAGATCTTATGACAGAGTGGAACCCGGAACGGATTTTTCCCACGACTGGAACTTTTTCGTAGAGTGTCAAGGCCTGTCAAGAGCTGGTTGCAGAGGTCTACAATAGGAAATTTTGGTGGAGCGTGCATTTCCCGATACACCCCGATAATGCTGTTGTAAAGCCCCCCTTCTTACGACAAGGCTACGACAAGCACCGATTGGAACTTTCTTGTCGGCACTTGTCTTAGCCTTGTCGTGGTTGGTGGATGCCCGCCTTAATGACACAGAATCAAACCTTTTGAGGTTTTTGTCATAGCAGTGGACACACCATTCCGACACTGCCTTACGACACAGATTTTCTGTGTCGCAGTGTGTCGTAAGCCTTGCCAGAGTGTGTCGTAAGCAGTTGGTACCCCCTTTATATATTGCTTAGATAATACAGTCGCACCAAAACTAGCTTTACAATTCTATGGAAACACCGTGGTCATTTTCAATTCTAAGTTTAGACTCGTCAGCTGACCATGACTAATACCTTTTCAAACTAAACTTTATCTCAACCCTGGTATTTTTATCCCATAGGATTAGCATTGGGAACTGGTTTTCCATGCCCCTATGAGTATTGCAGTCCGTTCTCCAAGGTCTATATCCTGTGTGTCGTTCATTCCTTTAGTGTGTACAGGTGTGAGATAAATACAGAAAGCAATTCGTTTTGATCAAAGTCATTCTCCTACTCGTTTGAACGCTACGTGATATTCACTCGGATGTCGCCTTTTTCATATCACTCTGCATCAAACTCGTGGAGAGTTATGGCTTTGACCAAAACTTGTTGGTTTCTTCCTTAATACTTCTTTGCTCCACCGGAGCTTGACACATTTTGGACCCTCCGCAGAAGGCAGTTGTAGAAGTAGATGAGTGGATCAAACAGACTGGATCAAACAGACTGAATAAACAAACTGGATAAAACCCAATCCTTCTAATTGTTTTTGTATTGCACGCTCATTCAGCAATGATGAACATTACAATGGTTCCCGGTACGCAGTGGCAGGGGCAGTGATGCCACTAAGGTGTGACGTACAACGTTTTCAATCTTTTTTTAATCTTTTTCGGAAATCTCTTCATTGACAATTAAGGCACACTTACATGATTGATTTTGTACTTTTGAATCATTAAGTTTGTCAATAAAGATACCATTAGCGTCAGCTGCTGTTACTACAGCTGGTTTAATGAAAGGCGAGGTTTGCAATGTCCGACAGAAACGTCAACCATGTCCACTCCTATCAAGAAAGAAGCTGATGAGTGTTTGGTCTGTGTCCTCGTTCGCCATCGAGTTTGGAGTGCGCAGTAATATGAACGAGGCGATAGCCGAGTGAATATTCTGAAGCACCAATATGTTTCTGATTTGATCTTAGCCTTGAAATAGTTATCTCTTTATCACCCGTTGAGAACGAGTTTGTGATGCTAAGCATATGGACGTTTATACCAGGCTAAGATAAAGACATCGGTCATTGGTGGGGCGCGAAAAAGTCTATACAATTCATCTGTAACCTGGTAATCGGTAGACATTCTACAGTTAACGTAAAGAGGAGTAAGTTTTATGTACATCGCCATTTATAGACACATACATTTCTAGCTATTTATAATTCATGTGATCAGGGTGTGACTATCAGTGAGGGTGAGACATGGGTTGTGGGGGAGTGTGATCCTGGAACTATAAATTTCCAACTTATTTATTTGCTGCCAGAAACATATGTGACGTAGAGATGAATACTTGAAGGCTGGGACTTCCTGTCCCTCATAATGCCACTGCCGCTGTCGAAAGAAAATAGCCTACGCTCCATTTGCCTCACCGTCTCTAAATAACCGATGGAAAATTTTGATACTACGTATGATTCAAATGTCGAGGAGTATCGGAAGATAGCATAAAGGCCCGGCCCCACTGGTGCGATGCGATTGTCGCAAGTCAATAAAAAGCCATAAACGGCCGCCGATAGTCTTAAAAAACCGTGCCCCCATCGTATCGCACATAGTCGCACCAGTGGGGCATACCCTGGATTTTCTGTGCGATTGGGTACGATGAAGCCATCGCAATAGGGGTCATAAACCCCGCCGAGGGGACGTTTATGGGGCTTTATTACCCATCGTATACAAAGTCCCCATTGAAAATGTATGGGGACTCAGTAAACCACGACCCATTGTATAAAACCGGTCAGATACCATAACTGTGGTATACGGAATCTAACCTGTGGTATACGGCCTCAAAACCATGGTATACGGGGAAATTAGTCCCTTTTGCTAAAGAGCAAAGGAATAGTTCCTGTTGTTATATCCGTCAATATGGCAATTAATGGGTTTAATTTATTCGAAAGGATGGATAATAAATACAACAAACGATGGTTTTGTGGACAGGCGGCTCTGTAAACAACTCGCGGATGACCTCGTAATACACGTCAACCTCTCGTGGTTTACGGCCGCCTGTCCACAAAACCATCGATTATTGTCTATATAAAACATATGCGACAATCGCATCGCACTAGTGGGGCCGCGCCTTAAGGTCGCTCTTTATGTGACGAGCGGATGATGTGAATATTGTACATGTACGCAGGGATCCTACCACTGGGCACACTAATCTACACATGATATGTTTATCTGATAGGAGCTTATACAACTTAAGAGACCACGTATCCATATTTGTTTTATACGCTCTATGTTCGACAGACCAACCAGAATAGATATACAGAATGACAGGTGACCGTAGACTTTTTTGTATAGGGAGCAATGTACGATGATCTAATTCAGGCAATGAGGTGGGTTGAGGATTCTTTCAGCTCAAAGATCGAAATTTAGTATCTATGGTATACCATGTACCCATTGAGAATGAATGAGGACTCAGTAAACCATGACCCATTGTTTAGAAACTGCCAGATACCATAACCATGATATACAGATTTAAATGCGTGGTATATGGCCTCAAAACCATTGTATACGGGAAAATAGTCCCTTCGTGCTATATAGCAAAAAAATAGTCCCCATTGATATATCCTTTAATATGGAAATTCCTGGGTTTAATTTATTGGGGAAGATGTAAAATAAAAAGGACAAGATGACTTTGTAGATAGGCAGCTCTGTAAACCACTTGACGTAGATGACTCTCTAACGCTTGTGTATTACTACTTTTCAACCCTTCGCGTCAACCCTTGTATCGGTGGAGAGGCTGATTCCACCAACACGATGGATTCATTGTGATATATCTTGGTATATCTTGTAATATCTTACAGTGTCGCGATATATCGTACCTACATTGTCGCAAAACGTAGCCGTGCGGTATCGAGTGTACGTTTTGGTGCTCCACCACCACGACACTTCAAGAAACATCGCGATGAATAGGCACGCGATTATTCAAAACCAAGCCCGATTTAGCAAGACAACCAAATCGTGACCAATCTCGCTATAGCTTGTGTGTCGGTGGAATCAGCACTTTATTCCCACGCCCCTCACTGATACTTTCACTGACCGACCTCGTATCTCCCTAAAGAAACCGTGGTACTTGAACGGAATACAACGCCTCGTTATATATTGGATAGATACCTTGTAAATTCTGTTAGCCAATTCGATGGTTGATGAGAAAGTAACGATTTCTTATGAAACATGTCCTGAAATGAAATGAATTTGTATCTGATATTAACCCCCCCTCCCCCCCCCCCCCCCCACACACACATATATATATATATATGACTTGCTCCAGTCCCTGCATCCTATGGCTACCCTCCTCGCTGGGATACATTGCCAGTCAGAGAAGGATACATACTATTATGAAATTTATTCTGATTGTGTTTAAATGAATGTCTATAATCAAAGACCTGAGCAAGTCTAACACACATACAGTGATACACACACACGAACGATGTATGACATTTGGCTATCTGGCCTTCAGCATCCACACCATGGGTTTATCCTCCCTTTGCTCTTTAAATGTCAATTGTGTTGTGAACATTTGTTTATGAAAGAGACACGTGACTTGGGTTTTATATACACAATAATGACTGGTTTTGTGTACGAGTTGCCGTAATCTCCGAGTAGTTGACGCGTAGTAATATCCGAGCGATTAGCGAGGATACCATGTTGTCAACTATGAGGAGATTACAGTCACTCGTATACAAAACCAGTCATTGTTGTATTCATTACCCACCTACAAGATTATAACAAGTCTATTACAATTAGACAATTTCTGCAAGACAGCACAGCACTGTCAAGCATGGCAGTAATACAGTGTAGATTTACACCAATAATGTAGTTTGCCATTAACCTATGATTCTAGCATGCAAAGCAGTGATTTCTGAGGGTAATTGAGAGTATTATGATTGATTCTAAATATTTAACAATGTATGAACAATCGAAAAAGTTATTTCGAAGTACATGATGATTCAACCTCATTATGGACAGGACTTTTTTTCCGGAATCTCCTGCATCAGAATCTCCGGGTCGCTTATTCCAGGTGCCCTATACATTTCCTATGGAGACTCCGTAATAAATGGGTAATAAAGAACATGAAGCTGGCTCTAACCTTGTTGTTGTTGATTAATGACTAGAAGTAGCATCATCCACACGGTAAATCCAGTCGTCAGTTGCCGGGGCCAGGGCCGGATGCCCCCCGGCCTCCCATGAGCACGATGCCGGGCTGGAGACATCGCGGGGCGGGGGAGTTAACGCTGTGAGGGCCGGGTCCCGCGCCCCATCCGTGGTCAGCGAGATTCTCCCGGCGGAAGGGACGTGGCTGACTGTTGGCAGGGAAGCCCCTGTCTTCATCCACGCAGGTACCCGCGCGGTACAACACCTGTGTTCCGGCCACAGGTAGTAACAAGCCGCCTCCCCGACGCACCTGTTCCACTTGTCTCCAGTGTGAGGTGATTCATCTACGGCGTGGTGACAATTTGTTTGTTTGTCTTTAGATTCTTCGCAGAGAGTTCACAGTTTATATTTTACTTTATCATAGATATATACGGCGGTAACTTCAACTCTGGACCCATCTATAGGACTCCACGCGTTGGAACTACAGTACTCTATATGGAATTAAGTTCTGTGTGGTGATTATTTGTTTGTTTGTCTTTATATTCTTCACAGAGAGTTCACAGTTTATATTTTACTTTATCATAGATATATAAGGCGGTATATTCAACTCTGGACCCATCTATAGGACTCCACGCGTTGGAACTACAGTACTCTACTTGGAGTTAAGTTCTGTGTGGTGATTATTTGTTTGTTTGTTTTTATATTCTTCGCAGAGAGTTCACAACAAACATCAACAGTTTATATCGGTACCTTATCATAATATATATAAGGCGGTATATTCAACTCTGGACCCATCTATAGGATTCAACGCATTGGCACTACAGTACTCTACTTGGAGTTAAGTTCTGTGTGGTGACTGTACATGTCTATTTTGTCTACTTTTTCGAAGAGAGTTCAACGTGGAATTTATATCTTTACCTAATCACGCACACGCCAATAGACTCCATCCATAGATAGGACTCCTCACATAGACACCACTCCTGTACTCTATTTGGACTTGAGTTTGATGATCAATAAAATCCAAGGATGGACCGGTTCTGGTATGATGAATGGCCAGAGGTGTTACATAATCGCCGTTACGTCACTCTCTATTATTCCCCCCACGGCCGTCGATTCTCTCCTCCATCCACTGACAGGTGTTCCTGTGGGGACTGTGTATATAAATATACAGGTCCGGAGTATTTCAGGTGGGCCTGTACACCTGTGTTTACCTGTACACCTGTGTTTACCTGTACGGATCTGGAGCCTCCGTTACCACTCTTGTCGTGACACTGTCATCTACATGAATCTGTATCCGTGGTAGTTTTCTAGGTGGCGGTTCACCTGAAGTCCCCACTCTTGTTAAGGGAGCGCGCGCGCGTGTGTGTGTGTGTGTTGGTGGGTGGGTGTCCGCCGGTCTACCTGTTCTCCAGTGTCCGGGTGTGTTACACTCTCCTCCACTCGCCCGCCTCATACGGCCTGGGTTAGTCAAACACTCACAAGGTGTATACCTATCCCAGTGTTATACATCCGTACACGTCCTGCCGCCGTCTACAGTACACCGTCCCCGTACGGGGTTTCCCCCGCAGTTCCGTTGTCCCTGTGGAGGCGTTGATGGCGGTGGGAGCAGGTGGCCGTGTTCAGGTATCTGGGACTGATCGCTGCACAGTGCAGTGCCCGCTCGCCTGACGCGCACTGTATTGATAGGGCAGGTCAGGTCTGATCATTGATCCCCGCTCTGACCTACATACAGACACCACCTCGACCTGCCGCCGCCACGCTCCAGTCCCCGCACAAGGTGCACTCACTGCACATTTTATATTTCTTTTTATGGTAGTATGTTGTTGTATACTTGCAGACCTGGGACCTGTTTCAGTAGTCTCCTGACATTACGCCTAGACAGACACCAACAGCGGCACCAACAATGCAAGCAACAGTTGAAAAAGACTAGCAA